>JAZHYW010029732.1:0-316367 GCA_037355805.1 Ixodes ricinus | reverse complement strand
GATCCAAGGATCAAGCAATGTGACCTCAAGCAGAAGAGAAGAAGAAAGTTTCATTCATGCCGTACACCCACCGCCTTTCCCACAGACTCAAAAAAGTCGCCTAGAGATACGATGTGAATGTGGTTTTAATGCGAATAGCATTCTTTGGATACTTCACGCACTTTTCGTCTATCTATGTATCTATCTATCTGGCTATCTAACCTCTTACGCCGGGGGTCGATAAATAAATAAAAAAGACCGGCGCCGGCTGGGATTCGAACCGTTGACCCTTTGATCAGCAGGCAGACGCGCTAACCACAGAGCTATGAAGGCAGTCATTCAACGCACTCTAAACGGTTGTTTATATCTTTACCATAGGACGCGCTTCACAGCGCTGTCACAGCTACCGGTGCGCGCGCGTTCCATGCACGAGGGCTCATTCCCGCTCTCGTGAGGCTGAGCACGGCCGCTGGCTCACCCTCTCCCGCGCTCGGGGAGGGGGTGATGTAGCGGTCATGCTCAGCCTCACGAGAGCGGAATGAGCCCTCGTGCATGGAACGCGCGCGCTCCGGCTAGCGGTGACAGCGCTGTAAAGCGCGTCCTATGGTAAAGATATAAACAACCGTTTAGAGTCACCGTTGGTTGAGACTAGCTGAGACGCCAGAAAGTCTGGTCGGTACCATTTTGAGTGTTTGTGCGTATGGCGCGTGCTTTGCTCGCCTTCCTAAGTGACACAAACGCACGTGCTGGGCTGCGGAGATCGTGCGCAGGGCTGTGAAAGTGTCAACAAATTTAGAATCGCCTCAAGAGTGGGCTGGCGTATCTAGAGTGTGCCGGCCACCTGACGAACGCGCATAACTCCGCACCGTGTTGATGCTATTCGCATTAACGTAGATAATCATTCCCAAAGGATGGGTTCTGCTGATTTTTTTTCTGCCCGCCACAAGCTCAGCTCAGTATGCTCCCCAGTCAACAAACGCGCGAGAAAAGATGATCCAATGTCTCGCAGTAGGTGGCAGCATCAAACATGGAATGCAGTTTGTCGCCTGAATAGGAGATATGGCATACAAGATTCCATTTTCTTGCGGGCATGCTTATATAGGACAGACTGGGCGTTGCCTTAATATACGACTACGCACGAACACTACAGTTGTTTGAAAGGAACCGCTACACACATCTCGCGCATGCATTGCCGGGATTGCGGATGCCAACCCTTTTCACCAACACGACAGTGATGTTCCTACACAAGGACAAACTACCTCGAGAAATGATGGAGACATAGTACTACATAACGCAAAACGGATCCTCGTGTGTGAGCCTGCCGACAGTGACTTTGATGAACAGCGAGATCTGCTTTTAATGCGAATAGCATTCTTTGGATACTTCACGCACTTTTCGTCTATGTATCTATCTATCTATCTGGCTATCTAACCTCTTACGCCGCGGGTCGATAAATAAATAAAAAAGACCGGCGCCGGCTGGGATTCGAACCGTTGACCCTTTGATCAGCAGGCAGACGCGCTAACCACAGAGCTATGAAGGCAGTCATTCAACGCACTCTAAACGGTTGTTTATATCTTTACCATAGGACGCGCTTTACAGCGCTGTCACAGCTACCAGTGCGCGCGCGTTCCATGCACGAGGGCTCATTCCGCTCTCGTGAGGCTGAGCACGGCCGCTAGCTCACCCTCTCCGCGCTCGGGAGAGGGTGATGTAGCGACCGTGCTCAGCCTCACGAAAGCGGAATGAGCCCTCGTGCATGGAACGCGCGCACCGGTAGCTGTGACAGCGCTGTAAAGCGCGTCCTATAGTAAAGATATAAACAACCGTTTAGAGTACCGTTGGTTGAGACTAACTGAGACGCCAGAAAGTCTGGTCGGTACCATTTTGAGTGTTTGTGCGTATGGCGCGTGCTTTGCTCGCCTTCCTAAGTGACACAAACGCACGTGCTGGGCTGCGGAGATCGTGCGCAGGGCTGTGAAAGTGTCAACAAATTTAGAATCGCCTCAAGAGTGGGCTGGCGTATCTAGAGTGTGCCGGCCACCTGACGAACGCGCATAACTCAGCACCGTTTGATGCTATTCGCATTAACGTAGATAATCATTCCCAAAGGATGGGTTCTGCTGATTTTTTCAATCTTCGGTAACTCGGCCGGTTTCGTCTGGAGTGAAAAAGAAGCGCCAGGGCCACGGAGGGACATGCCTGCACGAGCAGCAGCAGCATCATATGTATTTTTTCTTTTCAACAGAATCGGTTGCTAGTTCAGCGCTTGTCCTATGTTTTCTCCTCTGTCTGCCCTTGTCCCAGTCGCACCGCAAGTCGCACCACAGCCCGTTCTGGCAAGAAGTTGAGATATGTTACACGTCATGAACATCAGGACTCCCATCTAACTAGTAATCATCGAAATGGAGGAAAATTCTTATGGTTGGCATGCATTGCACTATATTTTTGTTTAACATTTGTTATCTATCGCACCTGAGGAAACCTGAGGGGCGACGCTCTGGAGGCCTCCGAGTAGGGCCAGGTTGCCCTGATAGGGCTGCCTGTGGGACAAGGGAAGTCCGTTCTGTCTAGGAGCCGTCCTGTTCAGGAGCACTGCCTTGGACCGCCTCCTTGCGCCAACAGTGCACGACATCCGGCCATGCAAGCTAGGCCCCAGAAACTGCGGCGCTCCCTGGGGGCCCTCTATCTGAGACAGCTTGTGTTCCATGGTCATGCTGGCCTGCAAACCCAGGTGTTGATCGATTGATTGATCGTACACAACCCTAGCAAGAGCTCAAAATTTTGGTGAACACAGACACGAGGAGAGCAATGCAAAATATGTTTAGGATTTGTGCCGTAGACTCCCCACAAGTACAGGCTAAAGTGAATCATGGGACACTGATTTGCATGAAGCCACGTGCAAGCAATGCGTGACAGCCAGTCATGCCGTACGAGCCGTACATAAATATAGGATACAGTACATCACGAGCGACTACAGTGTTTGTTTTATTACTACTATACAACAAATCCATTTTTCCACAGAGCGCATGGAAGGTCATAGACATTATGAAAGAAGCCATAGTGAATGATGAGACACCAACGACACTTCGATCGAAAGCACAGCCTGTGTTGGGATATTGAGAATGATGTTTACATGCTCGAAATTCCAGCACAGATACAGTACCGTAAAATACTGGGGAAGCCCCCACTTTCAGACAAGTGCCCACTATTAACATTTCCATAACTTCGGAATTCTGATCATATGTTAAGCACCAACCCCCTCCAAAGTGCCGCAAATATTCACCACACTGTGGCAGCTACGAGAACACCAGAGGGGATGACGGTGATATCCGCTTTCTTGGAAAGGAGAGACTTCTGTATTATCTAGGTCACTTAGGTACAGTGAGAGGTCCCTAAAATGTTTGTTGTAGGGATCTCTCACTCAGACAAACCAAGGTTTGTTTGATTAAATAGATGGTCAGAGTGTTCCGTAGTTTTCCCGTCCACAAACTTCAAGGCTGCTGGCACTGTATTTTGTTTTTGGTCTTTTGCTTTTATTGAATTGTTGCTTATATGTATCAAATCTTTTTGCCATCCCGTTGACTTCGTTATAACGAGGGATTACCATAATATTTTTTAGCCCTAGTCTTACCAGTGCCTGGTCATTCACGCCTTTGTAAATCAGAATCGTACGCTCTCCATGTACAGTGAAACCCGTTTAGAACGAACCCACGTGCAGAAAATTAGTGTCAATATCGAACTCACGGAAAATTTAAATAAAAATGCATGTAAAAGTACTTTTTATAACAAACAACATATTGGCTATATCGAACTTTTTCCCCTCGGGAAAGCTTCCAAACACGCGCAAACAATCGTCTTCTAGCCTGTTCCTCCCCCCAAAAAAAAAGTAGGAAAGAAAGGAAATTTTAGGAGCTCAAGCCGTGAACAAAATTGAGCGAAGAGAAGCGATTCAGAAGGAAAAAAGCTAGAAAAACACTCTGCACGCATGCACGCACAAAAAACAAATTTTCATCCCAAAGCGGTTCCTCACGAAGAAAAGCGATTCAGAAAGAGAGATAAGCTAAAAGACCAAACGCTGCATGCATGCATGCAAAAAAAAAAAAACTTTCCAGCGCTTTGTTACAAGGCGGAAGCGAAGAGATGAGAAAGAAAGAGAAGCCCTAGCCTTACAACGAACACATTGTGGAAGTTCATTGTAAATGTTTTTGCTATATCAAACTACTTGCTATATCAAACTGATCATAGCACTTCCTGCAGTTCGTTATAAACGGGTTTAATACTCTGCAGAAAGTTAGATGCCCTCATTAAAAAAAAAGATTGACCTATATTCTGCACTGATTGTAATTGTTGTGAAGTGCATAAGTATTGAACTTTCTAAAACCACCTCGGTCAATCTTGACAACACATGCCAATCAGGCGATGAATCGCTAATAACTGATAGTGCTTTGGATGCGTATGTGTTAAGCTGCAGAATGGGCTTTCTAGCAGTACAACAGTGCTAAAAACCAACAGAGCTATTTTATTTTGTTTTATTTTAAAATAATAATTTTAGGTTTGGAGGGCATTTTTATAATTATTCTAAGCATGCAAAAGGTGGGTAAATTGACGGAGGCCTAACGAATATTTGGAATGAAGGAAATGAATGCCTACCTTGGACAGCAAGGCGAGGTTTTGGGACATGGCATCCAAGCGCTTGAGGAAAAGCTGCTCTTGCTGAGCCAAGATCCTGCCCACCTAGATTAAAGGGACGCCAGTGGGTTGTCTATCAGTTACTAATGGCCGACCTCGGATCATATTTCAACTGCACACTCTTCGACAAGCGAATCTGAATGTTACACAACAGACAAAAAGTTAAGCGTGTCTTGATCATATCTGATCAACTCGGAGAAACTACAGGTAAACTTGGAAATCTAAGCCAGCCCCCCCCCCCCATCCTTTGTGAATTCCAAAATCCCCCCCTCTCCCCCCAAGGGAGCATCGTGTGGTTGGGTGCATGGGGGAGGCGAGCAAGTGCACCACCCCACCCCTGGAAAATTGAAAACTTTTCGCCTATGCAGGCACAACGTTATGATTAGTATTGTGCGAATAGTGGATTTTCGAGTTCGAAGCGAATTCGAAGTGAATAGTGATTTTGGCCGAATATTTTCGATTCTAATATCAATAGTTTTTCCACGCCTTTCACTTCCATTGCATAATGCTTAGACGAAAACCCAGCTAAACTTGTAAAGGTTGTTCCACTTGTTCATTTATAAGCTAAGTTTAATCTATCTATATTTATGAACTGTGACCTCAGATGGTCTGATGTCTTGGGATGGCTAGTAAACGATTGATTTGACATAAAATGAATCCCATAGAGATGGCTAACTATACCCAATTGAGTGAATTTACGAATCTTGCTATATAAAATATTCTTTCTTTAACCTCCAGTTAAAAAAGAAAATTGCGCATGATGAATGCAGGTTGTAAGGACATATCTGCCTAACATAGGCAGATATGTCTTGCATAACAGTCAGTTTAAATTTGAAACTTCTCCTACAATGCAGATATACAGATTCACGAAGTTTCCATTTATTTTCATATACAGCCAGGCACGCTTGTACCATTCCGCTTTGAATGTATACTTTTCTTCCAAGCAAGCAATGGTGATATTCATACTTTTCTAAATGTTTATCGCAGTGGGTTACCTCGTTGAGTGCGCTTCTTCCCGAGCACCAATGTAATGCAGAGAAGCAACACCTGCGGGGCTCGCTTCCGCGGGTATTGCTTCTCCACACTGCACCGGTGCTCGGGAAGAAGCGCGCTCAACAGGGCTAACCAGCTACAATGAACACTTCGAAAAACGCGAGTAGTGCAGTTCTTCTAAAAGCGAATATCGAATAGTATATTATTCGAAACTACTATTCGAAATTTCGAATATTTGCACAACCCTAGTTATGATGCATCAAAAATATATGTTGGGCTTGTTGGTTTTCCATCTGAACTGAACGCCTGAAAAACAAGGACAGAGGAAGAAGAGACAACATGGCGTACTTGCCAACGTGTTGTCCCTTTTTCCTCTTGTCCTTGTTTTTAGGCGTTCAGTTCAGACATGATGTCATGTGTCATCATAGTGTCACATGACTGTCCCCAAGGTCATACAAGCAATATAGCCCCTTTAAAGTGCTTACATGAGCCTGTATGCCACTCTCGAGTGTGACTTGTCACTTTTCTTACGAAACCCAGCCCAATAACACATTCTGTGTTGACACAGAGGCAGGGGTTTCCCTAGAAATTGAAATTAGGGGGTGTGTCTAGAATTTTAGGGGGGGGGGGCATTGAAAATAGAGGAGTTACTGCGAATTAAGGGGGTGCCTTCAGAGAAACAAGGGGGGTGTACACCCCTCTAGGGAGTGTGTAGGGAAATCGATGCACGGAAGCACAATGGCCTCTGGGACAAAGAAGATGCCACTAGCGGTGCCTGCACTGCTGCCCAGAGCTCATTCACCTCTTGCTTCTGGTGCTGCAGCTGTTGGGAGAGCCTCTCCAAGTCAGCCCGATCTCCCCAGGGAGCCATGCCCATGTCGGCCGCGGAACAGCGCACTGCAGCAGACGAGGCTTGAGCGGTCACCTGCCCGTCATCGTGAAAAGCAACCGTCGGTGCAGGTTGACGCATTCTTGACAAAGAGCAGGTCACAGTTCCGCTGGAGACGGTCTAGCCTGGTCACCAGCTCTTCTCTGCTTATGCCCTAAGAAACGAAGAAACAAACATTGTCTCTTATGCGAGTGCACAATATGACAAGGAACGAGTCACCATATGGTCCAAGCAGCAAATCTTTCGGCCGACCCTTATACCTTCAACGGCTCCTTGGTCCATGGCAAACCTACCAAGAAGCTGAGGTGGCTACAAATGCAGTGACTAAAGTTTTAAAGGCAATAATGCTTGACAGGACACTTTAAAGAACATTTTGCAATTTGGTGCGATATGCTACACACTTTGTCCATTACAATGTGGGATGTATTTGCAAGGCCAATTTTCTGCAACATCTTAAGTTGCAAAATTAACAAAAATTAGGTCCTCGCAAAAATTGGGTCATCTACAGTACGTGTTTTTAGATGCGGAGCATCTCTTGCTCGGGTCTATGTCCCGCGGCGTCGTAGTCTGTACTCGCACTACGCACGCGCAACTCTCCTTCCCTCTCTCCAACAGCTGCGCGTTACTCTCTCCGCTCTCTCTCTCTACCAGCTGCGTGCACTGCGCGTTCGTTCGCTTCTACTCACACTGCGCGCGCACGCGCAACTCTCCTCCTCTAGTCTCCTCTCCTTCAAGTGTGAAAAAAAAATAAACGGCGAGCGGCGAGCGTTTCAAGTTTCTCTGTCGCGAGCCGCGACGAAGGCTCGCGTAAGGGGGTAACGCTAGGGCAGTCGGTGGCGCCATCTCTCGACGTCAGCACGCAACTGACTCTTTCCTCAGAACCAACACGATGCTCCGCATCACCCCATGGTTCCCCTCGGAAAGATGATGTAATTTTTTTCTTTATCCCTCTTCCCCTTACTCAGTGCAAAGTAGTCAGCCAGCATCAGCTTGGTTAACCCCTTCGTCTTTCTATTGAACCAAGTTTTCTGTAAGAGAAGCAAACAAACAACCATTTTAGCCTAAATATTTTATGTTTCCAAAAATATGCGAGCAAAATACTAGCTCAACTGTTATGCTAGAAACTTAATTTAAGAAAGGACCACATATAAACCATACTTTCTGTTTTTACACTGTACTGACACGATTGCCTCTAAAAATACAGTATGGTACACTAAAAGTATCGTTATTTATTAATAAAAGAAAGGAACATGTTAAATATTCATTTCACAGGCAGTCGAACGGCTTTCAGAACAAACTATTTAAAAATTCAGTGAACCAGTGCATCGAAATAGGCCTACGCACACTTGGTTGAGATTGTGAGCTTATTCACCGATTCCTTAAAGGGGTTCATTCTGAAGCCCTTTAACCTGAACTCTTACAAATTTTGAGTACAATGTAAATGGGGTCTGAGAACATTTTTTGGGGGGTACAGCTCAGACTGTGCAACTTGAACTGCCATGTTGTGCACGCAAGTGACTACAACACTATTGCAAGATGGGTGGTACTCAGTTCGTCGAATGACATTCTAGCGAGCGAAGTCCCGTCTACGACTTTTCAAAGAAAGACACTTTAGCGAATGGTAGTGTATGGGGGGCCAGGTAGGTTAACATTTTTGTTATGAGCCGCCACAGACTGTTGCCGCAAAGCAGCGCAAACGAAGAGGGGTGGGTGAATTAACACTCGCCCCAGTGAGACGTCATCCACTAATACGTTGATTCGCAGAAACGGCCGCTGTTCACTAAAACGTCATTCGCTCATGTGATATGGACCCTTTGCAAGACCCTTATATACTTTGTGGTTTTCTCATTCTTTATAAAGTTCACAAATAGGAAATAATATTGAAGAGTTTATTAGGGCTGGGCATCAATTAAAACTTAACCCGATCAATCACCACCCATTAATCGATTAATCGGTCTCATTCTTTTTTATGCATAATACATAAAAAAGCAAAACAATTTTTTGTGTGTGCTTTGTTGAATATGTGACAAACGGCACAATATAAAATTTGATTTCGAATCAACCTCAATGTGCAGTTGAAAACAGTTCCAAGACACTCGCACTCAAAGATTATTACTTCAGCTGCATGAAACAAAGAGGTTCGTTGATATTCTCCGGCAAGATCTTGAGCGATCTCCCTTGATTGTTCCCAATAGTCTTTGCTGTGCTAAACAGACGCTTGAACGGCGTTGAAGTGGCCGAGCCAGTGTAACCTTCTGCACTTGTTTGGAGCTGCAAATTTCATTCCTATAGTTTACTTTAAGATAAAATTCACCTAAAGTTTGCCCTTCATACAGGTGTACTCATCAAGATCTGCGTGGTGAAAGCGTTGAATTTTTACTTTCTTTTGATTACGGAACATTTTACCAATTAACATGTTAAAAAATTAATCCCGATTAAAGCATTAATTGATTAATCGGTAGGTTGATCTATCAATTGCACAGCCCTAGAGTTTATTACAACCAACAAATCACCATCAATAATAAGTAAGGTACGACCCTAATCCTCGAAGTAGAAAACAGGATGCTCGGGTTTCGGGGAGGGGGTCTTAAAAAAACTGTGCTACTATACTTAGTTTAAGCTTAAGTCCAGATGCAGCCGATGCTACAAGCTAATGGGACCAATCAAGCAGCATCAAAAGCACAAGTCACTAGGCCTTTTCTGTTTATGATTGGTTTGGCAATGATCAAACATGTACAGAAACATGACAAACACCATGATGGTGCAGTTCTGACACTGGCTGATTGGTACCATCAGCTCGTAGCATCAGCTGCAAAGTATAGTTGTTTGAGCGTATAGAAACACACACTGTTCCGGAGTCGGGCAAGTGACTTTCGTCACTTTCATTGTTGCCAAACTAACATGTCAAATTCAGTAGTATACTACAAGAAAAATCTGGCAGATTTACTGGCAGATGTAATGAGGAAAAGAGCTGAAAATTGTGCTGTATGGGAGGTAACGTTTTCATAGTACAGTAAACTTCTGTTAATTCGATCTCGACGGGTCCTTGAAATTTTGTCGAATTATCCGAATGATCGAATTAAAGAAAAGGACAGAAAAATGGTTAAAATTAAACTTCCTTTTATTGCCCAAAGTGGTGTGCTGCCGTCTGCGCTTAAAACGCGTGTGTAAAAGCAGGCTTAGGAGGGCAGCGTAACTAAACGTCAGGTCCACGAAAAATCGCGCACTACAAAAAAAAAAAGTAATAACGAAAAAAGTAAGTTTTACGAGCTGACTTTGGTGCCGAGCCAAAGTCAACTCGGCGACAAAAAAAAAAAAAAAGGAAAAGAGAATTTGCGTTTTCCGACGCGGAGATGAACCGCACACGATGCTACAGAGGAGCGCTTTGGAGCACGCGCTGAGAAAGGTTCGCCCTTGTCTTTCGAGCCGGGCTGCCAGACCGACGGCGTCAAAGAAAAATAACAACAACAAAAAAAAGAAAAGAGAACTCACGCTCTCCGGTGCGCAAGATGGAGCGCACACAATGTTACAAAAGAAGAACGGAAAAAAACGCTTTGAGAGCGCCTGTTGGCTTGTGCGCGCCAGACCACGTGCTATGTTCTCCGCGCTACTCCACGCCAGATTGGTTGTGCTGGCTCATGTCATTCGCTACAATCCATCGCGGCGTAGAGGAGCAGGCGCATGTTCGACTTTGCAGCAAAGGGCTCGTGTTTTGCCGTTGTTAGAGGCGGGGTTTATGCCGCACGTCCGGGAGCTTCCTGGCTCGTGACGACGACCATTCCCCGAAGTGAAGAACCCAGGGGTCTAGTGGAGGTGGGAGAATTGGTAACGTAACGAACGGTTTAATTACATGGTTGCGATACAGTCGCCAAATCCGAGAGAACTCCGGAGCAGCCTCGCGCTCCGCCTTATATAGGGGTCCGTTTTCTCCCTCACTCCCCGCCAGGGCAGCAAGTGCGCAGCAGCAACCCGCCGTCAAGTGCGTCGTAGCAAGGTCCGCCGCGTCGTAGCCAGAAGTGCGTCGTAGCCAAAGTTCTCCGCAGTTAGGCCAGGCCTCTCTCCCCTTCCGGAGCGCACCAAGCTGCACGCACGCACACACGTCCCGTTGACGTCACGGGCGCGTTGAGACCTGTCTCGGCAGGCGCAGACACGTAGGCGACGGTTCCGTACTCGTCGGGACTCGTTTCGCGTAGACCCCGTCCAGCAGGCGACGTTCCCGGACAGATCATGACTCGTTTCCGCAGCGTTGAAACTCGCAAGAAGGTCGCCGAAGGTTCCATTCTTAACAGCCCCTCCGGGGCCAGGGAAACCTCGAAAGGCCGGTGGTACAATCGCTGGCCTGAAGAGGTGGGCTTGGAGTAGGCCTTGAGAAGACGCTGCAAGCACCCAACAAACTCCCAAACCTCTTACAACGGAGGCATTAGCGGAAACGTCCCCCACAACACCACGCCACACCGCAGTCAAACGCTCGGAATTCGCCAGAGACCCGCCAGACTGGATTACGGATTACCATAATTTGCCAAAACAATGCGAATTGACCCGCTGTCGCCAAAACAAAACTCATTTTTCCAACGAGGTCACAATGAACAAAATACAAAAGACAAAAACCCTTCGCAATTTGTGAGGTCCTTTTGGGGTTTTAACGAAGTGCCCCCACTTAGATCCTCATTCCCGTGGATGACGAAGACCTCTGAGATCATCCCTACTGTTTTTCGTGATGCCAGAAAAATCTGCTCAACCCATCGGCATTGCCGTTAAATTTGCCTTTCCTTTTTCTTGCCCTGAAGTCGTAGTGATCGATTTTCACGTGATTTCTAGACGTGAAAATGCGGTCCTTATAGCGCCGATAAAACAATCCGCCTTTTTCATGCCCCGTTACATTGGTCCTAGCAATCTCCTGAGCTGTACCGCGAAACCCTGACACACTAGGGTCGCTCTTCTGCTCGACTGTCAAAGACACTCTGTCTGCTCGTAGCAGAGGACCAAAGTTACGTGACGCCGGAGCTACGAGAGATCTTTCACTGATCCCGTCTTCCTCCGCCTTTTTCGCCGGCTCGTTGGGACGGCGTACACTTTCTAGTGCTACGAGGTCAGGCTGTTCTACAACCTGGTCCCTCTCATCCCGTTTCTCTGCCTCGAACTCTGGTAGTGCCTGCTCCCCGACAGCTGCCTCTGGCTCTGGATCACTCGTCAACAAAGGGGCGAGCTGACGCAATTTGGACCTCGTACCTGACTGAACCAGTCCCTCTCCCAGTTGTTGACCCCTCTCGCGCAGCAGGAATTCTGACCGGTTAGATAACAAATAAGGATACTCCAACGGGACTGTTTGCGAGACAGCCGCCTCTGTCACTAGCTCTCCGAACGGGCCAGTTATCCTTACCGTCGCCATAGGCAGACAGACACTGTGCTTTTCGAGCAGCTGCTTGATCCAAACTACCTTTCCAGTAAAATCGGATGTCGTTACATACGACGGATGAACAACGTCCATCGTCGCTGCACTGTCACGAAGCACCCTGCACGGCTTTCCGTTTACCTGGAGCTCGTGAAGATAGGGACGAAGGAGCTCCAGGTCCTCGTCACTACCGGTCACGGTCGAGAACACAACCCGCGGTTTCTTACATCTGGCCGCTGTGTGTCCCGGCTCCTGACAGTTGTAGCACAGGAACGGCTTCCTAGCCTCGAACTGCCCTGTTTGGCTTTTCCGCGCCTCGTCTCCGTTCGAGTGTTCTGCGCTCTTTTCTGGGACCTTTTTCCTGCTTCGGGCTTCTCGGGCCCGTTTTCTCGCGAGCCGTTTCCCTGTCGGAAGGTCTTGCGCTGATCGCTCCGGCCGGGTTCGCTTTCCTCTCCGCTCAGCTTTCTACGCGTTGCGTACTCTTCGGCTAGCTCTGCGGCCCTTTCGACAGAGTCGACTCCCACCCTATCCTGCACCCAGAGCTTGACTGACTGCGGAATGCTACGAAAGAACTGTTCGAGGCACACACACTCGACTACCTTGTCTCGGCTTTCGTACACTTCCTCGCTCTTCAACCATTCTATCAAATTGGTTTTAAGCCCGTAAGCGAATTCCGAGTAGCCCTCGCTGCTCTTTTTGGATGCGTTTCTAAACCTTTGATGGAACGCCTCGGCAGAAAGGCGGTACCGTTTCAAAAGGCTGGACTTCACCTTGTCGTAGTCGTCCGCGTCTCCAGCACTAAGGCGCGCGACAACCTCTGCAGCCTCACAGGGCAACAAAGTCAAAAGCCGTTGCGGCCACGTTTCTGGGGCGAAGCTCAACTTCTCACATGTCCTCTCAAAGTTAACTAAGAATAGGCCCACGTCTTCCCCAACTTTAAACGGCTGCAGGAGCTTCTTCATTTGATACGACTCGGTCTCACTTGCTCGTACCGGAGCCCCAACTCTACTGTTCTGCGAGTTTAATCGCTGTTGTTCAATTTCGAGCTCTAGCCTTTTCAGCGCTCGCTCCTCTGTCGCAGCCTGCGCTCGTTCCTCTCTCGCTGCAGCCTGCTCTCGTTCCTCTCTCGCTGCAGCCTGCTCTCGTTCTCGTTCCTCTCTCGCTGCAGCCTGCTCCCGCTCTCGTTCCTCTCTCGCTGCAGCCTGCGCTCGTTCCTCTCTCGCTGCAGCCTGCTCTCGTTCTCGTTCCTCTCTCGCTGCAGCCTGCTCCTGCTCTCGTTCCTCTCTCGCTGCAGCCTGCTCCTGCTCTCGTTCCTCTCTCCTAGCGTTCTGAAGCAGTTCCCACGCAATTTTAATTTCCTCTGCTTCTGCGCTCTCTGAAATCGCTTTACTGATCTCAGATTTCTTCATCTTTTGCTCCACCTCCACACCCAATTCTTCACACAAACAGAATAAATCTGTTCTCAGTAACCTCATTAGATCCATGATCGCTGCTCTTTAGCTTTGGCTTTGTTCTAAAACTTGTCGCAAGGTTGTACACAAACCCAGCGCACGAGTCAAAACTTAAGGATTCCCAGCAGTTCAAAATTAATCACCCATAATCTGAAGCCTGGCGAATCTCAAAGCAAAGTCCAAACGCTCACCCGCAGATGTAGCACGATGTCGCATGGTCCGATCCCAACCGCTGCCAACCAGTTGTTAGAGGCGGGGTTTATGCCGCACGTCCGGGAGCTTCCTGGCTCGTGACGACGACCATTCCCCGAAGTGAAGAACCCAGGGGTCTAGTGGAGGTGGGAGAATTGGTAACGTAACGAACGGTTTAATTACATGGTAGCGATACAGTCGTCAAATCCGAGAGAACTCCGGAGCAGCCTCGCGCTCCGCCTTATATAGGGGTCCGTTTTCTCCCTCACTCCCCGCCAGGGCAGCAAGTGCGCAGCAGCAACCCGCCGTCAAGTGCGTCGTAGCAAGGTCCGCCGCGTCGTAGCCAGAAGTGCGTCGTAGCCAAAGTTCTCCGCAGTTAGGCCAGGCCTCTCTCCCCTTCCGGAGCGCACCAAGCCGCACGCACGCACACACGTCCCGTTGACGTCACGGGCGCGTTGAGACCTGTCTCGGCAGGCGCAGACACGTAGGCGACGGTTCCGTACTCGTCGGGACTCGTTTCGCGTAGACCCCGTCCAGCAGGCGACGTTCCCGGACAGATCATGACTCGTTTCCGCAGCGTTGAAACTCGCAAGAAGGTCGCCGAAGGTTCCATTCTTAACACCGTACGTTGGTGTTTTTTCTGCCGTGGTGCCGCGCAATGCAAGCCCGCGCGCACTCGCTCAGGACAGATTATCCGATGCCGGGTCTTCCCGAGTTCGAACTATCAAACTTTTCCTCCCATAGAAATGTATGGGCGCTCGCCAAGACTTTTGAACATGATCGAATTAAACGAAAAGTCGAATTAACCGAGGTCGGACTAACGGAAGTTTACTGTACAGTACCGTAAAGTTCCAAGAGAACGCCCGCCCTTGAGAGATCGCCCACCCCGTTTTTCTGGCTAAATGTCTGTAACATAAAAATTCCGAAACATCGCTCACACCCCGATTTCCGTCGGACGTCACGCAATATCTGACGGGAATCGCATCAACCGTGCAATTTGCTGTAACGGCAAGTCTGACAAACGAGTTTATAGAGGTTCCCGCGTTTTTGTCCGCGATCCGCGCGCGCAATATCGGCTCCCTTAACATGCGAGTTGTTCCCACGTGTATGTTGCACTGTGAGATCCGAATCTGCTGCGTGTGCGATATCCGTTCCCGTGACAAAGTTTGTAGCGGATTTTTGCGTTTTTGTCCGCGATCTACGTGTGCGATCTCTATTCCACGCGAGTTAGTCCCACGTGTATATTGCATTGTGAACTACGATTCTACTGCGTTCGCGATCTGCGGTATTTATTCCCGTAATGCACGAGTTTGTAGCGGATTTCTGCCTTTTTGTCCGCAATCTGCGTGCGCAATATCGGTTCCCGTGACAGGCAAGTTTGTAGCGGGTTCTCACATGTGTATTGCACCATAAAACTTGCATCTGCTGCATCCGGGTTTTGCACATTCGTCCCCGTGAAATGCGAGTTGTCGGCGGATTTCCGCGGGCCCTTCGCACCGTTAAACGCGAATCTGCTGCGTCTGCAAGCTGCGGTATCCTTTCCCGTGACACAGAAGTTCGTAGTGAATTCGGGCGTGTTTATAGCATCGTGAAACGCGAGTTCGCAGTGTCCGCGATCTGCAGTATCAGTTCCCGCGTCACGTGGTTTGTAGCCGGTTTTTGATAAATTTTTGCTGTGGCGTCCCCAAAAATAGCCCACCCCATGTTTTTCACCATTTATCTCTTCATTTTGGGTGGCCGTTTTTTCGGAACTTTTTGGTATGTATTTTGGTAAAATTATATCTCAGAAAATACACATTTTTTCGGTTTTCTTCGATTCACTTAGTACTGATTTCTCAACCGTATTTACTCGAATATAAGTCCACTACAAATATAGGTTGATGCCTTTATATTTGACTTGCTGAGCAAAAAAAAATCAAATATAGGTTGACTTTTTTTTTTTAATTAAACAGACAAACGTTTGGGCAAAAGAATGAAACAAACCTCTCACCTAAATCACAGCGCAATGCCAAAAACTTAATCATCGTCAGAACTTCTGGACATGTCATCATCGTCAAAAGCTTCGTCAGCTTCGTCGACATCCTCATAAATTTGCAACAATACTTCACTGACACCGTTGCAAAATGGCAACAACAAGAAACAAAAGAAGATGGAGACGAGCAAAGTGATGAAAGACCAAATATAATGAAGCAAGTACCGCTGTGAGCCGCCGTTAGCTGCCGTGAGCAACAAGAAGCGAAACATCTGTACTTTCCTTTGCTGCCAGTCTGCAAGGGGGAGAGAGATGGAGGGGAGGGGGCAAGGTGCGGGGTGTGTCCCCCTTCCCCCTTGCGTACGAGGCCGGCTAGGTGACTCGTTAGCTTCATGCGCTATTGGTAGGGTCGCAATCTTTGGTCACGAATGTAGGTCGAAATTTTCTGGTCACGATTGTAGGTCGACCCTTAAATTTTGACAACATTTCCAAAAAAGAAGAAGGTTGACTTATATTCAAATAAATACAAATATGTTCCTACGAAAACAGGACATCAGGCTTTCTTTAAGACGGGACTGTGTTGCCCAAAATGGGATGTCTGATCACCTTAAAAAGGCATGTACCTTTTTTTTTTCTTTTTGTGATAGGTACACAAAAGAGCTAGTTTTAATAGTTCAATATTGTCACAAATGACAATTGATGAGGCGACAAATGACTGAAGAAAACCATGGACGTTTAATGGGGCGAACTTGTGCCCAAAACAAAATAGAAGAAGGTTAGCGTCGCAGGCACCAGGATCGAGCACTGGGGCGAAATTAACAGCGGCTCGCCACGGGGAGCCCCTTATGTACACGCGTGGGCTTCTGAAACAATCGGCGTAGAACATTCAAACCTCGAACAAGCAACAGGGTTCTCGAATTTATCAGAACGCGACATTTACAAAAACAACAAAAAGGTGCATCCAAGGCCAGGCATCGAACCTCGGTCCTCTGCGTGGAAGCCAAGCCCGATAACCATTCGGCCACGGGCACGCTTGCTCGGAGACGCGTGGCAATATCAAGCACATGAGTATATCATCATTTACAGTTTTTATATAAAGCAGCGTGGTACTAACCGGGTGAAGGCACACGCTGGCCATGTACCACTTCATGTCACTTTACAGATGTGTAAACAGTACATGTAACACACAGCTCGACACCTACAACCATGAGGCATGAAAAAAAGATTATCTCCATTGTTGTTCTTCAGATAAATACTAATTATATAACTATCTTAGGGCAATTTATTCTTCAAATTTATCTCAACTCAGAAACATGTTTTTGTGCATCGCTGTCAATAAATTGTGACTGTATGTGCATATGTATACACAATCCAAGGGCATCTTGAATGAGCCTCAAAAGTTTAGAATAGAAAATTAAATGTTTGTGATAATGATTTTATTGGAAGTAATTAGAAAGGGGTTAAAAGAAAATGGTCAGCTTAAGAGTGGGAAATAATAGAATCATATACATGCCTCTTGCGAAGGCTGCTGCCCTTCTGACATACCGCCCTTGAGATCCAAGTCTGCAGACTGCTGGGCCATGTTTTGAGTCTGCAGAAAACAAAATTTTGAAAATAGTTACAGAGGCGATTTGGCATCAAAATTGCCATTGAAGTGCCATACCTGAAACAAAAATACTCGAAAACTTTTTATCTACAGTAATAAGAAAGAGCAGCACAGCAAATTCAAATAAACCTTTGAAGGATGTGTGTCACACTGCGCCTCAAAAGCACACCAAGCTTCACCGCTTAGCACCAGTGTGCTAGGAGCAGTGGCTGATGCAGAGAACCACCTGGGTTAGCTTGATAGGCTCGGATATTTTACTCACTTTTATTGATTGACAAATTATTATTAGAGACGCACCCCCAATTTTGAAGGACACATTTGAAAACAAATAGCCTTTCCACTATCGTGAAGAGGGAAGACCAGAGAAGCTGTACTATGGTGGAAATGAGGTATTTATAAATGTAAGGATTAAGGTGTGATTGGGTAATTAGATATGTGACAACCGTACCGTCCCCGGTTGTCTTTTTTATACCACGTCAACCGCCAAAGACTCATGAACGGGAGTCGAGGCGCCACTAGTCGCTCCTCCACCACATTCAACCTCGGTAGGTACTTCGGCACGGGTGGGTACTTGTAGCCGTTCACGGTCGCGAACCGGGGCACCGCGTCTTTGAGCAGGGAATCTCGGCACGTCCTGCATGCCGGTTCTCTGTAGACGTCCGCCGACTTGATACAGTGCCGCAACGCGCACGCGCCCAATTCCCGCTTCTTTTTGTTCGACTGGCCTCCGATCGTGGATACATCTACGGCGAACCAGAGCCGGTCGCACACGGGTTCTCCACGAACTCTCTCCGAAACCTCGCCGTCGCACCCGGGAACTGTTAAGCTGGCGTGGAGTGCTGTCGTCGCCGAGCCTCGCACTTGCACTTGGCCTCCGTGGCCCGCCGGCGCCGATTACATCGCTGGTTCTGTTCTCGGCGGCGCCTTTCCAGGCGAGCGATGGGCTCTTCTTTCACAAGGGAGTCTGAAGCGGTGGACGCAGTGGAAGTCGGGGCGACTGCGGCTTCGGGTCGGTTGCGGACCCATTCGCTTTGCTGCGTACGTCACCACTCCTTCCGCATCCAGCCTTCTTTCCCGAAACAGCACGCAAAACACACAAGGACGAAGAAACACACGTGATGAGCGCTGCACTCGTCACGTGTGTTTCTTCTTCGTCCTCGTCTGTTTGTCGCGTTGTTTCCTACGATGAATTCCTACCAACGTGCCAAACTATCCATTCTTCTATGATAGCTGGAAAGGTTCCCGCCATCTACGAGCGACGGCGGCAACCAGACTGGTTGTGTGCTTGCCGCCGTCGCTTATAGATGGCGGTAGGTGTCCAGAGGTTTGTGTAGGCTTGTGTCGACACGAGTTTGGTACCGGACACGATCCTGGGGAAGCTAGCCCTTAACAGCTCCGCTGCAAAAGCTATATTTGAGGATATATTGTAATCAGTCATGAAAGCTGTGGAAGAATAGATAGCTGTGGAAGAATGCTTCCCATACCTCTTTATCTTTATCTTGTTATCTTTACAACGTCTAGGACGATGCCTAGAGGACAACATCTAGGACGACCTCAAGGATGACTTCTTGGGCAACCTCAAGGACGACCCCTAGAGGACGACATCTAGGGATGACCTCAAGGACAACCTCAAGGACAACTTCTAAGATGACCTTGAGGACGATGCCTAGGACGACCTCAAGGATGGCATCTAGGATGACCTCAAGGACGCCGTCTAGGACGACCTCAAGGACAACGTCTAGGACGACCTGAAGGACAACTTCTAGGATGACCTCGAGGACAACGTCTAGGACGACCTCAAGGATGACTTCTAGGAGTACCTTGAAAACGACGTCTAGGACGACCTCGAAAATGACTTTTAGGACGACCTCGAGGGCGACCTCTCAGACAACCTCAAGGACGACTTCTAGGACGACCTCAAGGACGACATCTGGGACGACCTCAAAGACGACTTCTAGGACGACCTCAAGGACGACGCCTAGAAGACGACTTCGAGGACGACTTCTAGGACGACGCCTAGAGAAATTCAGCCTTTTGGTGAAAACCAGAGTAGAAAGGCTGGAAAGGTTGCCACCATCGCTCATCGATGACGGTAGCTGTCTGGAGTTTTGTGTCGACATTTCTTTGTCTACAGACACTATACTGGATAAACTAGCCCTTAACAGCTCCGCTGTAAAAAGTTGATACGGCCCTCCTGACCCAAAGATTGAGTGTGGAACGCACTGATCTCAATGGCAATTGCTGGATCGCGTTTGACCAGCACCGCCTATGGACGGGAATGCGGCCACGGTCGGCCATCTTTTTGGCAGAGTTATATCATCTCTAGCCATCATAGTAATATGGCGGACAGCGCAATGGCGGCAGGCTGCCATAAAATAGCCGTAGATCTAGTACACTGTACCGTGGGTGATATTTCGTGCTTGATTGAAGTTGTTCGACGAAGCAGATTCTTGAAACTTGGCGTGAACGGTAGCCTCGTCTTTGAGGACCCGGCGAAAGTTCTACGAAAGCGCAGCACCGGGGAAAGCAGCGCAGCTCGCATCGAAAGCAGACTACGTACCGGCGTCTGCTTTCGATGCTTTTTCGATGCGACTTTCGATGCGTGCTGTGCTGTTTATCCCTGGTGCTGCGCGATTTCGTGAAACTTTCACCGGGTCCTCAAAGACCGGGCTACCGTTCACGCCGGGTTTCAAAAACATGTTTTGTCAAACAATTTCAATCAATCACGGAATATAACCCACGCTATTTTGATGGCAGCCTGCCACCACAACTGCCAAAATGCCGTCTGCCATGGATGGATGATGGTGGCTGCCAGGTGGCTTCAGCAGCTGTATCTTGGCTAGAGGTGATATAACTCTACCAAAAAGATGGCCGCCAGTGACCGCATTCGCGGAGCGGGCAAACGCGATCCAGCAATTGTCATTGAGATCAGTGGTGGAACGTCTATGGACCATAATAAACCCACCGAACTCACCATGTTTTAACAAAGAAATATAAAATCGCTGCATCGCCTTCTCACGGCAAGCATATCTAATAAGATGGTGAGGAAAGTAACATTTCGTAATGATAGAAACTGCCCCTTCTAATGCAATAGTAACATGCCATCCTTATCATTTGTTTCCGTACGTTCGCACGCGTGAAGAGAGCGTACCTCGGTACTGGCAGTGTTCACTTGGAAGAAACTTCGGAGTTCCTGAATGTCCTTCTGCAGCTGGGTGGAGCGTACAGAGTGAGGGCACTGGTTATAGTTGCCCCAAGGGTCTGATTCGGTGGCAGTACGCTCCCACTGGGCCAGGAGCGCCTCTTCGGTGGGGGCGGGTCGATCGGGGTGTCTGCGAACCACGTGTGCCTGGAGGTAGGGGAGGCTGAGGAACACCTTGCGGCAGTATGGGCAGGGCTGCGGGAAAAGCAGAGACGAGATCAGTCGGGGCAAATTCGTGCATCAGTACTAGCGCAGTTCTTCACAAATTCTTTGAATCCCCTTGCTTCTCTATACATCTCTATTGCTTCTCTATACATAGTAAACAATGACGAAATCAAGGTTAGCTCAACCGTAATGTACTTGGAGGTTCTACTGTTTGGGGATTCATAGGGAGATGTTAAGATGATAACTCTCAAGGCAATTTGAATGCTTAATTTTATACGACGAAAATTGTGGGCACCCTGGCGGCTCCCCAGCCCAATTGCCCGACTGCGGGGCACAGGTGGTGAACCGACCACAAATTTTCAACAGACTTCAAGAGAAATTAAAAAAACTGAATTTTACGTTCATTTGCCCATGCATTGAGCATGCATCAGTCGTCTGGGATTTACACCATAATCTATTAATAGATTAACTTATTGATCATGCGTCAGTCGTCTGGGATCCACACCATAATTTATTAATAGACAAACTTGAATAAATAGGAAACCAGTGCGCTAGATTTGTGCTAAATAACTATGAATTTGGAGAAAGTGTGACCAGCATGACAGGAGACATTCATGGGGAATTACTTAGTGAATGCCAAAAGACTTTTTGAATGAAGTTATTAGATTACATTTATAACAATAAAATAGGAACATATTTTTACAGAAACCATTTTAGAAAGAACTAAAGAACTTTTGAAATATTAAATTTAGAGCAAACGTTTCAATGACAAAGTTGTAGAGTGTCCTCAGAAACATCCACTTCAGTGGTTTTTATCAAGAAACCTTTAAAAGAGTTTGTTTCTCAGGGCTTCAGAAAAAGCGCCCGAATTATGAAAAAACAAAACAAAAAAAGTGTGAACTTGTCAACAGCACCCAGTCAACAGTGTTCTATTCAGCATGTAGGCCTAATTTATTCAAACCATGGCTGAAAGCGCTGCAATACAAGGTGCACATGCGCAAAGTCACATTTTTTGCATAATTCGCACACGTTTCTCAAAGGCCATAAAAAAAAAGGTGGTGTTAAGGTTTCTTGATAAAAACCATTGAATTGGATGCTTCTGTGGATGCTCTACAACTTTGTCATTGGAACTTTTGCTCTAAATTGAATATTTCAAAAGCTTTTTAATTTCTCTTAATTAGTTAATAGGCAAAATACAAAAGATAGCCTGACTCGCTCCAAACAATGAAAAACTTATTCGTTAGGTTTTGTCTTCCTAAAATGCATCAAAATATTTCTTAACCTTGACTCAAGTTACATGGAACACCCTGTATACATATATACTACCATGCTGATTTTTTAAAATTCTTTTAGACATTTAGAGAGTAAAATACTTCCCCAATGTTGCAGCAAGCAAAGTCCACAAAACGGGGTTAACAGACCTTCACGGTATGTTGAAATGACCGGTCAACATCCATGAGATTTGTGAAGGGATTCAACCAAGTACCTCGTTATGCTTTTTTTCGCAATTCCAGTGGAACAAAGTATATACCTTTCTGAAATATTATTATAATCTAACAAAAAAATCCACGTTACAAAAAGAAAAAGAAGAGCAAAAAAGGTGGACACAATCTATTCGGCAGAGCACTTCATATGCTACCCACATGTGAACTCAGCAAAGTGTACCACGTTGAAAAATAAATGTAAGAAAAATAAAGATGAAGAGGTTAGAAATGTCAATACGAATTGGCTACTCTCTTAAAGGGGCCCTGCAACAACTTTTTGACTGGTTTTTCATTTGCACCGAACCTAAGCGCACTGAACGTAGTAACTTAATAAAACTCTTCTTTTCTCAAATTTCGCTTTAATTTAAAAGTTATAGGCAAATTAGAATTACAAAAACAAGCAAAAAATAACCTCCTGCATGACGTCGTAGGTCCTGGCTTGAGTGGCCGTGAACTAGAGCGCTCACGGCTGCCGCACTCTGCGTCGACGGCTCGAGAGGGCGCCACTAAAGCACGTGTTTGATAGGCTGTATGAAGCAGGCGTCCAGGGCGGCTCGCGTTGCATTTGCTGCGCGATTAAAGACTAATTCGGCATAACACTTCATTGGCCACAAACGACAGCAAACACGGGGTAAATATCAGTTCAGAACGGGAGCCACTTCGCGCTGCCATACCGCCAAATGGCCAAATCGCCAGCCAAGCCCGCGCCAAAAGCCTTCGGAACGCTCGGAACTGGTCGGAGCCTCGAGCCGGTATACGATCGCAGCGCCGCCGCGTACGTCCGGGACCTTTCTACGCCCGCTGTTCGTCGGCCCCTCATCCCACTAGCCCTTTCTAGTGGGATGAGGGTGTGTCGGTGGCGGGTGGCGGGTATGTCGACGGGTCATTTCTTGGTGGCGGGTATGTCGACGGGTCATTTCTTGTTTCTGTACTTTATAAACTGCATTTGTTTCTTTTCTGATCTAAAATACTGAACAAAAACTACTTTCATACATAATTGAAACGGTTCGCGACACTTATATTTTGTATCTCGACTAAAAAAAAAGCTTTTAGCGGCTCTGACCAGTAGTAAGCCCAGGACCAAAGACGTCACATATCGTGCGCTTTCGGCAACGCGGGTCGCCCTCATAGGTGGAGGAGGTTTGCGTGTCCTTCGGTTAAAATATGATGCACTGATATTTAGTTACTCTCTCCGTGCCCACTGGCTTTCCCAAACCCCAAGAAACGTGGAAACCGCAAAAAAAAAAAAAAAGGATTGCAGGGCCTCTTTAAGGGGGACACTGGCTAGAGGTCGAACTTCTGAACAACTCAAGTGATCGGAATGAAATTTGCAAGGGAGATTTAGCTTCAGATGTAGGTGTACTGTGCAAACTTTCAGCTCTCTAGGACAAATTTACATACCTGCATAAGATGATATGTCACTACTCTTCATTAAGAAATCTATGATATGCAAATGAAGCTATTAAGCATCATTTTAACTGCTTGAATATAAAGTGGAGAATATGGGACCTCGGGCTATCTAGATTTAATAACTTAAATGTAAATATTTCAGGAAGAGTTATTACCTCAAAATATGAGATGCATATCTGTCTTATGTCAATTTTTGAAGACTTAAGTTTTTTTTTTATCACTGAGGACTTCAACTTAAAACAAAATAAAGTAGATAGCCCGATTCCCCAGTAAATTTCAGTTCAGAAACATGTTGATTGTGGTATCAGAATACTTTCACCTTCGAACAAAAAATTCCTTCGTATGAAATTTGCAACAAAAAGTGGAACTGAGAAAAATGCATTCAGACATTGAACTCCTTTACTTTGTTACTGCCTCACAATGTGTTGAAAATATTTTATATCAACGTAACTATTTGGCGTATGGTTATCAAATTTAGTGAAAGGGTGTATAATTAATTTCTAAAACTGAAAACGTCAAAATTGAAAAATTATTTTTTTCAAAAAAATTTAAAATTTAGGCCTATGTCCCCCTTAAGAGGGTGGGAAATCTGCGATCACATTAGTAGTCAGATATAGTACAAGTTCAAAATGCGCTCCTAGTACACTCCTAACTTGAACCTGACTATAGTAGAGACATAATGCTTGGTTTTTAGCTCATGTGCACTCAAACTGGGTTTCCTAGGAACTTGGGTGTTCCACACAGTAACCTAACGGGTTCCCCGAGCTCCAAAATTCTTCCCGTATGAACAATCATTTAGAAGATTAGGGCTATTCATTAAAGCGTAGCTATGTGCCATATACTTTGTGGTAATGTGCCTTAATTATTGGTGACAGCGTCTGTCGGATTCCACTTTATGGCATCAGTGCCGAGACTATCTGGTGCTAAGGACGCGTCTTCGACTGGTGCGTTTACCGTGTCATCTCACCCCTACGTCAAAAGTGGTCCCGGGCAATAGACGACATCACAGGAGGTGTCACGTTGTCGGACGTCGCGATCCCGGCAGCTGGTGCCACAAGTCTCGGCAAAAAGCACGAGCGAAGACAAGTGTCACCGCGTCGCAGTCTTAACTCCTGGCTGCCGAAGCTTTTGCGGACTGTTAAGCCAGAGAGCAACCTGCAGCAGAATCGGTGTCTGCCACAAACACTACCGCTGTTGGGACACCACCTGGATCACGACCAGCGACAATGTGACACTTGCACGACGTCATCGAGGACCAAAATCGAGGGACCATTTTGTTAAAATGATGTAAGCACACCAATCGGAAACGCATTTCGGGCACCGTACCGAGACTGGGACTGGGAAGGTTTTTTCGGCATTCAGTGGGGAGAGATAAGCCCCGCCCTAACTCACCGCTCCCGTGGCAATCAGCTTGTCTCCTTTGAGCATTTCCAGCTGCTGGTTCTCGATGATGCGTTTGCGCTTGCGGTTCTCCCGCTGCAGCTGCCTGATGGCTTCCTGGTCGCAAAGGCGGAACTTGCGTTCCTCTTCCAAAAGTCGCGAGGTGTCCGCCACCTGGTCCTCCACATCGCTCAGGGACTGTAGAAGCAGCTCCTGCGAATGCTGTTGCGCGCAGGAACTCTCTCATACATCTGCCGCAGATTGTGAGAACAAACTGTGCATTTAAAGTCATCTCGTAAGACGGTTGGATGAAGGACAGGGTAATTTCGGAGAAAGACGTGTCTTAATTAAGGGTGAATTCTGTTATGCTGAAGTTTTAACCACTTATTCTGAAAAGAAAGGTTTGAAACTGAACTTTTGGTCCTGCCAACAAATTCCAACTGGAAGGGGCACTTTTCTACCTACCAGGGTTGGTATTACGGCCTGGTGAAACCTCAGTATGACATCTTATGTTCTGTGCAGCAATCACTAGAATCAACATGGAGCCACTGTGAGATTGTTTGCCATGGCACTCAGTTTTATTTGACCGAAGCCTCCATAGTGTAGCTATACTTAATTTACCTTGCAACACTCAACTGCGTTGCAAAAAAGCCTTATCAACAAACTTTGGCATTTCATAATTTTATGCAAGCCTTTATGGGTAAAACAAAAATATAGATTGCATCAGTTTCATCCTTATGCCATAAATATGTTTTCTGGATTTTTTTAAATCTTTGTATATGCACTGATAAAGTCCCAGAGATGGTAAACTTATAAAAATAAGAGGTGTTGTTACATTGACTGAAAGTTATTTTACTGAAGCTATATGTTTCAGTCAAATCACTTTCTCTCGGTAGCTGCATGAAGAAAACATTTTGACGCCACGTAGAAATACAGAACAAAACAAAAAAAGCTTTTTTTCAGATTTTATTGACCAGTATATGATTTGGTCTCCAAACAAGATTAAAAAACAGGGCTTACCATGAGGTACTCTATGCATAACTGGGCCAGCTTGAACAGCTTGAGGAAGTTAGGGTCAACCAG
Organism: Ixodes ricinus; assembly: GCA_037355805.1. Classification (NCBI taxonomy): domain Eukaryota; kingdom Metazoa; phylum Arthropoda; class Arachnida; order Ixodida; family Ixodidae; genus Ixodes; species Ixodes ricinus. Next base: position 290,477 of record JAZHYW010029732.1, on the reverse strand, counting down.
GGCTCCACCCTATAAAAGATTGGAAACAACAATATATATATATATTTTTTTTTAATAGGATAGATACATGGTTATTTTAAACAATGCATTCATATTCATATCACTAAAAGCCGAAACATTAATGTGATAAAGAATATCTAAAATCACAAACAACTAATTATTTGTTTTTAAGCGTGTGTGAATATTCTATTTGACTTTCGCTTCAAGATAAATCTCAATATTAATATTTTTCAAGTAGGTATTGATTGTGGTGGGTTAGTTAGATTGAAGAATGTGCTTTCTACCAAGCACCGGTGCACCGCAGAGAAGCCACACCCGCGGAAGCGGACTCCGCAGAGTGCTGCTTTCCCGCAGTGCACCGATGCTCGGTAAGAAGCACGCTCTAACGGGGCTAACCTGCCACGACCAACACTTCGAAAAACACAAATATCGCAGTTCATCTTGAAGCAAATATCGAATAGCATATTATTTAAAACTACTATTTGAAAATTCAAATTATTACAGAACACTGCTAAAAATTATAAGAACCTCCTAGATTGATAAATGTCTTTTTTTTAAATTATAATTAGAAATGTTTTTAGAAATTGTGCAGAGGAATTTAAAATAAACAAATAAAATTAAATTGTTCAGAAACTTTTCTGGCTGGGCTGCAACAAGGACTTATCATTTGACATTCACTTAATACTTAGAAAACAAAAGAAAATTAGAGAACTTAAAAAGAAGCAGGGAGTATCCGCAAATTTTCTGTGAAACTGCCACCAATTTCTCCAATAACCCATTCTTCTAAGACTAAAACCGTGCCTCCGGATAATTCCTCCAGCTCAGAAAATGACAACATGCTCTTTTTTGGCACAGCTGAACTGCAACCTATATACAAGGAGGAGAATAATAGACAAAGCCCCCTTCATATCAATCTGTCAGATATGATATATTGTTTGTTTTAAGACTCAAGCACAGATGGGCAAAGATAGTTAATAATAGTGAGTTTTAGTTTAGCGTGTGCTGCAGGTCGCAGGCCCTAAAGACACATGCTAAATTCACGCTTCAAAGTGACAGCATAAGCTCCTGTGAGCAATGCAAGGATGACAAAAATGCTGAACTAAAACTCCGTCTTTTTATGACTCGTGAGAACAGGAACGATACATTTGTGGCATCAAGCAAATGCAGTGCACCTACACCATAGCGTTTTATCCTCATCGTGTACTCCCATTTAATCTCAGCGCTAGGTTTTCCCAGGAAGCATTTCGCTTGCAGAGAGGTTACCCTGGACTAACCAGTTCGTTGTCAATGTCGCAGAATGTCAGGTGGACAACATTCTTCTGCAGGCTGTCCACATCCACTTCTCTGGCAACCTTGTCCACATCCACTGATGCTGAAATCAATCAATCACCCAAATAGTAACAATGGGAGCACACAATTCTACATTTGCAAACTTACAGCTGCATGGCTTACACACACCGTTTTACGGCACTATACACTAGGTGGAATTATTAAAGGAGCCTACATTTTATTTGTAGTTTCCTTGCTATCTTTTTTTTTCTATCTTTGTTATAATTAACCCCAATTTTTTTTTTAGCAATTCCTTTGTAGATTAAAGCTGGATTTTGGGTGCATATTAAAATGACTCTTTTAATTATACGTTTATTATTATTCTTGAGGCTCATTAATAACTATCGAGGTGCAGAAATTTATTGAGCTTTTAATTCAAAACGCTAGGTAGAAAATGGAAGGGCATGTGCACCCAAAAGTGAAAGTACACATGCATTCCCCTGCCTGTCTCAACAACACGAAGATATGTTTCACAATGGGCGTTCGCTCAAACGTCATTCGATCAAGTGAGTGCCTCCCGTTTCACAAAGTTCCACTCCCAGGCGAAAATCACTCCACTTCCAGCTGGATTATGGAACTGGAAATGAGGCAGTCCAGCTGGATTCCAGCTGGACCAGCTGGACTGCCTCATTTCCAGTTCCATAATCCAGCTGGAAGTGGACCGATTTCGCCTGGGACTGATTATGACGAAGCATGAACACGAGAGAGAGCACTAACAACCTCCACGCTTACTGCACAAAAAAATACATCATGTGCACTAAAAAAAAAGATTTTTTTTTTTAAAGATTTACAAGCAATTTTGTAAAAGCCTATGTAGTCTATTGTAGGGTTATTGCGCTTTGCTAGGGTAATGCCACCCTTTGTAATACCGCTCGCCGACGAACCAGCAGCCATTTTGGTTCTCGGCGAAACAAGCACCTATATCTCACAAGTTCGGAGCAGCGTTGTGGAACCCACGACAGGAGGATTAGCATTTTCCCCTCGGATGGTAGGACCGATGGACACAAAGGCCACTTTCCGCGCACGGGAAACAATGAGAGGAACAAAATGGCGGTGGAAGAGGGTGTGGGAAAGGGAAACAGGCAGTTGGCATCAGAGTGTCGAACCGAAATTTTTATCGGTTCGGTTCGGGTTCGGGTTCACGGCTTTCGGTTCGGTTCCGGTTCAGTTCCGGGGAGCAAAAAATAACGGTTCAAACCGGTTCGAACCGGTTCGAACCGGTTTGAACCGCTAAATTGACAATATCTTTTCCGCGTTGTTCGGGCAATAGACACCATTTGCGCCGTAAAACGATTACCTATTTAGCTTCTAGCGTCAGTGCGCTTCACTTTTATTTTCAGGTACAAAAAATATTAAATTCAGGAATTCAATTTCGACGCAACAGTAAAAAAAAAAAAAATCTGCATTAACGTACATAACGTCGTGTTCACACGACTCAACAGCCCCTTGTTTACCAGTCACAAGTCACAAATATTTTACCTGAATCAGAATGTTTAAGTACAACAGTAAAGGGTTGAGCCTGTTGGTACATACCTGTAAAGAAATCAGCTTGAAATTTAGAACTATACTGTCTTTTCCTGACCTTTCTTTGTTCCTGTTTAAGTAAAATTCTAAAGTTCAAGGTGGTCTATTTATACACGGTATCAAAATGTTGTCGCGAAGTGTGGTAGGTCGCATAAAATACCCGTGATTGGCACAACTTTGTGTAGCAATATTAAAAGTTAAATCGTGATTGTGTCCTTGAACTAAGGTAATTGATTACATCGCATAAAAATATGAAATGGGCACCTCGTGGCCATATATGTCATGAAATGTGGTTTGAGAAACACGTTTCACAATATATTCATATATGAGGACGAGACAACTGAGCTAAAAGCAATTAATGTTTCAAAATGTCATGAAAGTATTAGGATAATTTCTTTCCGTCTATTTTTTACAGAAACACCGAGTGGCAGTGACAATGCTTGTTGTTCTAACCAAACATTGTTTACACTCAGCACCGCGATGCATGCGACTAATCATTCAGAAAGGAGTAATCGAAATCGTTCACTCTAATCTATACGCACCTTTGCACTAGATCGAATCAGGCCCGAAATAGCGCTTGCCCAAGTGAATATTTTCTTATACAGAATAAGCTGGCATAACCTGGCTGTTGAGGTTCGTTCTTGACAAGATGCCGGTCAATTTATTTGCAAATGAGCATCACCCTTGCTAATTGATTATTTTAACGCGATAGCGTTAGGGAGCTCATGTCAAAAAATGCCGATGTCGGTGGCGTGACTAGAAAATCCTGATTCGTCGTTAGGGTCATACGCCACAGCTACATGCCCTCGCGCAGGAATTTCAAACAACACACAATGCTCCCGTGCAACGTGACATGACGCGTTCAATGAAAGTGATTAAAACGTGACATGTAATGCGAATTAAAGGTCACCGTATGTCTCAAATGACTTCCCTTTATAAAGTAATTATTTTACCTTAAAAAATATATTTAAAAATTTTAGGTGGGGTTCGAACCCACGATCCTTCAGTTGCGAGTCAGACACGCTCCTGAGTCCTGACTAGGCCATGCGGGGCACGCTTGCACGGCGAATGAGAAGGTGATGCGAACGAGGCCCGTTAACGCTATCGCGCTCCACTCTAAAAGTCCTCCAAGATTGTTTTTTTGTTAAGTAAAGCGAAGTAGTATTTAATGTTCTACTCTACATGGCTGCTACTTAATTGGACATTTTCTGACGGCTTGCGTTCGTAATCGTCTAAGTTCCGCCGCGCGCCCCTGTGGACTTTGTTTTTGTCCAGCCCACAGACACATAAAAGTAATGTTCACCACATAGAAGAGGCAGTAACAGACTTCTATATGTTTGAGAAGTTATATGTGTGAGGAACACATAGTTATTTAAATTAGCTTCAAAATCCTAAATGTGTGTAAGGCTGTCCCAAATCACTTACAACGTGCCTGTCGAGGATAAAACGCCGGAAAAAGATTTGCAGAGCACCTTTCAGATAATTTGGTGTGTGTGTGTGTGCGTGTGTGTGTGTGGGGGGGGCATTGCTTCAGGCCCTTTATTTATCTTGTCACCTCTTCAGTTAGTAAATAAATATATTTTTATAATCATCTATAAATTTTACGTTATAAAGTTCAAATAACCGCTTGAGACCGACACGGAAGGGCGATACTCGTAACTACGCTGTTGAGTCTGCGTAAACGTGTTTGTTGTTGCGAAACATCGGGTTGCAGGGTCCGCCAAAAAGGTTACTGCGCTCACATGATAGATCGGAAGGCAAATACATGAAATGTGCAAAAAGAGAGAGATAATTAATGGTATTTTTCTAAATAATCCCCTACAGAACACCTTTCTGCAAAAAGAGATGCATGAAGATGCACGCAATGAAAATTTATACATAAATAGCACGAAGGACAGACCAAGATTCTTAAAATCCTAATATAAATCACATTTCGTCAGCTTGCGTGAGCTCGATACTTCACGAAATACTGCGTCGTGAGGCTAATGCTATATTCGGTTTTACCTGCATTTGGGCCCTCACTTTACAACATAGACTTCAACAGTCATGCGCTCTAACATTTCTCTAGGCTGCCGTATTTCATCGCGAGACTGCTATAAATACTGCACCACTTTACAATTATGATATCTATTGCTAGTGCTGCCGACGTCGCATTTCACCAGAAAGCTGAACTGTTCACATGGTATGCACGTGACATCATCACACTATATACCGGTGGTCATTGTGATTTCTTCTTGCTGAGAAAATCAAATTCAATGGTGCAAAATGCACGCTGCAGGAGGTTCGCGCTCAGTGAAAGCCAAGTATTTGAGAGGCACGTAATATTATTCTTAGTGCATCGTCGTGAGGAACGGCGAGAGCGTCTGACACGACAAAAACGTGCTTTTTGGCAAGAGTGTTTTTGCAAACAAAGTAGTTTCCGGGGCCACGCTTTTTGGTCTGCGCTAGGAGAGGGGGAGGGAAGATGCGGGGAAGAGGAACCTTGACAACACAGAATGTTTTAAAAACTAGCGCCCCCCCCCCACCCACACACACACACACACGCATTTTTTTTTTTGCTCTTTTAGGGAATATATTGTACTCCTGAGGAATTGCCTCATTCGTTTGCGTGTGTTAGTTCGACAATTATATTTGTCACTTGTTAACAGCAACCTTCCATTGCTTTTATTTTGCCCGCCGTGAAGTTTAAAGGGGTCCTAAAACGATATCGGGTTGGAATGTTCATGACTTTTCAGAGGCGTACTGGTCCTAGAGTGGCCCAATGATACTCGCACAGACCACCACCGACTCAGAAGCAATTCTCTGTCGCGGTGAAATTGCGAGGTTAAAATGAGACTCTTCCTTTTAGTCTTGCCTTCGCAAAGATTGATGACGTAATTGTGGGATAAAAAGCCACCCGCCTGATGACAGTCAAGCGCGGATCATGGATTGGACACGACAACTGCGTGAGCACTCGACTTCGGCTCGTTACATTTAATGCCTAGGCGAACACTCGAGTAGTGGCTCGTGTCCAAGCTCTGTGGTGATGAGAATAGCCACGCTCTAATGCAGGAGCTCAGTGCGCGTTTTCTTCGTTTCCAACACCAGCGCGGGTTCATGATTAACGTTGGCAGCATAGGATAGGCACCAAGCCACGTAGCCGCTTCTGGCTCCGAGTTGAGGGGATGAACGATGCTCAAATTTCTCTAATTTTTTTTTTTTGCGACTGTCATTGCCTAGAAAGAAGAGCTAAGGCAAGTTTATTCAGTTATTAACGTTAGAGGAGTGATTCTAAGTAGTATTTATTGAATATATAAAAATCATTTAATGGTTCCTTTAAACAAAATACAGAGGTGGTCGAAACTTGGGGAATAACTTGAGAACGACGCTCGTGTGAGACTTAGAGCGACTGCCAACGTTCGGCTGTCCCTCTGAGGCCACTAATATCTTCTCTTTTTTGGCCCTTTCAAGTATTCCTCCCGTACACAATCTAGTTATATGTAACGTCATAATAATAAGTCACATTTAGTCATTTCAATACTTCTATTCTCGGGGACATCTTTCCGAGGCAGTTCAGCAACAACGAACAAATGTTTTGGTGCCTCGATGATGTAAAATTTGTAGTGCAACATTTTTGTACTTGCAGTGAATACTGTTAAGAAGTAACCCTTGACGTTGATAGCTTGAGAAAACATCCATTAATTTTCCCCTCCGCGCCATAGCAGATGCAGAAAAAATAAAGGAAAGAGACATCTGTCGATTCCGTCCTCAACTCGCAATTTGAACAAGCGGCCACGTGATCTGACGCTAATTATATACCGTCAGTGTTCATCATAGTCATGCGCTGGGGTTTGGAAAGCAAAAACTTAGGCTGACCTTGAGATATTGTTAGAGTTGGGCTATCATATATAATTGGACATGAGCCGTCACCCGAATGTTTGGCGATGCTGATCGCTATGAAACCGAGCACTCTACTCGGGGTTATGAAAATCGCTTACGTCACGGGGTCACGTGACTCTCGGTGCGAAATCGTGATGTCATGTGACGTCACGCTGTCAACAAGGTTAATACATCTAGTGACTTCCTCAAATTAAATAGACTTGACGCAGTGAGTCACGTGACGTCACGCAATCACGTGACATTACTTGACAGCATGTCTTGACACCATGATGTTACGTGACACCGTGACACATTGTTAATATTAGTGCCAATAAAGAAGCGCTACAAAAACCCACAATTTATTACAGATTATAATTCTGTATATGACGATGTGATCAGTAGATAGAAATACAGCTGCCAACTTTTTATTCCCATATATTCATTTTGTGATATTAACAAAAAAGAAAAAAATACCTTGAACCGTTTTGAACCGGTTACCGTTATATATTTTTTCGGTTCGGTTCCGGTTCAGTTCCAACATGGCGGATAAGATTTCGGTTCGGTTCAGTTCCGGTTCGGCTAAAAATAACGGTTCGGTTCCGGTTTTCGGTTCGGTTCGGTTCCGGTTCGACACCCTGGTTGGCATCACTCTATGCGAAGCGCACATAAAAACGCTCTAACCTAATGTTAACAAAAAAAAAAAAAACGCTGTGGCTAGCGTTACGTCCGGACGGAGCACTGGAAACGCGTATACCTAACCCTCCCTCCCTCCCCCCCCCCCCCGCCCTCCTCTCTCTCCCCCGTGAACCTAGGGAAGGCGGAGATTTGGACGTAACTTGGGTTACGTCGGACGTAACGCTAGACACTTCGAAAAAAAAATGGTCTGTCGTGCGTACCGATTTTTCGCCAGTCGATCTTCTGGCAGCGGCTGTGGAACTGGAAGCCGTGGAGGGACGCCACGGGGCGGACGGACGCAGCGTCGGCGGTCTCCTGCCCCTGCTGCATGCTCCCGTCCTGCTATGCGCAATTCGTGCACGCGCAACTCGATCGGGGCTTTGCCAGACTCGGTTTCATTTTACGGTACGGTACGGTACGGTACGGTACCGCAGAGAAAGGCGCTGCGACGCGCTGTCACGTGATTAGGTTCACAGCGCCGCATTGGCTGTGGCTGGTTACGTTATGGTCCATCGCAAAGTGAAAAGTGTAAAGGCCACGGCAAAAGCGAAACCACAATTTCACAGACTTGATACCCACGAAACGTTGCCTCGCTCGCGTTACTGACACTGAAAAGACACACGCTCATATAATTGCCTTATCATCGTCAGCAGGATGTCTCGTCAAATTATACCGACGCACGCCTATGTAAATAGTACGAGTGCACGTTCGAGATGGAAGCGCATATCATGTACGCCGCGCGATGGTTCGAATCTTCTTGGCGAATTCAAAAGCTACAGATGGTAAGCAGTCTGCGTGCTACGAGAAACCCGAAACAGCGTTACGTTAGGAGACGCGCTAGTGCAAAATAATTGCCGAAAGCAGCTAACAAAAGGCCGCACAAACAGAGGCGGACCGCTCACCGTGGTCCGGCGCCGATGGAATTTAAAGCGCCCTGTTAGATGACGTCACTGCGCGCCCCGCGAGCAAGTTTTTTTTGTTTTTTTTTTTTAGGCTAGGGTACAGTTTTCGACAGTTTTTCTTTTCAAAGTTTGCCCGCGTGTCTGGGAAAAAGATAAATTTAGGCAAGTGAGATCGTGCGCTAGACTTTCAAGACATGACTGACAGCTGAGGAGATATTATTTATCTTATTATTTGTGGCACGCGGCGTGCTATGGCAACTTTTTCTTCCTTTTTATGATTTCCAGCCATAGGTGTACAGAATACGAACAGCGGTACGTAAATTGACATGCTAGCGCTGCGCGAGCGTTCATTTTCGACAGCAGCGCTCAAAGCGCGCGGCTCCGATGCTGCCGTGTATCATACATCTTTAAAATGGTAAAATCACCAAAATGACCCTGTCGGTGTTATGAGGTCGTCGTCGTGCTATATGCCCTGCGAGATTCAGTGCTCAAAGTTTGGGCTTTAATACTTTTCCTTGAAAACCCTATCCTTGGATGCACGTGCAAATCAGCTGATGACATCATTACATTTTTTACAGCGGAGCTGTTAAGGGCTACCCAAGCAGCACGGAATTCGGCCAAGCATTGGGCAGTGGCTGGCGATGGTCTTTTGGCCAATGGCCAAAGAGTGACCATTCATCGGCTAATGCTTGGACGATGGCTGATGGCCGCGGCCAGTGGCCATTGGCCAGAGAAAGCTAGGCCAGTCATCGGCCAATGACTGGCCACTCTCCTGGCCACTGGCCAAAGGACCATTGCCAGCCATTGGCCAATAATTGGCCAAATCTATGCTGCTTGGGTAATTTCCCCAATTTCGTGTCCTTGGACAAATAAATCTCGACACAACCCTCTGGACAGCTACCGCCATCTATGAGCGACGACAACAACCAGACAACAGGCTTGCTTGTTGTCTGGTTGCCACCGCCGCTCATAGATGGCGGTACATAGTACAGCTCCGCTGGTCTTCCTTCTTCACCAGAGTGGAAAGGCTGAAAGTTTTCTGTAAATGTTGCGTTCTGGTAAGATCGAGAACACTGTTGCTTGTTCGAGGTCCGAATATTCCATGCGCCGAACCTTCCACGTCGATTGTTCCAGTGCCCACGCGCATACATAAGGGGCTCCGTGTGGCGAGCCGGAGTCAGTCTCGTCCCAGCGATCGATCCTGCCGTTTCGCCTGCGACGCTAACCTTCTTATATGTCGTTTTGGGCACAGGCTCACCCCATTAAACGTTAACGTTTCCCCAGTTTTTTTGTCTCCGTTTCTGTGGCACAGTGGAGACACTTGAAGAATTTGTGATCCATCACATTTGCTTGACAATTACAACTATGCAATTTATTTTGCAATGATGTAATGGACTTTAATTGCAATTTTCAAATGCAAGATGACTTGCGAGTTACGGTCTTTAGAAACAAAATAATGCACCAACAGATCAACATATAAGTAAAACAATTAATGTTCAGGTCATATATCAAGAAATAACTGCAAGCTGCAAAAGTCTGTTGCCATTAATTCTTTGCCATAAATCTGTTATTGCACGCTTTGCATTCTGAGAACCTGTGGGCCAGGAGTGGAAAGCATACGGATTTTGCTTCCCATCGATTCCCACGATGCACAACGTGGCATTACACCGCGATGAGGCGCTTCGAGTTTTGGAATAAGTCCAAGCATGCTTTCAAAAAAGTAAGACATGAAATGGGGTACAAGCTAAAACATGCATTTATTTACAACTGTACAGATGTACAATGCCACCAAGAGTGAATTTGAGATGAGTGAATACAGTGAAGCTGATATGTTTGGTCAAAGCACTTCAGCATCTTGCGTTCCATGCATGTAAGAAATCGTCATCATTTGGAAAGCGGCAGCAGAATGCTAGAGTTCAGCAAAAGGCTAAATTTATAAAAGTTTCTACCGCATTTCAAACAATACATATAAATTCTGCGAAATAAAACATCATAAATAAAACTCTGATGTACTAACCACACAGTGACAACCTACATTAAAGAAAAAAAGTTAAAGGTTCCGTTTTTTATAAACAATGATTTCTATAGTACTCTGTTTTGCCTTGTAAATCAAAACCAAGTGCTATAAGTCAGTTTTACACGACATTTTAAATAGACAAACTCCTACACACTAGGTGTGGGTCCGCTAAAACTGATGCAAGCTCTTGTAATCATCTTCCCCAGCGAAGAAAAGAATCAAAATCGCGTTGCAGAAAGGTCATGAGAAAAGGTGACTTCCGATAGGTTGACGAAACCGAGCGCATCGCCCCGAACGAATAGAAATAAACGTAATTGCACTTAACTTCCACACCTGTACATTCTACGAGTGCACGCGTAGCCCTGTGACCCCGTATAAACGTATGTGCAGGCATAGAGTGCAGCACTTCTCTTAGTTGGCGTGTGAAGTCGCCTTATTTTCTAGGAACTTAGCAGTAAAAGTGATCGTGCACCTACAGAAACAGAGTCTCTGCAAGTATGGGGCAACGTGCAATTAAAGTGACAGATTGCACAGAAAAGTACCCGAGTGTGTCTTCGTCCTTTGCCTGAAGTCCGCCCTCTTGGCAGGCGATCGTCAACTCCAAACGGCGATCTCCCCAGTTTCCAGAAGCGACCCGCAAAGCTTTCCAGCCACAACTCCCCTCAGAACTGTGGCGTTTCGTCATAGCCATACCTGCCGTAACGTAAAAATCCCGCAGTGACTAGTATGACGGTGTTGATCCGGGGTAAAGAGACGCGACTCGTCGAGACCTCCGGTACTCACTAAAAGTAAAAATAGCTAGACGACCGACAGCAACGAAAGCGTCTATACAACTCGTCGGCCCACTCCTGAACCGACCACTGACCGCCCTCGTCAGGATGCAGCTAAGCAGCCTCGTGCAAGGCTGTGGCAACGGTCGAGAATCCCGAACGGGCATTGCGGGCGAGACGTTGCCTTGCGAACGCATTGCAGTAGCGTTCAGGACAGCTCAAAGCCCGTGTTGCTGGTGATGGCGTAGCGCAGCTTGTCCCTGAGCGTGCTCTTCTTCTGGTAGTTGGGAAGCTTGAGCAGGTTGAAGCACGTCGGCGACGTGGGTAGCCGGTTGACTGGGTCGCGCTTGCGGATGGTGAAGAAGCCGCGGATCACGCTGGCTACTCGTGTCTCCAGTGTCCTGCGTGCGAAGAGACAAACGCTGCCGTCAGAATGCCGAGATCATATTGCCCGATTGAAAAAAGACAGTGGGTAGACCTCGAAACATCTAGCATCGAGGTCTACCCGCTATCCATCCAGTCAAAGCCAATCGGAAGCTGGAGTCGTTCCAATGTCACCGCAACCTCTGCGCAAGAAGCGAACGACTTGCCCTCCAAATGGGTTTCGTGCATGGGGGTGAAACTACAGTCCCTTGAATGCGTCTCTGATTGGTGCGTTTAATGCATCCTCAAACGAGCTTTCTCGATTTCTGCTTGATGACATTGCAGAAGTGTCGCGCTGTTGCCTGTTGCGACCCTGGCGGAGGTACAGCGGCAAAGGTGGACGATACAGAGGCCCGTTTTGCTACGGGTCGCTCTCCGTCTCCACGGTTCCCAGAAGAATCGGGAGCCAGGGGTTGGGACGCCGGGACGATGGCGACGCTCGCTTGCACTCTTTGCCAGACGTCCAACGATGCGACGTGCTGGCTTGCGCGACGTCATTTATTGCCCCCTTTGGACGGCTTTCGATGCATGGATGGGAAGGGATGCCAAACAGACCAGTCAAAGACGCGTTCCGGACATGGGAGTGGAACCGCGTTACTTTGGGAACGAAAAATGGGGGGTTTTGGTACGGGTTGAGGGAAGCCTTTGAGTTTTCGAAAGACTTGTACGCAGAGCCGAAGGTAGGAATGCTGTCTCAAGATTGTCAAGAGTACCAGCTGTTGTTAAGGGGATGTTGAGAAGTCTTTTGCGGTCCGGTAAACGTTTTTTCAACAAAAAGACTCTGAACTAAAGTGGCCAGCCAGCCGTCAATTTTTCTGCATCAAAAAGAGTGATTTTATTGATGCATGGTGATGAGTGACGCCACTGAGTGATTCAGTGTATTTTTATCGAAGGTTGTTTGCTTTTGCTGTTTTTAAATAAATGTTAGTTGAGAGTAAGCGCTTGTCCTGTTCGCCTCCTTCCTTTTTGTCCTCATCTTTGTTAACGCTTTTAAATTTTATACAAAAAAAAAAGAAAAAAAAACTGTTTGGTCAAATTTTGGTTACATAGGTTAGAAATTTTTAGTATACTTTGGGTACACAAGATAAACAACAACCCCTGTTCACCTGTCTCTGCCGGAAAATGCGGCCAACTGGCTATTCGAACCAGACTACAAGAGCATTAACCGCATGTGAGACTCACCTGGTCGTCACTGACTTCCACGCAGCGGATGGAGAAGGGAGGCTCCAGATGGGCAAAACCCAGGAGCGGAGGCTTGGAGCAGCTGGTCACAAACTAGGCCAATGGAAGAAAAAGAGATTTGTGCGAAGATTTGCAAAAATTTTTGGAAAAAATGATCTAAGTACGGTACATACAAGAATGTTATGATGAGACGTTGATGGCTGAGGTCATATTTTTTGTCATTTCTAGTTCAAACATTCGGCATTGTCTATCAAAAAACCAAAAAGTAAGGCCAATATAAAAATCTTTAATGCATGAAACATATATGCCGTCGAGACCAATTATAACAAAGGCAATGGGAATTGGAAATCACTTTGCTATATATCCGCTTCTTCGTTATATCTAAACTCAAAAATCAGCAGAACCCATCCTTTGGGAATGATTATCTACGTTAATGCGAATAGCATCAAACGGTGCGGAGTTATGCGCGTTCGTCAGGTGGCCGGCACACTCTAGATACGCCAGCCCACTCTTGAGGCGATTCTAAATTTGTTGACACTTTCACAGCCCTGCGCACGATCTCCGCAGCCCAGCACGTGCGTTTGTGTCACTTAGGAAGGCGAGCAAAGCACGCGCCATACGCACAAACACTCAAAAATCAGCAGAACCCATCCTTTGGGAATGATTATCTACGTTAATGCGAATAGCATCAAACGAGTGCGGAGTTATGCGCGTTCAGTCGAGGTGGCCGGCACACTCTAGATACGCCAGCCCACTCTTGAGGCGATTCTAAATTTGTTGACACTTTCACAGCCCTGCGCCACCGATCTCCGCAGCCCAGCACGTGCGTTTGTGTCACTTAGGCAAGGCGAGCAAAGCACGCGCCATACGCACAGAACACTCAAAATGGTACCGACCAGACTTTCTGGACGTCTCAGCTAGTCTCAACCAACGGTACTCTAAACGGTTGTTTATATCTTTACCATAGGACGCGCTTACAGCGCTGTCACAGCTACCGGTGCGCGTGCGTTCCATGCACGAGGGCTCATTCCGCTCTCGTGAGGCTGAGCACGGCCGCTACATCACCCTCTCCCGAGCGCGGGAGAGGGTGAGCTAGCGGCCGTGCTCGGCCTCACGAGAGCGGAATGAGCCCTCGTGCATGGAACGCGCGCGCACCGGTAGCTGTGACAGCGCTGTAAAGCGCGTCCTATGGTAAAGATATAAACAACCGTTTAGAGTGCGTTGAATGACTGCCTTCATAGCTCTGTGGTTAGCGCGTCTGCCTGCTGATCAAAGGGTCAACGGTTCGAATCCCAGCCGGCGCCGGTCTTTTTTATTTATTTATCGTCCCGCGGCGTAAGAGGTTAGATAGCCAGATAGATAGATACATAGACGAAACGTGCGTGAAGTAGCCAAAGAATGCTATTCGCATTAATATTCGCATTAAAAAATTAACACACACACAAAAAAAATGATAAAGAGCACAGCTTGTTGTGGATATGTGTTGTCTATCGTGCCTGCAGAAAGTGGTCGAGGGTTCCCTGCATGCGCTGTCTGCTAGTTCGGAGCTGCTTCGTGCCATCCGCGAGAAGGTCCAATCGAGAGACGATCCTGCGAGCTACATGCATACTGTATCGACAGCTGTGACAGTCGCCGCCCTGGAAAACGCTGGCGGTGGACGGCATTCTTTATGTTTATGCACACTTTGTAGAGGATGGCACGCTTTTGTTTTGAGGAGATTGCCTTCGTCTTCCGCGCTGAGGTGTCTACAGTGCCAGGACTCGCCATTGTTGAGTGGCGACAATCCGCCAAGTTTGTGCTTGAGCAAAGTTGGACTTTCGCACAGAGAGCGACCACACCGACCAGTGACGCAGACGCGTAACATGAGGCAAACGAAGAAGCACGCACGACACCGAGTTTGCGCTCAAGTTTGTGTTTCGTCGCTATAGAGAGGTTAGATATAAGGGGGACGTGAATCTTAGGTGCCAAAATATCTTTAAAATTACTCTTTTTACATCGTGATATTGAAATTTAGAGCTGTCTTGCCAAGTGTCCAATATCAATATATAATATCTATGCAGGCCGAGTTCCGTGGAAGTTTTTGCTAAAATGGCAAGAGGGATATCTCAACATCCAAGGCAGCTAGAAATAAAACTTTTTGCAATATGAAACTTAATATTTGAAGCATTCAATGTTGAGAGCTGAATCTTCGCTATAAAACTAGGAAATTTTTTAACTGATCCGTTGTTGTATTACTTGGTCACCCCACACTGAACATTGACCTTCAATGTGTCGTAAAATCATTAATAATGTTTCCATCTCAAAAGTACTTCCAACATTGCATTCTTCATACCTGTTAGTATCCAGCCACGTGTTAAACACAATTTTTTGTTGAGTACATGTTTCTCTATAGTTCCTGAAAACAAAGGCAACTAATCTGCTGATTGAAAGACTGACCAAATATTTGCATTCAGCAAGAAAAACTGAACACGTTTGTGCATTCAATGGGTTCGGTCACACCATACAAAGAAAAGCACCGCCTCTCCACCTGGTCTTCTCGCCACATTGGCCACACAACAACCAAATGCAGGCGCACTTGTGCCAATCTGCCCGGGAGGCGTCCACCAAAACTTGCAAATGCTCTCCATGGTTGGAATTACTCCCTCTCTTAAATCTAGGGTCGCTTCGTGGGTTAGTTGTCATTAGTGCTCCAAACGTTCCTATCAGCATGCCACAACGGCTCCTCAGCGTGCGATGCGGAAAAGCAGCATCCCAGATAAGGAGTGGGGAGCAGACGACGATGCAGGGGCTGCCGCCGGCGGCGGCCTTTGCAGCATCGCCTGCGGACTATTCTGGGTGGCTGCCCGGCCACGGCAGCAAAGTGCAGCGCAGCGGTCTGCAACTTGGTAATACTTTCCAATTTTTTTTTTTTTTTTAATTACAGTAAACTTTTGTTAGTTTGATTTCGGTTAATTCGACTTTTCGTTTAATTCTATCGTGTTCAAAAGTTCCGGCGAGCGCCCATACATTTCTATGGGAGGAAAAGTTCGATAGTTCTAACTCTGGTAGACTCCGCATCGGAGAATTCGTCCCGAGCGAATGCGCGCGGGCTCACATGGCACGGCACCTCGGCAGAAAGACCTCCAACGTACGAAACACGGGCCCTTTGCTGCAAAGCCCAACGTGCGCAAATATGCGCCTGCTCCTCTGCGCTGTTGGATGGACCGGAGCGAATGACACGAGCCAGCGCAACCAATTTGGCGTGGAGTAGCGCGGAAAACATAGCACTTGGTCGGGCGCGCACAAACTAGCGCGCGCTCTCAAAGCGTTTTTTTGTTTTTTTTTGTAGCATTGTGTGCATTAAAAACGTAATTTTTTTTTCTTTTTTTTTTGTCTGCGCGTCAAAAAACACAATCTTTCTTCCTTTTTTTTCATCATTTTTTTTTTTCGAGCCGACTTTGGCTTGGCGCTTAAGTCAGCTCGTAAAACTTACTTTTTCTTTTTTTTTTTTTGTAGTGAGCGATTTTTGGGGGTGACGTTTAGTTACGTTGCTCTCTGAAGCCTGCTTTTGGACACGAGTTTTTAAGCGCAGACGGCAGCAGACCATCCGTGAGTACTTTGCACAATAAAAGGAAGTTTAATTTTAACTGTTTTTCTGTCCTTTTTTTAATTCGATCATTCGGATAATTCGACCAAATTTCAAGGTCCCGTCGAGGTCGAATGAACGAAAGTTTACTCTATCACAAAATTTGTCTTTACTATATCTGCAGGAGCCGCTCAATTTACTTCGCTAAAAACAGACAAATATACACTGAAAAAGTGCACACGAGAATGGGAAATTGTGATTGCATCGCTGTAGTCACTATTTCGTTATAACCGATTTCGTCGTAAATGGGTACAGCGGTGCAATTAGATCATTGCACTGTTCCTTTCTATGAGCTTGCTTTGCTGCCAATGCACACAATTTCGGAGATCTTATACAGAGTTATTTCTGGCAGTTGCGATAAGGCAAGTGCGGACGAGGGCCCCAATAATATACAGCAGTCATTTGATGACAGTGAGTGACTGAAGAGGTCTCCCCCCCCCCCTCCCTGCTGCCTGCCTGCCCTCCCTCCCTCCCTCCCTCCCTCCCTCCCTCCCTCCCTCCCTCCTTCCTCCTTCCCCCCTTCCTTCCTTGCCCGCTTGCCCGCCCGCCCAACCGCCCGCTTGCCCGCCCCGCCCAACCACCCGCATGCCCCCCCCTTCCCCCCCCCCCCCCAACGTTCCCACATTTCACAATCCCCATGCCACTCAACAAGAACTGCTGTAGCACCCTCATACCAACGATTAACGCCTACACGTGCCCTATGGGCTTCGCTTGCCGGTCCTGCAGACCATAGCTCGCACTGCGAGGAAGAGGCCCACCTTGAGGAAGAGTCTGTGCTCTTCGGAGTTGAAGTCCCTCTCCAGGATGTCCCAGAGCCAGTTGACCAGCCGATGGTTGTTGTGGAAGCCTCCAAAGTACTTAGTGTGTCTCCTGCAGAACATTGACCGTTCTAGCAGAGCCACCACACCACAAAACGAACGAGGAGCAGAGCACCTGAGGTCCTGCAGGTCGATGGGCGTGTTGTCTCCCGAGATGAGCCGCTGCAGCTCGGGCGTAGAGAACATGGTGAGCCAGTCCGGGTTGATGATAGAACGGAAGCCTTTGAGGAAGGCCCCCGTCTGGTCGTGGATCTGCATGTGCATCCTGAAGTGTGCCATCAGGTGGATGTAGCTGATCCTGCAACGGCGCCAGACACGGCCCATCAGTGCATCCGATCGACGCAACCAATCGCTGACCTTCTCGGATCTAGAGATCAGGTTGGCGGCAGTCACAAGAAAGACACGAGTGCACGCGTCATGTGTCAAAGGCCACTCGCTTGTTCACGTTGGTGACAGGAACTGCCTTGCCCCCGGAACCAGTTCGTGGGTGACCAGCTTGCCCATGCAGTCTTCGTTGAGTGAGAAGGTCAGGTCCAGGTCTTGCACGTCCCCTTCATAGTGCTGTGGATGCAAGGCAGGCAAATGATCTACAATCGATCTGTAATTATGAACCAGCAAGCCCAGGAGCTCCCTCAGCTGGTAAAGTGATTAATCATAGAGGGTGACCTGTAGCAATCTAAGGCATGAGGATGGGTGCAAACTGAGATGACGTCGAGTGATTTCAAGTAAGGAGAGTATATTCAGTCTTCCAATTTTCTGTTTATAACTAAAAATCCCAAAGAAATGACTTTGTCAAAGCTACTGCAGACCAACACAAGCTTGCATATTGTGATACAAAAACTATTTTTTAAACTCCAAAGACACAGAAAAGTTACACGAGACTGGTTAAATACCCAACATTCTTAAACCCAATGTTTCAAGCTTTGAAAACGCTGAAAAGTTGTGAGATTTGTAAATACCTTACTTCATTATTTTTAACTTTGCAAACTTAAAAATTTAAACGAATAGTTTGTCCTCCTAATTGTAATTCACCGGTAGTCTCTCCATATTGGTCTGTCGCAATGCCAGTACTGAAGCTACTTGGGACAGAGCTATCTTGGGAGAAGAATATACCTTGATGAGAGTGAGGCTGCGGTAGAGATCTGCGTCCAGAGAGGGAAGTTCGTCTATGGAGCTGTAGAGGGCACTGTGTTGGTGGCCAAGGAGCTGACTCAGGAAAAACGAGGCAAAGGGCACATCCACAACTATGCCCTGCAAGCACGAAAGAATGCAACCACTTAGAAGCCAATCTATATCAAACACAGTCAAAGAAATTATTGATACCTCTTTACTAACTATGCACAACTTCGATTCATCTACTGCATTGAATATTTAAATCCACATAAAATTTCTGAGGTTCAGTAAGCTGGTATAAGAAGTGTTAAGACTCTGAGAGTTGCGCATTTTACCTGAGCTGCAGCTGTTATGGTAAACGAAAATGTGAATGGTGGAATGCACGACAGTCTAATGCAAGTAGGGTACTAGTTCAATAAATGCCAGAAAAAGGTTACTCTCGACGTACCACCAGTGCATGAAACATTTAATAGAGGGCAATATGGGGGGTAGGACCGCTAGCACAAAGATGTGCTCCGATAGGAAACCGAAACCTAGAAACGCATCCAAATTGAGCGTTTTTCAGAACGCCGTAAAATGCTCTATGAGCCTTGTATATTTCTAAATAAGTTGATTCGGTCATTTTCAATGATCCTTGGCAAGTTTCTAATTGAAACCATACCTCTAAATTTATATTCATTTGAAATAGTGACTAGAAAGTGATTCGTAAACTTATTGTACAGAACATAATTAATTTTACCAAATGAGCTCTTTGGCAGAAACCAATACGACATTAACCTTTCTTCGGTGTTATGCCGACTTTTAGCAGGAACGATTTGGCTCATGTTTTGAGAAACACCCTGTAGTATAATGCGGCCTTTCAAGCTACACAAATATAGAGGGTGCTAAATGATTACTAGTCGTTAGGTTCCGAACATCCTTCGCCTTCATTACATTCAGCACGTGAATGTGCGACTCGGTTGTGAAGCACTATGGTTATTAACAAAAAGAGGAATGCACTGTTACGGTAAAACTCTAATCAATGTAACCTGATGCCAACCAATTTTTACTATACTTTAAAATAACATTCATTTCATTTAGGCGAGCTCGGGAATATCTCAAGAGAAAGTGTGAGCCGCTGCTGCTTGCAACCTGATTACAATATCGTCTTTCGCTGATAATGAGTGTTTTTAGCATAATTAGGAGCAAACTAAACAGGTCTTGAGAAAGTGCACTGACCTCATAAACTGCCTTGCCCAGCATTTTGCCCACAAACTCGAAGAGGGACAGATGGTTCTCGTGAATGTAGGAGGTGGGAGAAGGGTACAGCCGTTGCTCGGAAGTCGCCTACATGCAGAGCAGGGATGAATCAGAACCAGTCAGACACTGCTCCGAGAGAGCAAGCTTCCTAGGCGAAAATCAGTCCACTTCCAGCTGGATTATGAAACTGGTCCCAGCTGGAAATTAGGCATTCCAGCTGGGTCCAGCTGGAATCCAGCTGGACTGCCTCATTTTTAGCTGGGACCAGTTCCATAATCCAGCTGGAAGTGGACTGATATTCGCCTGGGAGCCAGCGTGTAAACTGAGAGGGAGCAGCACAACCCATCCCATGGAAACCGACATGGTGTTCAGCAAAACACGAAAGACACCTGCCATAGAGACACAGCAGGTGGAGTCGTTGCATAACCCCCAAAATGAAACAAAACAAAACTGCCTCAAATTAGTGTGCAAACTTCATAATAAAATTATTGTGATATGCACTGCTTGAAAGAACTGAGGTGAAAGTATACAAGTGGACTGTTGTTGAAAGCTGGTGCATCCTCAAGACCTTGTCAAATGCTTTCAAGTTCCAGTGATCCGAGATATGGAACTTTTATGTGGGATTTAGGCTTTCTCACCCTAGTAACTGTGTCCTGAGATCCCTCCTACCTCTATCTAGTCTGTTTCCAACAGGATAGCCGCTTTGGTATTCTTGAGAAAGAATGAACATGAAAAGTTTGGAACTGCAGCTAATGTTGCATGCCCATAGGCCTTTTAGGGTCTTGCAAACAATCTCGGTCATGATTCTAAGATTGTTAGTAGTCTCAAAGTCTAAAAAAACGTATACCATATTTACTTGCACAATGAACGCACTCGCGTAATAAACGCACCCCCAAGTCGGCTCTCAAAATTTCAACTTTTTTGGTAGCGTTAGCTACACTGGCCGAGGTTGAGCAGTTTTGCGTGGCTCTCATAATGAGCCGTGCTCATTATGAGAGCCACGTGCCACGCGCGGCGGTGGTGGCTCCTTTGTTGCCCCGCGCGCTTTGCATAATGAGCACGGCTCATTATGAGAGCCACGCGAAGCCGCCGCCGCGCGCCTCCGCCGCCGCCACGATTGCCTCGCCGGTCTGCGCATTCCAGAGGAGTGACATCATAGCCGCGGCAGACGCATTGGCGTCGCCGCGTGCCCAGCTGTGCGCCTCCGTTGCACAGTAGCCAAGTCTGACGCTGCACCGGAGCCGCTTGATAGCAACTCTCATTTAGTGCGCATAAGCTCACGCTATGTATATCCTGGCATAGCCGAGCTAAGCCACCGCAATTTTTTTCACTCGCGTAATAAACGCACCCCCAACTCGGACGCGTGCGAAATGAACACACTTTTTTATTCTGGTGCAGCGAGGTCGCGAATGCATGGGCAGCATGAGCGAACAAAACGCCTTGTAAAAGGCGTTAAAAAAACTAAAAAAAGATCCAACGGAAGCAAGAAAAAAGCATTAAAAAGAGCTTTCTTTTTTTTTTTTTTTTGCACAGCGCAGTCTGGATTCTGGATTGCGCGCCGTGGGCAAAGAGTTAAGAAAGAGAAGCGGAGAAGCCCTCGCCTAAACAAAGTGAAACAAAACAGCTTGCAAAAGGCGTAAAAAAAAAAAAACTTCACGGAATTTAGAAAAAAACAAAAACAAAGAGGAACTTTTTTTTTCTTTTTTGCACAGCGCAGTTTGGTCTTGGGGTCGCGCGTCGCACGCAAGAAGTTAGGAAAGAGAAGCGGTGAAGCCCTCGCCAAAGCAAAGCGAAACAGCTTGCGAAAGACGGCAAACAAGCACAAAAAAAACAATGCACGGATTTAAGAAAAAAAAAACAACATAAAGAGCTTTTTTTTTTTGCACAACGCAGTTTGGTTTTAGGGTCACGCGCCGCGCGCAAGGAGATAAGAAAGAAAGCGGAGAAGCCCTCGCCTAAGCAAAGTGCACATAAGGAAGATCCTGCCCTCGCCTGCCTCCTCCTCGCACTTCGGAAAGAGAAGCGAGGACCCCTCGAAATGAACGCACTTTTCTATCCTGGTACAGCGAGGTCGCGAATGCATGGGCAGGGTGGGCAAACAAAACAACTTGCAAAAGGCGAGAAAAAAACAAAAAACATTGAGAGGAGCTTTTTTTTTTTTTGCGCATTGCAGTTTGGTTTTGGAGTCGCCGCGCCGGGCGCAGAGATAAGAAGTTGCCTCGACTTTTGCGGGATAAAAGGTCCGTTCATTTTGCCAGTAAATAAGGACACAAAAATTTTACCTCTCGCAACTTTGCCTCGATTTTTCGGGAAAAAAAGTGCGTTAATTCTGCGAGTAAATACGGTACCTACCCACATAAACAGACATGTGCCAAGGTGCCACACGACTAGGTTCTATTTGGGTGGGGTTACTATTAAACCTATGCGTGGCTCAATTTCAGAGAAATCAACATCCGCAGGTGTTGACACATGAGGGGACACTGATCAAGTATGTACCATGACGAGGTTGACGAAAGGGTCAGAAAAGACACTGCACGCGTACATACCCTGAAAAGGTTTAGCGAAGGGTCAAACACTCGCTTGATGGTCTCCTCCAGGAATTCCTTGAACACTCCGTCTTGATCAATGCCCGCTTCGTCCAGTCCCTTGGGAGAAGGCAGGGAAGGGGATAAGGTAACTACAGGCCATGTAGAATACTACCGTATTTATTCAAATATAAGTTGACCTTTTTTTTATTTGGATACGTTATCAAAACATAATGGTCGACCTATAATCGTGACCAGAGAATTTTGACCTACATTCGCGACCAAATTTCGGGACCCTACTGAGCACATGGAGCTATCGAGTCACCGAGCCGGCGTCGCAGTAGCACCAGTAGCGCCGTGCCACTTTTTGCTTCAGAAAGCTTTTGGTGCACGAAAACAACCGAAACAACAACGGCAAACAGCCTGCCATCCGCCACGACCGTCACTCGCACATATCCCTTGGGCATCTGGTTTCGCTGGTTTTGCACCGCCTGTCTGCGGCCGGCGCTGCTCACACATGCCCCTCGCGACCGACACATAGGGGGAAGGGGAAGGAGAGGGACACAACGATGCAACGTGCCACGCCACGCACCTTGCCTCTCCCTCCTCTCCCCCTCGCGGACGTGCAGCAAAACAAAATACGGAGGCACTTTCGCTTGTTGTTGCTCATGGCGGCTCGCAGCGTTGCTTGCGTCTTTGTATTTGATCTTTCGTCGCTTCGCTCGTCTCCATCCTCTTTTGTTTTGTCGTCGTCGCCAGTTCGCAACAGTGTCAGTGAGGTATTAAGTGTGGTTCAAACCAACCCGCAAAACAGGAAAAAACGGGTCCCGGAGAAATCCGGGGGGGGGAAAGGTGTGACATCAACGGTCACGTGAACATAACGTTTTGTGGCTCCCGTTTTGCGGGTTAAAAGATTAAGAAATTGAACTTTCTCAGGCCCTGGAGTGTGCTGGATAGACCCGTAGAGCCCTTCGGCCAAGCAGGGGAAGGTGGTCCACCCCCTTGCCCTGAACGCAAACCTTGAGCGGTGTATGGAGGAATGGGGGGGGGGGGGGGTGCGCTAATTGCTTCGCTTCTCGGGAATTCAACGAAAGGACGAAGGGAGGTTTAAGAAGCAGTTACTTTTATTGTATTATCCCCTTCGAAGTCACTCAAGGATCCCAAAAAGTGCCTTTTTTTCACTCTCCCACCTGTAATGTGCATTTTTTCTCTTTCTTTCTCAATTCTTCCATTTCCGGCTTTCGGCGAACTGCACCCACCTTCTGGTCCATACACTCTCGCACGCTTCTGGGCTAAAACGACAGGCGGAAGTTGTAAAAAAAATGTGTTCCGCCTCCCTCATTTTTGCGGGCTTGTTTTGCAGCTTGGTATGGACAGCCATTTAGGCAGTTTTAGAATAGCGCACGCTAAAGCTTTGTGTATGCAAAGAAGAGCGTCGCTGCCACTGCGCATGCACTGAACGCTAAATGCAGTTCACGCTTTGCGAGTGCTATTTTAGCGTACGCTATTTATAAGAAATTGTGTGCATACGCAAAGAGTCTTTGCACTTGTTTGTGCTCCTCCAAGAAGGATTCGTGATGAGAAGCTGGGCTAAAGCTAAGACGAACACAGTAAAAAAATGGCGGCTCCCTGGACTGCGACTGCAGCCACTTTGGCATCGTCCTGAGCGATCGCATCGGCGGCACCCTTGTGACTGCGATTTTCAGCACAGGACGACATTGCACTCCTACGGGAGGTGCAAGCCAGAAGCGTTTTGAAAGACCCAGCAAGGTGGGCAACAATCGCCGGCAACTTGCGGCATGCGACACGCAAGCAATTCTTGATGAAGGTCAGTACACGAGACCTCTCTTGCTGAGGCAACGCAAGCGGACACGACCGTTCGACCGCCCCAGTCGCATATTCATAAACAAATCTAAAATGTTACTCTGAACTAAAAAACTTTCTTATTTTTTTCAAGTTACAGCATTTTGTGAGTGAAAAAAAAATTGTCACAGCATATTGGTGGCGTTGCAAGAGCGAGACGCTTAGGGTGCCTACATGTCTGTCTGTCTCAGGGTGAAGACATCAATTGTTGCACTGAATGTTCAGCGCGTGATGCTCTTGCGCACTCGGTGCGTGACTTGGGCGCTAAAATGGCGTCTCTGCATTAGCCAAAGCTACGCGCTCGAGCTGATTGACACCGGATTGCGCGTACTTCAAATGCATAAAAAAACAATTGGGCGTAAAAATGGCTGAGATGTCACCACTCAAGCAAAAGCGCGTGTGTATGAAGGCACTCTAGAGACGCTTGGGCTTTTGCATCATGGCGGAGACAGGCTACCTTAAAACGCTCATGCGTAGCGTGCACTAAAACAAGCGCTAAATTTAGCGCTAGCGTACGCTAAAATTACACATGTAATTCTCGAACTTCCTACTGTTGCAAATTTGTGAGGATGTCATGAAGCTGACGAAGCTTTCGACGACGATGAGATGTCCAGAAGTTCTGACGATGATTGAGTTTTTGACATTGCACTGGGCTTTAGCTGAGAGCGCTGCAAATAAAGATATGTTTCATTCTTTTGCCCGAGGTTTCCTTTGTTATTTGAAAAAGAGAAGGTTTACCTATATTCAAATTATTTTTTGATTCTCGCTGAGTCTAATATAAAGGCATTGAACTATATTTGTGGTCGACTTATATTTGAGTACCGTATTTTCCGGACTATAAGTCGCACATCCATATATTGAAGCATTTTTATGGTGAAGTTGGTATATAAGTCGCACCTCTTAGCACGATTCACGCGATGAGTTTTTTGTTTACACGCATTCGTATAGCAAAATCGGAGTTTTGCACGACTGGCTAGATCGCACATACTGTTTGACGCACAGCTTTGATGTTTCGACTCGCGAGAAATGCCCATAGCACGGCGCTGTCTGGCAGGGGCAATCGAGTGTTTCGCAGCAAAAGGACGTAAAACGCGCAAAATGAGAAGGTAGTCTGCTTTATTCAAGCCAACACATGCCAAGCGAATGAAAGTTTAACGAGCCAGACACTTATGAACCAGGCTGTGGACCACTAGGCCTAGCCTAGGCCAAGTCCTGGAGACGGCGGGTGCATTGATGCGCAGGCAGATAGATAAATCTTGACCAGTGGCGTATTAGGCCATCCGGCACCTGGAGCCCTTATGTCTTTCATAGACGACCCCCCATTCACTGGCGGAGATCGCAACCGACCAGTAAAGCAAGGGGGTCGGGGGGGGGGGGGATGCTGGGTGCTTAGGTGGCACCCCCCCACGTGACTGGGACGTCTGGTACTCGGTACCCGGGGCCCAGGGCCCCCCCGCCCCGCCCGCCCACCACCCCCTTCCCCCGTTGCTATGGCACTAATCTTAGCATACTTCTCTCAGCACCTCTAAAAGATTGGCTAGACACAATCCTTCCTTTTACATGTAACAACACAGCTGGAGCATGGCAGAAAAAACTGCTTATCAAATGGAAACTAACACGTGAGAAAATATTCTGCAATGCATGTATACCAGCCCACTTGCCTTTCAGTGCTATTGGACTGAAGCAAAAGAATACGGAACCATGGCTAAATTAGGCAACGTCAATCACATGCTGTAAAAGCTTTATTCTCATTGTCTTGCCTATCCAGATTGAACCGCTTCGGGGAAGCTACAAAATTTCCCATTTTCCGAGTCAGTTATGACTCGGAAAATGGCTACATAGTTACAGTGCTCTACGAAAGATTGTGCGTGGCGCATACAAAAAATGGCATTGTACTGTTAATTTTAAAAAGAAATGCATATAAGTCGCATCGTTGTATTAAACGCACCAAGAAAAATGTTTGAAAAAAAAACTGCGACTTATACACTGGAAAATACGGTAAATACTAAGTGAAAAACACAACCCCTATGCGGGATTTGCACTGATCATTTTCCCCGAGGTTCTTTCTTCACGATTCTGCCAATGCGCATTTTTAGAGACAAATATCAAGACTGAATGCCCTGGTTAAAGAAAAAACAAAGAAAAAAAAAAGGGTCGACCTACAATTGTATATAGATGGTAATAATAATAATAATAATAATAATAATAATAATAATAATAATAATAATAATAATAATAATAATCACCTGCTCGTTGATGAAGCGAACTCGTATGACTCCCTTCAATGCCTGGGTGGGCAGCATGGCTAACTGCTGGTATCCATCCTGATAACAGAGAGGAAGTTGTCATGGAAAGATTGTAAGTTTGCAGAGTGATATTGACATGATGCATGTAGCCAGTACAAAAGTAGGCAAATGCTAGTCTTCTCTACCTAAAGAAAATCAAGCAAAGAGTGCTTCAAGAGGAGTCTGCCTATTCTACAAACAAGTTTCGATGTTGACTAAGCAGTCTAGTTACAGAAGCATTGCAAACTGAGCTAGTTGGCACCGATTGATTATAAAACGAAGTGCACAAAAAACAGGGACTAAAGGAAGGCACATACTACAGATGAGCGCTCACCTTACAATTCGACATTTACTTTTACACTTCGTAAACCGAAGGAATCGCAACCTAATTCGACTTATGCGCAAATCTCACAAGAAATAAAAAGCCCGTTCCCGAAATAATAAAAAAAAAGAAACATTTCAGGAATATATTTAGTCACCGTAGAATACCGTGGAAGTGACCAGTTCAGTCAAGTGCCCACTATTAACATTGCCTGAACTTGGGAATTGTGCAAATTATACGTCAAGCACCCGATTTAACCAGACAAGTGCCTGTGTCAAGATTAACCCAGTTTTCAGTGAAGGTGGGGTGGGCGCCCCCCCCGGTATTTTTGCGGAAAATTCTAGAGCTCCCTCATCTAATTTATAGTATTGCTGCATGCGTGGCAAAGTCGGCAACGCACGCGGCTGCCACGCGGAAGAATGGGGTTCAAACCCTGCTCATCTTGGTCCTTTCTTTTCGCAACGTTTGACCTTCTGGAAAGTTCCAGACCTACCGTTCTGGTTTGGAACATCCCTGAACCCACCGTGTGTATAAAGGTGGCCCTAATGCGCCGCTTCAGACAGTCACCTTTCTGTCGCAGAACATATGGTTCCATGATGTCCGGATTGACGGCACAAGTTCGCCTCATTGAACGTTTGTTTTCGGTTACACGTTAATCTGCTATTTTTACTCGTGACAATATCAATAACAGATCTTCCAGTTCGTGTCACCCTCTCCTCTTCTATAAATTCCAAGGCTGGCTACTAACAGTTATCAAGACAGTTTACAGCTAAGATGATGCCACCATGGAGGTAGGAAGCTTCTCCAGGCGACTCGAGATCACCAGAATGGAAGCCAGAAGTGTGGAGGGACGCGCCCCCAATGTCAACCAACACCGAGAGACGCTATTGGACGAAAAGGAGAGCCGACTCGACAGCTGTTTTAATCACCCCCGAGCAGCCGATTGCGCAGTCGGCTGCTCGGTCGGGTGCCGACGGTGACCAAAACAGCTGTCGAGTCGGCTCTCCTTTTCGTCCAATAGAGCTTCTTGGTTTTAGTCGTCATTGGGGGCGTGTCCCTCCACACTTCTGGCTTAACCTCTGGTGGCCTCACGTCGCCTCCACAAGTATCCTACCTTTGTGGAAGGTTCATGCGGTCCACAGAGCTCCATCAAAAGAGGCAAAGAAAGGAGAGAGAACAACCACCCCACCTCGACGATGCGCGTCCGGTGCACGGTGATGAGGGTGGACTGGGAGAGGGCGCAGGCAGATTCGGTGAGTCCCAGCACCGTCTTCTCGTTGTTCACATACTTCCTGAACAGAACCACCCTCTAGAAAAAGAAAAAAGCAGAAAAAACATGAAACCACGCGGTAATTACATGGCCTTTTACTTGTTGTCAGGTCAACAGCAAATACGTTGAGTTTCGGTGCATTTGTCATTTCTACTTCATTTCACTAGCCGACACCATGATCAGACGGAGCCGATCAGGGGTGCCAAGAGTGCATCATAGCGGCGCTCGTCGTCTTTGTACGTCACCAACGCCAACTCAGTATACCGGCCTTGTCTTCTGGGCGGCCCAAGAGAAGGGAAAACAGACTGTGAGACAACGCACCTCCTTGTGGGGTATGATGTGTGGCACCTTCTGCATGAGCACTTGCGCTGCCTTCTTGCCCTTCTCCAGGTCACCCATGAATGTGCTCACCTTCATGTCCCTGCAGAGGCACAGTCACCCCTTTCAGCTTGTGCTAATCTTTCGCAGCCGCAACAAACTTAATTTTCGCGGCTGCGGAACGTGCTACCGGGCATTTTGCTTCTCGTTCGTGCAGCAGACTCCGTGCTATTGGACGAGAGTGGAGTAGCCAGGGTTGCTATAATGATGACATTAACATCCTATAGTATATAGTAAAGAATAAAAACCAATTACAGAAACATGTCCACCCCTCGTCAAGATGTTCTACGGGGATGCTGACATGAAAACAGGAATGTTTGCAGCACATTCAAAATTAAGCTAATTATTAATAACTGTAAATGATGACGGTTCACTTGTATTTTGAACAATATATTTTCTTTCTAAATGCTCCACTCAGGCAAGAACTGCAAATGCAGCCACTCAAGTGGGAGACACATCTGGGACATTTGTGATGTGGCCTGCATCCGATGACCTGTGCAGACGTTATGAACTCTGAACGTTATGAACTCTGGTAGCCGTATCGCCTCTTTGCTTCTTTGGATGTCCGAGACCCGAACAACTGCACAGCCTCCTCACCCTCGGCCAATCCTGCAGACTCTGCCCTCGGTTACATTAGTAAGCCAACGACCCGACAATGCCACAGGCACCCGAGTTCCTTCCATATCTTATAACATGGCCTAAAACATAACGTAAACCCTTCTATAGTGAAGACTCATATCATAAAGGTACGGATATAAAAGTCAAAGTATGCTCGTGATACTGGCACAGGCATATGAGCTAGTGACATAGAAGGCCTTTTTTAAACGACGATACGACGAAGAGGTTTCACCGTAACAGGTAGAAGCAAGTAAAATAGAGGGTTGCTAAATGTCTCGCTCCAATTCTGCACAGCATCTTAAAATAACAGTAAGTTTGCCATAGGTAGAAAGTATGACACACTAATACAACTCCACTTTTCATTGATATAATAAACCTGTTTTTACAAACTCACTTTTCATGGCAAACCTTCCACATCTGCACATCAATTCCTTCTGGTGCAAACAAACAAAGGGCAGATTTCCCCGCACGTCTCAGAATAAAACACCTCCAGAGTGAAAGAGGGAAAGGACCTTCATAAGGTACACTGCATCTTGAGACTAAAGAATTTGATGCAAAACTATCACTCACTTTATGAGCCAATGGTCGGGAGGAGTGTAGCTTCGGCGGCAGTCTCGCTTGTACAGCAGCATGAGCAGGGTGTGTGATGAGCACAACAGCTGGTTCGAGTTGACGGACTTCAGGTCTGCCGCAGGAAAAAGACAACCAACACCAGAGAGGGGTTACCCTGCCACAAAAGAGCGCAGCACTGAGAGCGTGCAAACCAGTTGTGAATAATAGCAGTCTGTAAGCATTCTTGGGAATAAGCAGGTATGCATTGGAAGTGTTAACGTCAGCCTAGTTTTTTTTTTTAACGTATGTGGGAAAACTCATCATTTCCAGGGATATGCAAACACCGTGTGACGTTCCCGTCTGATGAACAATGCGGATTCTCTCCGAAACTGTGAGGTGCGCCTCACAGTTAGTCACCGATGTGCGTGTGTGCGTGTGTGTGAGGGAAAAAGAGCGAAGCAAGGAGGGGCTCTTCGGGAGCGGTCAGGAATGCGGATGCGCCCCTCCGAAACTACTGGGCATCTACCCTCCGATGGGTGAAGTGGACCAAACTGCTAGGCGTCTACCCTTCGATGGGGAAAATGGACAAGCCGGAAGGGGGGAACAAAAGGGAAGAAAGCCCAGCGATCTCTCTCTCGGGCGGCGGAGACGAAGGGTGGGAGGCGAGGCCAGGCCGGTGGGTTGCGGAACGAAGGGAATCGGTGAAACTGCGCCGACACCAACGAGAGTTTCGACGTTCCTGGACTCGGCGCGACTTCGGCACCACCTTCGAGTCGTCCAAGTTCCCTCCGAGACTCCACCCAAGCAGTCATCCAAGTCGTGAGTGTTCGCCCTTGGGACCCTTTATCGCGTAGTGGCACAGAACTCTGCCGGAACATTCCTAATCTTTTTGCGCGAGTGTGAGCCACTGTATGCCATACTTTTACCCTACCTGTATAAAGTTGCAATTTTTGTTATCGACAGTCTGGGTACCACCTCACTCCAGCGACAGAGCCCGTGACGATTTAGTGACCGAGACCAAAGAACCTAGGGTCGTCACAATTGGTGGCAGCGGTGGGATTCTTCGCTGAGATTTATACGGGTGTCCCCCGCATACGTGAGTGTACCCATGGCTGACGATGACGCGAGTGTCGCGGCCGTGAATACCCTTTCTCAAATAATGGCAAATTCGGTGGGAGCAGGGGTTCTCGCGCTAGGCGCCATGGTTCCGTCATTCACCGGAGATGGAGCGGGACCCACTCCGAGCGAGTTTTTAGAGGTGCTGGGCCAGGTGTCCCAAATGGGGGTTGGAACGATGAGCAGAGGATTGGAATGGCGAAATGCAAGATGGTCGGGAAGGCATACTCGTTTGCGTGGCATGATGAGCAGATGAAGGCTGTAAAGACGTACGCTGCTTTTAAAGAGCTTGTACTCAAGAGGTACGACAATGAGCCGGACAGCGTGAAGTTGGATAAATTTCTGACCGCCAGGCAGGAAGCAAATGAAGACGTTCGAGGCTTCGCAAGCCGCCTTCGGGGTTTGGGAGTCAAGACACTTCGCAGGCACGAGGGCGCTGACGCGGAGCAGGTAGATGCCGCTGCGCAGTCCATGCTGCTCAGACAGCTTCTGTTTCGATTCGTAAATGGGTTACGGGACCCGGTCCGACGGTTCGTCTTGTCAAGTGACCCGGCTACCTTTGAGGAGGCTGTGGAAGTTGCCGCCAAGGAAGAACGAAACGAAAGGCTGGTTGCCTCGTCTTCCACGATCCGCGCTCTCGAAAAACGCGAAGAGCAAAAGGAAGTGGTCGAGCTGGGCCAACGCATGGATCGTTTGGAAATGCTTCTGGCTGAAAGTATCGCATGGCAGAAGACGGCACACGAGCAGAAGTTTTCTCATGATATGGCGGGGCGGGCTCGCATGCGCTGTTGGTACTGCAATCGGGTTGGTCACAGGAGCCGGGATTGCAGGCTTAAAGCCGAGACCGAGAGAGAAACGCCTTCGTCGGATGGCCGTCCGCGATTCAAGCCCAGGGCACCGGAAGAGACCCTCCCCAAAGAGAGCAATCACTCGGGAAACTAAGCGCGCCCTCCTCGGCCGGACCCAACGAGGAGGAGAAACCGCGTGTCGCCGTCAGATTTTGTGGAGAGACCAGTCCGATCGTAGCCGGAAAAGTGAGGGGCAGGGACGTGCGTCTTTTGATCGACACAGGGTCGAAGGTTAGTTTGTTGAAGGAATCTGTTTTCCGAGAGCTAAGCGGGGGTGGGGACGCTTTTGAAGAGCACCGTTCAGCCATGTCCACGCGTCTAGCAGGGATCACGGGCCAAGAGCTCGAGACACATGGATGCTTCAGGATACCGTTTGAAATTGGCAGTACAGTGTCGACTCACCCTTGCTTCATATGCACAGACGACGCCATGATACCCGTTTCTGGCATCTTGGGCCAAGACATGGTGCGAACCCATGCAATCGACATATTGTCGTCGAGGGGAATGGTGGTCATAAATGGCGAAGAAATTCCTATCTTGAATTGGTCGCCGGACCAGGTAGTGCGGGGGTTAGAATATACCGAAGTCCCCATAATGTTGGTGTCGGAATGTGTAATTCCACCAAGAACCGAGGTCATTGTGGCGGGCAGAGTTCGAGGCAACTTGCCCAAAGGCTCCGAGGGTGTAGTGGAGATGACGGAGCTCGAACCTCACGGTCTCCTTAGAGTCTACTCACTGGCTCAGACCAACGACAGGGGACAGGTGCCGGTCAGACTTGTAAATGTTTCGATGGCCGAGATTCGTTTGCCCAAGCACAAGCGTGTTGCGGTGTTTGTTGGGGTCGAGGCTGATCGAGACCTTGAGGAGGCCGTGCTTAGCTGTGGACCTGCAGGGGAGCTATCTGAGCCTGAATTCTTGAACATGTTTCACCTTACACACCTTCCCGAGGTGGAAAGGGAGCGGGTTAGCCAGTTGCTATGTAAATACCGCACCGCCTTTGCTTCGTCGAGGCTCGACGTGGGTCACTGCGGCTCCATCAAGCATCGTATCGCCACATCCGATGTCGCTCCCGTCTACAGATGCGCTTATCGAATACCCTTTTCCAAGAGAGAAGAGATGCAACAACAGGTTGAGGAACTGATAGAAAAGGGCATCATTGAGCATTCTATCTCGCCCTGGGGTTCACCGGCACTCCTCGTCCAGAAACCTGACGGCTTGTTCAGGTTTGTCGTCGACTATCGGGAGCTCAACAAGGTCACCAGAATCGACCCGTATCCTCTTCCTAACATCCAGGAGACGATTTCTCAGCTAGGTGCCGCCAGATTCTTCACAGTGGTGGACATGGCCTCTGGCTTCTGGCAGATCGAGATGGACGAAAATGACAAAGAGAAGACGGCTTTCAATACACCAACGGGCCACTATCAATGGAGGCGCATGCCCATGGGCCTTGTAAATAGCTCTGCCGTCTGGCAGCGTACAGCCGACGTCATCTTGGCAGGGTTGGTGGGAAAGTCATGCCACGTGTATTTGGACGATGTCATCATCTACAGCGAAACCCTAGAACAGCACCTCATCGACGTCGAGACAGTGCTGGTGCGTTTCCGCTCCGCAGGTCTAAAGTTAAAGCCATCCAAATGCCAGTTCTTGAAGGACGAAGTCAAATATCTCGGTCACATTCTTTCGAGAGAGGGTGTCAGACCAGACCCGGAGAAGCTGAGCTGTGTTCGCGATTATCCTGCGCCTCGTAATGCCAAGGAGGTAAGACAATTTTTGGGACTGATGGGCTACTATCGGAGGCACGTAGCCGGCTTCGCGGAAAAGGCTAAGCCGATAACACGGCTGACTTCCTCCAAGACCGCGTTTTCTTGGAGTGAAGAGGCGCAGAAGGCTTTCGTGCTCCTCAAGTCCGCTTTAACCAGCGCCCCTCTTCTGCGATTCCCAGACTTCACAAAGGAATTCGTCTTGATGACTGATGCCTCGGGCAGGGCACTCGGAGCGGTACTGTCTCAGATGTTCGACGGGGAAGAGCACCCGGTGGCTTACGCAAGTCGCCAACTGAACGACGCGGAGACTCGGTATGGGGCAACGGAACAGGAATGTCTGGCTGTGGTATGGGCCGTTCGCCACTTTCGGTGCTACCTTTATGGACGACATTTTCGCGTTGTCACGGATTGCAACTCTCTCAAGTGGCTCATGTCTTGTAGGGATCCGAATTCGCGCCTAGCCAGATGGAATTTGTTGCTGCAGGAGCACGACTTTGAAATCGTTCACCGCGCCGGAAAGCTCAATCAAAACGCTGATGCGCTGAGCCGGGCCCCTGTACGAGAGTTGAGCGAGTACGCGCCGGCACTGGACGTCGAACGCGTTCGGGTCGAGCAGGAGAGGGACGAGGAGCTGAAGGCGATCCTTGCGAAATGTAATCGTTCGAAGGGGAAACCAGCGGCTATTTTTTAAGCCGAGAGGGTGCATTGTGCAGAGGAAGCCTGGACTGCAACGCGAGGCCTGACTCATCACGCGGGAGGATGGTGATTCCCAGATCCCTGAGATCGGAGGTAATGAGAGCTACGCATGACGCTCCGTATGCCGGTCACCTCGGGTATCGTAAGACCCTCAGGAGGCTTTCCCGTGAGTTTTTCTGGACTAGAATGAAAGACGATGTAAAAAAGTACTGTGCGCGGTGTCACTCTTGCGCTCTGCGGAAGACGCCAAAGGGCCGGAAACCAGCGCCCTTACAGATCTTCGAGGAGGTTTCCAGGCCATTTCAGCGAACTTCAATGGACATCATGGGCCCTCTTACGGTGTCAACTCAGGGGAATCGTTATTTGCTGGTTTTTGTTGACCACCTGACCAGGTATGCGGAGGTGATCCCGATGCCAGATCAAAAGGCAGAGACGGTTGCGCGTTTGTTTGTCGAGCGTGTGATTCTCAGACACGGTGCGCCGCAACAGCTTCTAACGGACCGCGGGGCAAATTTTACATCCAGGCTGTTAAGCGAGGTATGTGGACTCTTGGGAGTTCAGAGGTTACTGACCACGCCATATCACCCACAGTGCAATGGGGCGGTTGAGCGCCTGAACCAAACCGTGTCCGGCATGTTAGGTCACTACGTTGCACGAGATCAGCGGGATTGGGACGTCTGGGTGCCCTTTGTCTCCTTTGCCTACAACTCCGCCAGCCACGAGAGCACGAAGCAGAGTCCTTTCTTTCTTATGTATGGGCGACACCCCGAGCTGCCTTCGGCACTGTACGCGGCCCCGACTGGAAAATACGGCACTCTTGAAAACTACAAAGAAGAGTTACTCCAGTGACTCTCCAGCGCTCACGAGCTGGCACGTAAGATGCTAGCCAACTCAGCTGAATGTAGAAAGCGCATATTTGACAGAGAGGCCGATGCTCCAAGGTTTGCAGTGGGGGACGTGGTTTGTGTCTCTGACTCAGCCGGGGCAGCAGGACTGGCCCGGAAGCTGCAGGCCAAGTGGCGCGGGCCATTTCGAGTTGTGGAGCGTTTGTCAACCGTGACATTCAGAATTAAGGACCCCAGAACTGGCCAACAGAAAGTTGTCCATGCGAACCGCCTTCGACGGTATGGAGCGGGGGTGGCTGAGGAACCTGACGCGGAGGTCCCTACAAATGCGATTCTAGGGAACAGATCTGACTCTCATTCCGCGCCACCAAGGGAGCTTCATCGGAGTGGGGACAGAGAACGGGGGACACGGGAAGACGACCCGATGGCGGGTCAGAACAAGACGAACGAACTCATTAAGCTGGGCTTGATGGAAGAATTGGAACGCGCCGCGGCAACTTCTCGCGAGGAAGGCCCGCCGGCTCGACACTGTTATTCACTGCGAAGCCAGGGCCCCATTCCTCGCTATAGCCTCGGATCGACGGGGTCATCGGATCCGCACGGAGAGGGAGGAACTAACCCCTAACTTGTTGGGGAGTTGCGTTTGGTCGCTATATATAGTGTAGAGCGCAATCTTGTTTTGCCACACCGCAGGCCGCTACGGTCTGTGCTATTAGTGTATTACACGTTTTTTCGTCTTGTTCTCTGCTTCGCGAGTGATTTTGAGGGCACTTTTTATTTGTCACGCCGCAGGCAGCTACGGTTCGTGCTATTAGGGTATTACACGTTTTTCCGTCCTTTTCTCTGCGTCGCGATTTATTTTGAGGAGACTGTGTCACGTTGTGTGTACTCAGCTTATAACACATGTAGCGCTAGAGCAGTGCAAGTTTGATTTTGTGTAAAAATCCTTTTGTTGTGGGAGCGTGTGTGACGTTCCCGTCTGATGAACAATGCGGATTCTCTCCGAAACTGTGAGGTGCGCCTCACAGTTAGTCACCGATGTGCGTGTGTGCGTGTGTGTGAGGGAAGAAGAGCGAAGCAAGGAGGGGCTCTTCGGGAGCGGTCAGGAATGCGGATGCGCCCCTCCGAAACTACTGGGCATCTACCCTCCGATGGGTGAAGTGGACCAAACTGCTAGGCGTCTACCCTTCGATGGGGAAAATGGACAAGCCGGAAGGGGGGAACAAAAAGGGAAGAAAGCCCAGCGATCTCTCTCTCGGGCGGCGGAGACGAAGGGTGGGAGGCGAGGCCAGGCCGGTGGGTTGCGGAACGAAGGGAATCGGTGAAACTGCGCCGACACCAACGAGAGTTTCGACGTTCCTGGACTCGGCGCAACTTCGGCACCACCTTCGAGTCGTCCAAGTTCCCTCCGAGACTCCACCCAAGCAGTCATCCAAGTCGTGAGTGTTCGCCCTTGGGACCCTTTATCGCGTAGTGGCACAGAACTCTGCCGGAACATTCCTAATCTTTTTGCGCGAGTGTGAGCCACTGTATGCCATACTTTTACCCTACCTGTATAAAGTTGCAATTTTTGTTATCGACAGTCTGGGTACCACCTCACTCCAGCGACAGAGCCCGTGACGATTTAGTGACCGAGACCAAAGAACCTAGGGTCGTCACAACCGTACAAAATATTTTTACAATAATGTACAGCATTTTGAAAACCCTCGATTGCTGACAGCCATTATAGAGTCATTGACAGTCATTACACTCAATTGCTTACAAATGACGGTAAGCCCGAACAATTTGTTTCAGTAGGAGATGCGTCGCACCTTTCAATGCATGTCGAGACACAGTCTCGGATGGAACACTACAATATGAGACAGGAATAGGGTGTAAGCTATGGCTGGCAGATCTCTTTTCAAAACAGCATGACTAAACCTAATGCAGAGGTTCTCAAACCTTTCTACATCAAGGAGTGCACATCACTCTTGACCGATGGCTGAGGAACCCCTCCCAGTCATGGCATCGATGAAATACAGAGGAACAGAATCCTACATATTAGTCATACGCGAAGAGTGGATTTTGAGTTCGAAGCAAATACTGGTGTTGACAGAATATTTTCGAGTCAAATATTGAATAGTTTCTCCAAGTCTTTGACTACCGTGCAAAATCCAGCCGAACTCGTGCAGGTGATTCCCAACCTTCCACTTGTCCACTTCTAAGCTCAGTTAATTTTAATACAGCTATGTTGATGAACTGTAACATGTAAACAACAAAATTGTTGCAGCTATCTTAATAGTGGGGACTGATGTCTGCTTGTTGTATACAAGTATTCTTTCTTCAGTTTCAAATTTGACCAAAAAAATAAATAAAACAAGAGCGAATGATGAGCACGGGTTGTCAACACATCGCTGCCACATAATCGCGGCAGGTTGAGCGCGCTTCTCACCGAGCACCTGTGCACTGCGGAGAAGCAAGACCCGCGGAGCTCGCATGCTCTGCGGGTCTTGCTTCTCTGCAGTGCACAGGTGCTCGGTGAGAAGCGCACTCAACAGGGTTAACTCGCTGCGATCCTTACTTTGAAAAGTATGAATATCGCAGTTCATCTCGAAGTGAGTATCGAGTAGCTTATTACCGTATTTAAAACTACTATTAAAAAATTCGAATATTCGCACAACACTATTGCATACTTGTGACAGCTTGAAGCTGAGGTAGTTGGTTCATTGCTTTTATTGCCGCGCGCATAACCGAGAAGAAACGTTTCTCCATTCTTCTAGAAGATTCGAGTTCACTCTTATCCCCTAGTGTAAAAAATAAATAGGTCAGAATGACCTTGCCGAGTCAGTCTCGCCCTAGTAAATTCGAACCTTCTAGAAGAATGGAGAAGCGTTCTTTCTCGGTCATGTAAGCAGCGATACAGTAAACCCCCTTAACTCGAACACGGATATCTCGAAAGATCGGTTAAGTTGAAACTCTTGTGCGTTGCTGAAATGAATCCCCATTGGCACCATGTATTTTGACATCGCTTATCTCGAAAAGTTTCCGGGACGGGCATGGATATCTCGAAACTTTGCCTGTAAAAATTAAAAAAAGAATATTCCTGAAAGGACACTGAGGCCGAAGGAGAAAGTTTATCTCCATCGCGGACGTAGCGACCGCGACCTAAAAATAACGCTAACAAAGAGAGAGAGAGACAGGGGGTCTTCGGAGAAAAATAAACAAAAGAAGGAAGCCCGGGAGAAAAATAAAGAAAAGAAGGAAGCGCCGGAGAAAAATAAACAAAAGAAGGAAGCGCCGCCGGATAAAAATAAACAAAAGAAGGAAGCGCCGGGAACGCGTTCCGGGCGCACAGAACGCGACGAGCGTTCAAGGACGTTTGTTTTTCTTGCTTTTTTGCTTTCTCCCCATCTCCCGGGACTTTTCTCTCTCTCTTTTTCCTCTACGCTTGTGCTGGCTTGTGGCGTTCTATCGGCTCTCCCGATCTCGTGGTCGCCAGTAGTCGCCACGCGGCCACGCCGCCAAGCTGTTGTCGCGTCGCCTTCTTTCAACCCCGTCCACATGGATGACGGCGGCGCTCTTTGAGGAATATGTGCGTGCGCTGGACCGCTGGACGCTTGTTTCTAATTCATTTTTTTTTCTCGTTTTAGTAAGTGATTTCTTGCTTAAAAGCGAAGCTGTGATTGGTACGATTTTCGAAGCGCTAGATTTTCGAAATCACGCGGTCGGGTACTTCGAAAATTTCGGTACTCTGCTTATCTCGAAATTTCGCTTATCTCGAAAATTTTCCCGGTTTTTATGACTTCGAGTTAACGGGGGTTTACTGTATATGGTGCCACCTGAACATGAAGGAACGTTATTTTACAGAGAGAGACAGAAAAGGCAAATGCACCACTGGACTAGCAGCTGTTTAATTAATATCGTTTTTTCTTTATTTATATTGCATTTCACTTATTCTTCTTCTCTATCTACATTCCACCTCACTTCATTGAGGGATGTCTTCTTCCTCTTCTACTCTTGTAACCAAGGATCACGCTACTGGATCTTGTAATTGAGCCATCTTTTTCCTCATCTTCCATCTGTCCACCATGGGTGTGGCCCCTCTCAGGTACACAACTTTCTTGTGGTGTAGTGCAATGGAAGCCGCATTCGCACAATTGTCCACCTTCGCGTCAATAGCTCACGCCACCAGGATTTCTCGAGTGAATATGTCGCGGCTTCTTGCCAGGATGTTTAGGCTATAAAACTTGCGCGCACACTGACACACATGATAATGGGCTGGTAGGTGCCAAAGAATAATCTTACCTCATCGAGGAAGATTTTTGTTTTTTTACGCTGCTTGAGTGCAGTTTTGCTGGAAAGGTGTTGGTTGCAATAAAGAGGCTTAGAGCCTGCGTGCCAAGGAGATTAAAACATAAAAAAATGTGCGCTCGAAGAACTAGGAAGTACCTCGCAGCATGCAGACCTGCCATCCAAGATATCCTGGCAAAAACTGCAACAAGTTCGCTCGAGAAAGCCTGGAGGCCCGAGCTATCTACTTTTGACGCAAAAATAAACAGATGGAAGATACAGAGTGCGCCTTTCATCACACTACATCGCAAGGAAGTTATGTACCTGAGAGGGGCCGCACCCATGGCGGACAGATGAAAGACGAGGAAGAAGATGGCTCGATTACAAGATCCAGTAGTGCGGCCCGTGGACTTATATGGTGCTACCACAGAAAGAAGAGTAGAAGACGAGGAAGACGTCCCTCAATTACGGTGGCTGGAATGGGAGGTGTCAGAATTGGGCACATGAGAAGTGGAGCAGCCAGTCAGGATGCAGCGGTGGCGCTGCTGTCAACACTGAGATGCGTCGTCTGCTGCGATTCTGGTGCTTTCTTGCTCCGCGAGTAAGGATTGCGTGCACTATGCGCTCCCTAAAGTACTTTTAAAAGTTAAACTACGTTGATTTTGAACTTGTGGTTCATGCAACACAAGAATAAACCTGACGATGCTCCTGATCTCCTCATCGTTGTCGGAACATTGAAGAGGGAGGCTTTCTTGTCGTAGAAACGTGCCCCGTGGCGCATCAGGAAGCAAAGCAGTGTATTTGCCGTTTTGCCATTGCAGTAGTTTGGACGCATGGGGCAATCTTTCGAGGAAAAGCACTTCTAGCGATGTGAATGCATCTAAGAGTCGCTTCTAGTGCGCTGCCACACAAGGAGCAAGCCATGCGATGCTGACACCTCCCTCTTCTAGTCACCATACCTCAATTAAAGGGACACTAACAACCTCACAAAACATTTTTGTAATTATTTGCCAGGCGATCCATTACAGTGTCTGAAGACTACCCCAGTACATATTTTTAATAAAGTCAAAATACGCAACTACTTGAAACCGGAACTGGACTGGGGAGGAAGAAGAAATATAGAGGAGGAGAAAGTTACCGGTAGTCACGTGGCTGTGCAACTTCTTTTTTAAACCAACGTATTTGCACCTTTTAGACGCCATGAAAAATGGGTATAATTATTTTTGTCTATTTTTAGTATTGAGTGAGTGCATTATCTTTGACGGTTATGTCTAAATCATAGAAAATGGCACATGACCACAAAGAAGAGAGTGAGCGAGACTCAAACCGGCCAGTTCTCGATCGGCGGTTTTCGGGTGGAAAGAAAACAAATTTTGAGCCGCAAATTGTGTTCCGGGTAGTTTGTCTCTCATATGTCATGTACAAATAAAAATCTTGGCCACCATAAATACCCTGTCAGTGTCCCTTTAAGTGAAAGGCAATATAAAGAAAGAAAAATATTTTCTTAATTAAACAGTTGCTAGTCCAGCAGTGTGTTTGCCTTTTCTGTCTCTCTCCATATGTAACCTTCCTTCCATGATCAGCTGGCACCATATATGAACTACTACATACCTTGCAAATATTAATAAACATACTAGAGAGTGTCAGAAGTTATGCATCGATGCATGGCTCAGATTTTCTAAAGTAGTGCTTAAACTGAAAGAAGACTTCACTTAGGGTCGGAGATGGCAAAAGAAATTTGGGAGACTGGGGAACCTCTGAGGGTACTCTAAGGAACTCCTAGGGATCCTAGGAACCCAGGTTGAGAACCCGTGCAGTAATGCAAAGCTTAAGCAGCACTTCTCTCACCGATAAGGCCGTTCCAGACCAGCCTGAAGACAAAGGTGTTGAGGAACGCCGAGATGGCCACCAGGTCGTCCAGAGAGAAGGGACGCTGCTGTTCGTACAGCTCAAGGTCGTCAAGGATGCTGGAAGAACAAGTGTTGCCAAGCATCTCCGATTTAAGAGATTGAAGGCAAAGTGTAGCAGCACAGATTATGAGATTATTTCCACTTCTGCTGATTTCTATGCAAATCGGCCCTATATCGACAGCTATCTGCTATCACTACAGAGTAATGCATGTTGAAGACCCTGGTTATCAGTCATGGTGCATGGGCAAGTTTGTCCCGCGTGTACTATATTGCATTGTGAAATAAGATTTTGCTGCGTTCGCGATCTGTGGTATTTGTTCCCGTAACATGCGAGTTTGTAGCGGATTCCTGCCTTTTTGTCCGCGATCTGCGCGTGCGATATCGGTTCCTGTGACAGGCAAGTTTGTAGCGGGTTCCCGAGCGTTTATCGCATCGTGAAACGCGAATTTACGGTGTCCGCGATCTGCGGAATCAGTTTCTGCGAAACATAGTTTGTAGCCGGTTTTTGATAAAGTTTTGCTGTGGCATCCCAAAAGGTAGACCACCCCATGTTTTTCACCATTTATCTGTTCATTTTGGGTGGGCGTTCTTTCGGAACTTTATGGTACTATACTACACTCGGCATCAGTTTTTTTGCGCGATGTTGCCAAAGATAGTGTAGCTTGCACAGTGCTCCAACGCTGCCAGAGCTACTTGCACGAGTGCATGCAATGAGGCACAAGACGAAGCCATGTGCTCTCGCAGCAGTGCGGGGCTGGAGCACTCTGAAAACAATGCTAGCCTTGGCAATGTAAAACAAAATAGTCGATGCCAAGTACACTCATCACTTTCCATTGTGCAATGATGCAAAGAACGTTTTCTCTGAATGAACTTTCTGCAATTCAGACATTCAACAATTCAACCAAACTTTACCATCTAATGTCAATTATTGAGTTTATTTATTTGTTGATGCAATAGGCTCCTAGCAGCTCACCAATGTCAGCTGGAGACACCAAATACGTATGGATCTGGTTACACTGATTATGATACATGGTAACCATACAAAGTGACAGAAGGACAATTGGTACACTTACACTATTATGCATATGTCAGCCATGTACAATAAAACATTTCCCATAAAATCCTCATTTCTGCGCAGTGGCCCCAGCAATTACAAGGCTACCCCTACCTTACCACAGCAGTAAGGGTCACTCACGTGATGAGGTGGGTGGCACAGTCGCAGAACAGCACCAGAATCATGAACTCCGGGCTGCTGGCCTTAGTCGTGAGTGCCAGCAGATCTAGGAAGGCCTTGACCCCATGGCCAGGCCCTAGGCTACGCACCAACTTCCACAGGTGGGCCAGCACAAGGTCTTGGTAGCACAGCCCTGAAAGACGCACATAGACACCACCCAAATTAAGAGTAGTACTAGTACTTCACCAATTCTCGCCGATTTGCCTCAAAATTAACTTAAAGGGACACTGACACCCCCCAAAATTTTGTTTTCCTTTTTTGTGAGGCGATTTATTATGGTGTCGGAATACTACCCAATTAATATTTTGCTACAGAGTCAAGTATTTTTTTAATAAAGCCAAAAAAACGCAACTGCTCGAAACCAAAACCGAAACTCCCGCACCGCACGAAGAAGTGGAGAGGATAGTGAGAGTGGCGAAAGTCACGTGGCTACACCCAACCGTGCGGGATTTTTTTTTTTTCTCTTTGCACGTAGCAGACGAAATGCGTTCGTTCGCCGTGCAATTTCCTTGGCAGTAATGTTTGTTCCGCTCGCTGTTCTGTACTTCAAGATGAGTTGTTTTGTACATTTAAGTGTTGTCAATTAGTAGTTAGTGCCCGAGTGCCGTGTTGAATTCCCATGATCGGCTCCGAAAAGAATAGTCCCAAGATGTTGCGTGAAGAGTTGCCTCACATGTCCTGCATCTGAAAGTGGCATTGTGAGGCAGAGTGTACAAGTTTCCGAAAGATCAACGGGTCGGGATCAATGGCTGGCTGCAATTCCTGTAGAACAGTTACGCGAAGCTCGGAAAGCGGACACTACCCGATTCATATGCTCGCATTTTGTGGAAAGTGACTACATTGAGTTCGCAGGTGTCAAAAATGGAATCCCATACCATTTAGTTCAGCGAAGTATCGTCCACAACAATTGTTTTTTCAGTGATAATTGCAAAAAAAGAAATGTAAACATCGCGAAATGCCTGATAAAAAAAAAAGAAAAAAAGGTACACCACACCAGGGATCGAACCCGTGCCCTCTGCGTGTGAAGCGAACGTCTTTCCACTAAGCTACTGAAGGAACTCTATTATGCGTAGTAATGGAGCAGGTATACTGTATGTCGGAAGTTTGCTGCCGATTTCCTTTCAATGCATGCACTCCCGGCTTGAATTCGGGCAGCACGACGCATAGGCCACATTCGCACCTCGAAAAGAAACCGTACGGGTGCATATTAAACTCGAAGTACGCACTTCGTGCTTGACGTTTGAGCGAGTGATGTTTTCTGCCACGAGAAGGGACGACGGCTCGGCGACGTCTTCGTGCAATCGGCTTGCTGGTCGGGCGTGTCGTACGGGATGAGTATCAGTTCTTTTGATCGGTCCGAAATTTCCCTTTTGAAGGAAGACGGAATTCGCCGGTACCGTGAACGACAGTTCTGAAGTAGAGGTCCAACGCCCGTCGTCCGCTGCCATCCGCTAGTCCCACGATACGCGAAATGACGCCATGTTGAGAATTATGCAGTGAACGCACAGAATGCTTCCGGTTGTCTGTGCTACCTTTTTTTCAATCAATGTATTTTCAGCTTTTCGGAAGCCACAAAAAATGGGTTTCATATTATTTTCGGTTTTTAATATTGACTGTGTGCTTTCAATGACCCACGACTGATTAAATTTGGTGGTCGCGTCGATACCTTAGAAAACGGTCTGTGACCACGAAAAAGAGAGTGAGCGCTACTCAAACCGGCCAGTTCTCGATCGGCGGTTTTCAGGCGGAAAGAAACCGAATTTCGAGCCGCAAATTCTGTTCTGGGTAGTTGGGCTCTCATATGTCACGTACAACTAAAAACCTTGGCGAGCATAAATACCCTGTCAGTGTCCCTTTAAAATTGACTGAAAACACCAATATACACATTTGCAAGTACTACGGCCTAAGGAAGCCACCATCTTCCTTAGATGGGGAGCGCTTGAACTCGGCCATAAACTGATTACGACGCCTTAGCGAGGCATTGTAATCGGATTATGACACGACGAAGCCCATCCCAAATTGCGCAAAATGGCGGCGTCCTGAGGCCGGACTTGCAAACACGTATACAAAGCTGAACTAGTAACTCCAATATGGTGTCAACATAACTTTTTTCACGAAGTTACCGAATTTATAGTTTTAGTCGTCACCAATTGTTCAAACTGGAAGTCTTTACTGGCAACATTGTAAAAGTGATGCCGGCAGCCGGCATCCGCAGGTTCGCTGTTCGGGATGTAGAAAATGTTCCCAACTGATTATAAGACGATTGATAGCACGAAATGAAGAATGTTGAAGCTCGCTTCAGAACTCGCTCGGCAGGATGAAAAAATTATTCTACACTTTGTTTTCTAGACTGCCTGCCAGTGCTGTCATGCCACTGAAAAGAGTGGGATATTTTAACGCTGGTTTTGGCAACGCCTTCGTTTGCAATTTTCTCATTACTTATCATGAAATTAAAGGTACCAAGTAGTATGCTGGGAACAGTAGAGCTCGGATATTGAGAAAATACAGTCGGAAGTCCGAGTAGCTAAAAGATCGGTGGCGTACCCCTCAAAGGTACTGGAGGCCCCCTTTGTGCCGTTTAGTTTTAGCTCAAAACAATTTGGACAATGCACTACACTATTCTTCTCAACTAC
Source organism: Ixodes ricinus (assembly GCA_037355805.1). Classification (NCBI taxonomy): domain Eukaryota; kingdom Metazoa; phylum Arthropoda; class Arachnida; order Ixodida; family Ixodidae; genus Ixodes; species Ixodes ricinus. Next base: position 245,875 of record JAZHYW010029732.1, on the reverse strand, counting down.
AAATGCATGCATGCTTTGACACACTTTAGCTTTATATGTTGGCATCAAGTATCAAGCTTCATTGCACAAGTTTGATGCTTAACCCATTAATTAAAGGGAGACATTGGTCTTTGGTGCCACAAAATCCTTAAAAGGCAACTCCGCTCGAAAACGAAACCAAAATAAATTACTGGCATCGCTTTAGCGGCACAAAATATGACTACAGCCAAAATATCATGTCAAAGTGAAGCGGCAAACTCCACTAAAACCGATTTTAAAGATGCGGCCAGCTGCTGTCTAGTGGGCGGCAAGCGGGTGAGCTTTTAGTCAAGGAACACTGACGCAGCACCCTTGTGACGTCACGCCACATTGTGGTGGAGCTGCAGTTGATTGGTTGTACCGCTTACAGCAGCACCACGATGACGTCACGTCGCGGCCGTACGGCTGATGATCAGTGTTGCCATCCCTCTAGCAGATAGTTTCGGTTTTGCCGTAGATGCCCGAAACCAAACTTTGAGCCGTGATATTTATCAAACTACCTACACACAATATTGAGAAAAAAAAAGGAAAAAATTATACCTTGTAATTTAGGGACACTGCATTAGCTGAAAACAGTCATAATCCCAAATAAAAAAATAATGAAAAATATATGCTTTATTAAAGGGATACTGACAGGGTATTTACGCTTGCAAAGGTATTTATCTGTACATTACATATGAGATCCCAACTAACTAACACACAATTTGTGGCTTGATATTCGTTTTCTTTCTGCCTGAAAACCGCCGATCGAGAACTGGCCGGTTCGAGTCGCGCTCACTCTCTTCTTTGCGGTAACGTGCCGTTTTTAATAGTTTAGACAAAACCACCAAGTGTAATCAAAGTCGTGGGTCATCGAAGGCATACACTCAATATTAAATATAGAAAAGGAATATGATACCCATTTTTTGGAGCTTTTAAAAAGCTGCAAATACATTGATTAAAAAAGAAGTTGCACAGCCACGTGACTTCCGCCAACTCTCTCCTCCCCTATATTTTTTCTTCCTCCCCTGTCCAGTTACGGTTTCGGTTTCGAGCAGTTGCGTGTTTCGATATTATTAAAAATATATGTGACGCTGTAGCGAAACATTGATTGGGTAGTCTTTTGATACCATATTGAATCGCCTGGCAAAAAATAAAAAAATATATTTTTGGAGGTGCCAGAAGCTTTTTAATAAGCAAAATATTGCTTAATAAAGCATATATTTTGGAAAGTGGTGATTTCGAAGTCTACAGCTATTTTTCTTCTAATCTGCCCAGTGTCTTCTTCTGTGAATCAATATTTAAGTCACAATGTCAGTTTATAATACCTATGCGGGTTGAAATTTCACTGAAGGCGATGTGACAATGGCGCTTTCTCAGAACACAAATTTTTTACCTTTCGCAAATTTGCTGGAGGGGATTTCAGCATCTCAGGCAGATAGAAATATTATTTTTTTCAACATGTAGCTAAAGTGTGAAAATCATACAATGTTGAGAGCAGATTCTTCAATGTAGGTCTTGGAAATTTTTCAATTGACCTATTGTTTTACCACTTGGTAGCTGCACATTACACACCGAACTTCACCGTTTTGTAAAAACACTATTACGGTATATGTTGAATCTCAAAAGTACTTGCAACATTGTATTCTTTATACTTCATAGTATCTAGCCATAGGTTAAACAAAACTTTTTTGTCGAGCAGTTCTTCCCACTGTTCTAGCAAACCAAAGTGGACGAGTTTTACAGTCCAAGCTCGTTATAACAGACCTTGATTTTTACCAAGATTTTGGTCTGTTGTAAAAGGAATATGTAGTATGCAGATATAAAATTAAGCCAATGGTATGTAGAGGAAAACCAACCGAACTTCACGAATTGGTATGTTATATCCAAATGTCTGTTGTAACCAGGTCTGTTATAATGAGCGTAGACTGTAATTAGTATCTTGCATACAAATTTACCAATCGATAAAATAACCACATTTGAAATCAGCACGAAAAACTGAACAAACTTGTGCAGTTTCATTAGGCCATACCAATACATAAGGAAAAAAAAAGGTGCATGACCAGTGTTTCCCCTTAATCATAGCTGAACCATCAGCAATTTTTATTCGGCCCGCAAGAGCCAGAGGAAGGAAAAAAATATCCCAGTTTAGTCAATGAATGCAGCTTACAGCACATGTTGCTGCTGCAAACTCCATTCAGTCGAACAGTGATTGCGAGAGGCTGCTTAACCGACACAAAGCCAGCCGAGTTGTTCTTATAGAACGCTCTACACCAGGAATAAATATGATCACCATTTTTTTTTTTTTTTTTTAGAGTAAGAACAAATTTTTAGGTTTTGCCATTGCTATCACTGTTCCAGAGGCAGGGGTGCTCACCAGTGAGTATGTCCAGCCTGAGCTGGGTGAGGCTGGACAGGGCGGTCTCGAACAAGGCACAGGTCAGGGCCACCGTGGTCGTCTCAGGACCACCCAGCCTCCGGTACTGCACACTGCAGGTGCGCCCAGAAGATGCCCTCTCCAGGGCCTTCTTGAGCAGGTCTGCACAGGTCACCACAAATTCTCAATTAAATTAAACGCACAAAAAAATCTTTTTTTTTTTTATCAAGCTGTTGTTTTAACAAACCACTGTGCAGTATTAGTATTTACCGATTATGCAGGAAACTGGCCCATCACCAGAAATTCAGAAACATTTCTGAGAACCACGCCTTATCAGGAAGTCGGAGAGATTGGCAAAAAGCATGGGCACACTGCAGACTGCCTCGATCTTCTGCCGACACCTATGCGAAGCACAAGTTCCTCTGCTTCTTGCGCAGGGGTTCCGATGATGTCAGAACGCCGAGCTCTTACTGATTGATTGAACAAAATAGTGGGTAGACCTTGAAGCATTTAGCATTGAGGTGTACCCACTATCCTTCCAATCATAGCCAATCAGAACTCGGTGTCGTTCTGATGTCACCGAAACTCCCCGCAGCAGCAGACGACTTGTTCTCCGCATATACCCTGTGGCAAATACCAAGACGCCAATATTCGGCGATAACTTTGAAAATTAACTTCCGGGTTATTAGAGATGCGTCGCAATTAGCCACACAGTACTTTCAATGCTGTAGGTCTTAAGAAGCTGCCCCTGATGCTCTACACTAATGGAAGATAGTTCTGTGCTAAGTGCACTCCTCATTTAGTGCTCTTGGAACACCTCCAAGGCAATCAACAGCTATGTTTACTGCAGCTGTCACTAAAGGCTTCCTATCGATTAAATATCAAACTTGATTACAGGCTGACCACAGAAAGAATTAATCAAACAGGACGAAGGACGACTAACATTTTCGTCGTCCTATGTCGTGAGTTTGTTTTATTCTTTCTGTGGTCAGTCAATTTTACCAACATGCTCTCCAGTTAATGTTGATTATAGGATCTGTTAAAAAACAAAGAAAGCAATCGCACTTGCCAAACACCTCCGACGAGCAGCTTCACGAAGCTGACTCTTTGCCATCCCCGCCACAAAATGTTAAGCGATCGATCCCCAGCACTACACTCACTGGAAGCACTGCCTGCGGGCGAACTGGGCACCGTCGCATCCGCCTGGGAGCCTGTCGTGTCGGCAGTCGAGAGCATGTCCACCAGGGGGCTGAAGAGCACCTGCACCAGGGGCCCACTCCAGAGGAGCTGCAGCTGCTGCTTCACACTCACCAGGGACTCGTGGAGGCTGGAACGGAACACAAATCGTACTCATTTATTCCTTCTATATGTACATGCCAGGAGGCACCTCTGATATGAGCTTGGAAAGATTTATTTACTTATCTACCGATTAAAGCGTGGAATGCTTCTCAAAGGAACCCCAACCCCAAGAGTCAGTCTGTCTGTCACTGTATTTTCCCGTTAAATTCTGCACAGAATTTGACATCATGCAACATCATGGTATTACATATTACCTTGACTTAACACCAAGATGCCACATCATGGTATTAAATTGTCATATTTACTCGCATAATGAACACACCCCCCACAATGGGCATCAATATTTGCACTACTTTTTTTTTCTCGCGTATTGAGCACACTTAATTTTCGGCTCCACGAGTCTTGAATTGCATCCAACTTGGCTAGCCGGCTAGCCACCAAGCCCGCCAATTTGTTTTGCCACCAAGTGGCCAGGCCAGGCCAGGCCAGGCCGCTCTCGTAATGGCTGCAATTGTGTGGTTGCTGAAGTGATCAACCGTGAAACCAAATACCATGCAAGCCAATACTGGCAACCCCCGCGGAGCGCGGGTGAAGAGTGGTCGCAGCGCCCCTGGAGAGCTCGGAGCTTCCACAAGCAGACGAATTCTCCACAACGCATTGGTTTTGCATATCTCAGTGTGAGGTGACCAATGAAGAAAACTTTTCACGGATATTTGCTGCTTTTAATGTTAAAAAGTAGGTGCAACCTCATGAGTGAAGATCATTTTCTTCGCGTGGGAAAGATGTTACGGCTTTCAGGGTGCAATTTTAGAGCTCTCTTGAAGAAAACACTCTGTCAGAACTTATGTAAGCCAGGGAAAACATGAATGTACCTTCGCCATTTCTTGAAAGAGGGCAATGTACAAAACTTTCAGAACATAGCTATGTTTCAACTTTACTATTCTTATCAATCAATTCGTTTTGTTGTTGCAATTCCCATTTCTCATGAATGTATTGCTTAAAGCCGTTTTGTCGAATAGGCGAGCTGGCTAATCTCGTTAAGATTTCTCCAGATGAAGAAGCAAGAGGAAATTTCGAACCACGTACATTACTGCGATGTCAGTATGCTCTGGAAGAAGTCGAAAATCTGAAACTAATAAAACCGGACTTACAAAAAAAAGCAGACTTCTCGCGTGTGCAAAAGAAAAAATAGGAGAGCGTCGTAGCGCAAATAAAGGTGAGTTCGGTCAAGTTATATACGGTGCACAAACTGCGATTGTTAGCGGTGGGATGACTAATGTCTTCTGCGACTTCTATGATAAAGGCCGGCACCCGTTGTACAGTCCTGGACCTCCTTCCCTTTTTCAGTCCACTTTCTTTTTATGTCTGAGGCGAAGCTACGCCGGCGTATTCTTTTTTTTTCTTGCTTTTATGTTGTTGTTTTTGCTTTTTTCTCACTTTTCTTTACTTGACGTTCGAACCATCACAGATTTTGCTTTGACTTGTTTGGCTTAGTTTTTACTTTCTTTCCGTCGCTACTCCCGCCGGTTCATCTGCTACTCTATGCCCAGACATCTGGAAAGCCGTCTGCAACTTTTTTTTTTTTTTTTTTTTTTGCTGTTGTCTGCGATAACCTCCTATTTTCGCCTTCGATTGAGTTTCCAATCTGAAAGCTTCGTATGTGCTTTTTGATACTTAATAAATATATTAAAAAGTGTAAGCTCGTTATACATTTCTATTCAGACTTTATGTGAGTATGCGGTCAAGTCTGCTATGGGTCATTGTTTGTTGATCATATGGCCGCCTTCGGGCATGCACCAGCGCATACTTGGAGATGGCAGGCATGCCATGTGCTGCCTACCACTGCAAAAACAAGCTTTTGCGATGCGGTGGAAACTCCTTCTTCCGCTTCCTGAAGACCGAACAAACATGAGTAATTAAGTTACTTCAAATTAAACTGGAAGAGCTATCCAAGTCCTCAAAATCGACACTGACGCCTCAACAGATGATTATGACGACTCCGCGGAGATGCCGGAAAACTTCATGGACGACAGACCAGATCAACCATGGGTGTGCCTCCGTCAGTGAAGTGCCACATTACCCTGCCATGTCATATTGGCACCTAAATGACATTTGTGCAAAGTGCATAAACGCAAAAAGTTTACCCTGCGTAATGATTGCATGTTCCAAATATGTGTAAATTTTTCGGAAAAAAAGTGTGTTCATTATGCGAGTAAATACGGTAAATATTTCTTTTTTAGAATCCAGGGAATGTCACATTCTCCAACCTTCGCATTCCCCACTGCTAGCGTCACATTCTCACGGAGTTTCACCTTTCTGCGACGTGCAGTTCGTCTATGTGGGATGAAGAACACGGTTTTCTTTTCTCGCAAACACCCGGCACCATCGTGACTGACGTGCTCGCTCACCCGTGGTCAATGCTCTGGGCAAACCAGCCCAGGATGGGGTGCCAGTGGGTCAGGTTAGAGCGCTTGTTCACCACATACTTCTGACAGCTCTCCAGCAGCTTGGTGGCAACGTGCTGCGGCATCACATGGAGGAAAGGTGGGACAAGAAAATCGAAGATTGTCCACTTGCGACCTCTAGGAGGTCCAACGGAACGGAATAGACTCACCACAAAGTCGAGCAACCTTGAACTCAGGTTCTGAAGAAAAAAAAAGAAAAGAAATCAGAACGTTGTTGCCAACTTTAGTCGATTGAACGGAATGAGCATTCTAAAACACATAAATGCCAAGCAACCTTTCCAGCTATTTTCTACAAATTAGCACCAGGATATATGAATTTCACTACTTCCTACTGCTTGCATATTTTCCAAGCTAACAGTCCTCTCAATGGATTCAAGACAAAGCACTAGCTTTCAAAACTCCAAATGGCAGGCTCGAGTCACAGCCAACATATGCGTAATCAAACTGAGGCTCACTGTGGCATGGCCACTTTAAATCATAACTTTCAGCTGCACGTCTTAAACGTCCCTAGGTGGTCTACTATAAATTGTTCTTTCTTACACTGGGGCCTTTTACTGACCTGGCAAGCGAGGAAACCTCCAAAACCTAACGTTCAATTCCATTTTCCGAGCCCGAAGCTACGTGCAAAGAGGTTCCACTGCCACAGCAAAGAAGGCCGGTACGTCAAGAGCTCAGCGGGAGCGGTCACCTCAATGTTGAGGTAGGCCAGGTGCACAAGGTTGGCAAGCAGGCAGAGGGCATAGTTGCCCTCCAGGGCGTTGAAGAGGATGCGCATATTCTGCTCCACCGTCAGGATGTCCAGGCTCCGGCGGAACACCCCGTGAGAGTTGAACACCGCCACTGACTGGGAGCAAATGGGGGTGCCTGCGTCACCGTATGTCGTCATCCAACCCAAGTCTTCAGCGGCGACCACTCGAAAGACTCGCCAGTACGGTTACAGCGGTGCATCTGTGCTCATAAAACACTGCTGTTCAGAGTTTTGAACTGACTTGCAGCTTAACAAATCTATAGCGAAGTTCAGTACAAAACGGAGTAAAACTTTCTGCTCTATGTAGTAGAGCAGCAGTGTCAGTAATGACTGCATTTTTGCTTTTCGTTTAAAATTATATTCCAGCAACTGTGCGTAAAAGCAGCACTTGCTCGCACAAGTCAGACTAGCTGAAAACTTTATTTCCTATATTGACAGTGCTTCCACACATTTTTCTACTGTGCTGATGCATATGCCAGTTCAACAAGTCTCTAATGTGTCATAACATTGCTACAGACATGTAAGAAAATGTTATAGCATACTACCATGCAGGCTAGCAAAAATTAATGCCTACCGTAATATCCCGTAAGTGCAGCTCCCTGGCCAATGGTGACATCGGAGAATTTAGTTAGTTCTAGGGCGGGAGCTAAGTGAACATAGCTGACTGAGAAGGACAATCATGTATGCTTCATTGCCCCTTGCTGAGATGACAAGCTTGGCAGGTCACATAATATAAAAATAGCATTTTTTTTTTAAAGTTAGCCGACTTCTTATTTTTATTTGATTTTTTCCGAATTTTAGGTGGGCTCTCTCTTGATATATTACAGTAGGTGTGCTGAGCCTAGACCTACCGGGATGTATTCTCGCAATTGGTTATGCACGGTGAAATTTCGAGGTACTGCTTCCTCTATGAAGAGAATTGTTCCTAGTTTCCAAAAAGAGAGTTGTCCTTTAAAAATATTGGGAGCTTGTTAGAGTGAGAGAGTTCCGAAAAAGTTTAGATGGCAAGCCTGACTGCTAAAATGTAATGTCTTTGAGGGAAATTTCAACTCAGCACTAGGTTGATTTACCAGTTCTGAGGAATTAGTTGATGGCATTTGGGAGAGTAATGCTTACTAGGACACCCTCTGCATTAGATTATTTTTAAACTACATCCTCAGCTGGCTTCTTCGCTCATACACGACCTCACTTAGTTCCTGAGAGAAGTGCTGCTCATTTGTCAGGCTCCACGAATTTGGTGTAGCACTTCTGCGAGGCAGACCAAGCGAAAAGACCCGTGACTTGTGGTTGGCAGTGTCTACCTCTGGGGCAATGTTGAGCAGGTGATGCACCAGGGCAGGCACAGAGAGAATGTGAAGCAGGAACAGGTTCATCAGGTCCTCAGAGAACTGGCCAGATATCATGGGCCTGCGAGTACAGTCGGAACCTATAAAACGCTTAATCTTTCCTAAAACAATGTGCACGTGCCACAGAAATGTGTCCCTTGTAAATGTACAACAAATCAAGCAATCACTCGCAGTAGAATGAAAAGATGGGCCAATTGGTACATCTCAGGAATGCAAAAAGCACGAGGGAACAGGACAAAAAAGAGTATAGAATAAAAGCGCAAAAAGACGACGGACAAGTTAAAGGACGATGGAGACCGTCGTCCTTTAACCTGCCCGTTGTCTTTTAGCGCTTTTATCCTTCACAATGAATCGCCAACTTGCCCAAGTACATACCCTTCTACAAGAAAGTGCATTGTTTTCTTTCTTTCTCGTTCTCTTCTACAGCACTTTTAGTGCTATTCAAGGAATTACCATCTATAGCAAATCTCGGAGGATGACATGCCTGTTATACCAAGGAAATTATGTTTTTGTGCCATACAGAAGTGCACACCCCAAGCAATGTTTTCTATGCATCAGATTGACCGGTTGCAAATCAACCTCCTCAGTATGAATGCTCGACTGAGATGGTGACGCTAAACCAACTAACGTTGACTCGTGTAATCGCCAAACAATCTGTACGGAGCTGAAAACAATTTTTGTTTTCAGCTCCGTACAGAAATGAAATATTAGTGCATTACAGACTGTTGCAAGTTGAGAATATTAGGACAAGCTCTGCCCACAAAGCCCTTCTACACTTTCCACTTTGGCAGAGCAAACGTTGGAGAGGAGGAGAGTGGAGGGAGGAAACCACCAATTATGGCAAGCAGAGAGCTTTCTGGGGGGGGGAGGCTGGTCCTATTTTTTACCTCGAAAAGACTATAGCTCAAGTTACCTTCTGAAATCTGTAGTGCAAAAGCCGAGAAACATCTCAGATCCAGAATAGGACGAAAAGTGAGCCCTAGGGGAGCAATGGCAAGGACTGAGAAAGCGGCTCACCTGAGTGCCAGGTTAGTGGCAGCCATGAGAGGAGCCCTCTTGAGGGCGGGCCTTGCCCTGGCCAGGCCCCTGAGCAGCAGGGCCTGCAGGGCCCCGTAGAGACCCCTTTGCCCACCAGGTGACTGGCCACATTGGCACAGAGCTGCATCAGCACTGGCCGCAGAGGCTCACCTGCAGGGGCAATGCAGAGATGGACCCCTCATCCAGTCATTAAAAGATGCACACACCCCACCCCCCACAAAAAAAATTTTTTTTTTCAATTTTATTTTGGCAATTTATTTTGAAGTCAGGAGACTATCCAATCAATCCTTTCACTGCAAAGTCGCATATATTTTTAATAAAGCCAAAAACTCAACTGCTCGAAACCGAAACACGAGCTCATGGTCTTTCGGCCACGAGCTCATAGGCTCATGGCCGAAAGTCACATGGCTACACCCGACCGCATATTTTTTTCTTTCTCCGCTTCTCCGGCATGTGAAGCAGACAATGACGACGAAGTTGCGTGAATTGTTTGTCGTGCAATTGTTTCGCACTTATGTCCCTTCCGCTCAATGTTCTGCACTTGAAGATCAATCGGCCCTACGTTTGCCGCAATGTTGGTCCGTCGTGCGCTGCCAACGCGTCGTCCAGCCTGTGGTACGTTACCATATTGAGAATGACTTGTACAGTGAAACCCGTTTAGAACGAACCGACGTACAGCGAATTATTGTCGATATCGAACTCACGGAAAATTTAAATAAAAATGCATGTAAAAAGTACTTTTTATAACGAACAACATATTGGCTATATCAAACTTTTCCCCCCGGGAAGGCTTTCAAAAACGTTCAAACAATCGTCGTCTAGCCTGTCACTTCCCCCAAAAAAATCTAGGAAAGAAAGAAAATTCCAAAAGCTCACGCTGCGAACAAAATTGACAAAGAGAAGCGATTCAGAAAGGGAGAAAGCTAAAAAAATACACTGCACGCAGGCACAGAAAAAAAAAAAAAAACTTCGTCCCAAAGCGGTTGCTTACGCGGAGAAGCGATTCAGAAGGGGAGATAAGCTAAAAGAAGAAACTCTGCACGCATGCAAAAAAACAAAAACACACACACAAGAACAACACCTTTTTGGCGCTTTGTTACAAGGTGGAAGCAAAGAGATGATAGAGAAAGGGAAGCTCCCACCTTACAACAAACGCATCGTGGAAGTTCGTTGTGAATGGATTTGCTATATCGAACTACTTGCTATATCGAACTGATCGTAGCGTTTCCTGCTGTTCGTTATAAACGGTTTGACTGTATACTTCCTGCGATCTGTGCAACACTTTTTTTATCGACGTATTTGCAGCTTTTTGGAGGCCATAAAATTGGGGTTAATATTCTTTTCTATTTTTAATATTGAATGTGCACCTTAGATGACCCACGATTTTGAATATATTTGGTACATATAGCGTATTTTCCAGTGTATAAGTCGCGTTTTTCTTTAAAAATTTTACTTGGTGCATTTTATACAGCGGTGTGACTTATATGCATCGTTTCTTAATTCATGGTGAGAAGTTATATATTTATGCGCCGCGTGCCATGTTTCTTTGAGCACCGTAACTATGTAGCCATGGGTGGTGTTGCCCCTTCCAGGAGGCACTGTTGCCGCCGCACTCTTCTACACTTTTCACAACTGGCTCAGAAAGCGAGAAATTTTTTATGGTCTCCCCGAAGCAACTCAACACGAATAGGCAAGACAGTGAGGATAAAGGTTTTACAGAATGTGATCGACGCTGCCTAATTCAGCCATGGTCCCCTACTCTTTTGCTTCAGTCCAGTAACACTGAAAGGTAAGTGGGCTGGAACACACGCATACAGAAAATGTTCTCTTGTCTTTCTTAGTTTTCGTTTGAAGAGCGTTTTTTTTGCCATGCTCCAGCCGTGTTGCTACATGTAAAAGGAAGGATTGTGGCTAGCCAATCTTTTAGCGGTACCGAAAGAAGCGTGTCAAAATTGATATACCTGCCTGCGCGTTGATGCTCGCGTCGTCTCCGCTACTTGGCCTAGGCTAGGCCTAGTGGTCTAAAGCTTGGTTCACGGATATCTAGCATGTTAAACTTCCCATCGCTCGGCATGTGTACACTCTAATAAAGTCGATTACCTTCTCACTTTGCACATCTAGGACCTTTTGCTGCAAAACACTCGATTGCCCTCGTAAGACAGAGCCATGCTATGGGCATTTCTCGCAAGTTGAAATGTCAAAGTTGATGTGCATCAAACAGTACATGTGAACAAGCCGACTGTGCGAAACTCCGATTTTGCAATACAAATGTGCGTAAAACGAAAAAAAATCCATCGCGAGAACAATGCAAAGAGGTGCAACTTATATACTAACTTTTCTGAGAAAACGGCTCAATGTACGGAAGGGCAACTTATACAAAAGTGCAACCTTTGAGCCGCAAATGATGCTCTGGGTAGTTAAGCTCATAAAAGTCAAGTTAAAAAAAAAAGAACACCTTGGCAAGCGTATTAGTATTTTGTCGGTGTCCCTTTAAAGAGATTGTAAAGACTCTAAGGTGCAGTTTTGGAAGTCTAGAGATCATTCTACTAATCTCCTTCTGTGCGCTGCCCTATTTGCTCGGCTGTGCAATGCACTCTGAGCACGCACAGTAGCTCTTTAAAGAAACACTGACACGCCCAAAAAGTTTTTTTAATTTTTTGCTAGACGATTTAAAATGGTGTCAGGAGACTACCCAATCAATATTTTGCTACAGCGTCACGTATATTTTTAATAAAGTAAAAAAAATGCAACCGCTAGAAATCAAAACCGAAACTGGACTGGGGAGGAAGAAGAAATATAGAGGAGGAGAGAGTTGCCAGATGTCGCGTAATTGTGCAACTTTTTTTTTTTTCATACACAAATATGCAGCTTTTCAAAAGCCACAAAAAATGGGTATCATATTCCTTTTCTATTTTTAATATTGAGTGTGCCTTCTATGACACACGACTTTGATTACACTCCGGGGTTGTGTCTAAACCATACAAAGTGGCACGTGACCACAGAGAAAAGAGAGACACGAATCAAACCGGCCAGCTCTCAATCGGCGGTTTTCAGGCGGAAAGAAAACGAATCTTGAGCCGCAAATTGTGTCCTGCGTAGTTGGGCTCTCATGTGTCATGTACCAGAGCCCAGAGATCCAGAATTTTTTGCCCAAGTAGTAAGTAAAGACATTTCCAGTGATGTGATTGGCCTAAGCCATTTTGGCGCACGTTTGGAGCAACCAAAACAGTGTTTTGGAGCAGCAAATGTGGCCTTTGGAGCAACCAAAACAGTGTTTTGGAGCAGCCAAGACAGTGTTTCGGAGCAGCAAAGGTGGATTTTGGAGCAGATATTCTTGGGAAAATAAAAATATTTGTTTTAAGTGCTGTACAAACGAAGGTAACTTTGTGTTGTGTTGTGTTCTGATGTGACGTGTGGTGACTGAACTCGCTGCTTCTGTTTTTACTGCTCAGACATCCCACAAGTGTACAGTGCTGTAGGCATTGCCAAGCAATTTCGAAAAACCGCTTGCAACTGTTTTACTGGTTCCCGACGTGCCAGATTTTCGTCAAAAGTAAGCAACCGTAAAACAATGAATTGCAAGCGTACCGGCTGGTGCCTCAGTCCCGCAATCATGTTCGCATGCAGGTGAGGAAAACTTCGGCAGGCTTGCTGTTGGGCATGCTTCGTCGCGCGAGCGCAGAACACGGTTGTCTGATCGAAACCAAAACCATGCCCCTCAGCTCCGTCGCTAACTTATCCCCAAAATTGTACACAAAATGTAACTTTCGAGCATGCGACAGAAACAGTCCAGTGGCACATGCTTGCCAGGCCGGCAAACAAGGTACAAGCTAAACACACAAAAATAAAGAACCTGAGTGCATCGATGCAAGACATTGCGAGCCAGCCTCAAAACGTTCCTGGAGCGCTTTGTTCAACAACTGAACTCGAGACAAACAAGCACGCTGTGAGGGTTCAGCGTGCAGACATTGCCTTCTTTGCTTCAGCTCACTTCTCTTCACCAACTTTCTTTCACGGCAGATTTTTCACGTACCGAGGTCCCTCTCGAAAGAAGGCCCACCGAGAGGAATCTAGATAATCAATACTTTGACAGAACAGTCTTTGAATTAAAGATGGATTTTTGTAGTAAAGTATGATTTAAACAAGAACAGGAATGTTGATGAACATGCGGCGGTACTTAGTTTCATTTTAGAAAGTACCATATCTGCAGTGGTGTGGGGACGGCAACATTCGACTTCACGCGACCACGGTGACTGAAAGGCAGTGACCAAATATAGTTTTCCCACGGCCGTTGCTTCAGCTCACAAAGTAACTCCTGCCACGCAAAAACGTGGTTTCGTTTCACAGCATGACGGCATGGCTGGTACCCGTCACGCTAGCGTCGGAGTGTCTGCAGACATCCGCGTCTATCGCTGAAAATATTAAAAAAAAGAGACGAGACCCACAAGACGAGAGCGCGAAACACGAGACGCCGGGAAAACCATGCAAGACCGTACTTTGTGTCAGGCGGCCGCTTACGCCACGTAAGGCCTCATTCACACAGCCGGCGCCTCTCCCGTCCCGTCACCGTCACGGGAGCACGCCGGGCCGGGGACGCGACGGCAGTAACGGCAGGGTGTCCGAACAGGCCGCGTAAGCAAAGCGACGGAGGCCGCGACGGCAGGATTGGATTGGATCGGATTTATTCAACTTAAATTACAAAATCAAGAGATAATTGTGCCTGAACATTAGTGCGCACGTTTCTTTTTTTGTAAATTAAGGATGTGCGTCTGCTATTGAAAGGCGACCCAAATTGGTCCTTTCGGCGCAGGCTTGGCGCAGATTACCCATATTTTGGCGAAATGTAGCAGGATGTAGCAGGGTTAGCCCCTTGGCGCAGTTTGGCGCAATTGGCGCAGCAATCACATCACTGCATTTCTGACTTCGAAAGCCCTAAAGAATGGTATGTTTTTCCCCTTCAAAATGTGAGGGAAAACATCCAAACCCTCATGAGCAATTATTTCTTGGTAAAACTTTGCATGACGTGCACACTGATCCGTATGCATAGTAATCACTCCTCGCTCTAGCCACAGTCTTGCCAATGATAAATTCCTGCAGCGATTGAGCCGGCATTTTCTCTAGTAGCCACTCACAGGACTTGTCCTTGAGCACCCTCAAGAGGACGTGCTTGTGAAGGTGACCAGGACATGAAGATGCAGCATCAGAGGCTTGGCATCCTGGGGTGACTCGGGCTGAAACAAGGCATCCCCATCACATCACCAAGTTTATTGTTAATCTGGCATTGCATATACAGTAATCCCTCGTTATAATGAAGTCAACGGGACGGCAAAAATATTTGATATACTATAAGCGGTAATTCAATAAAAGTGATAGAGCCAAAAAAACTGCACCAGCAGCCTTGAAGGTGAACGGCAAAACTGCGGAACATTCTGACCGTATATTTAATCAAACAAACCTTGGTTATGAACAACTCACGGAAGTTTTACCGAGTAAAAAAAATAATTGAGTGTAGTTTGCCAATAATGGTGGACAGTGTCGAACAGTTGATGCCAGAATGCCGAATTCTTTGGAGATTTTGGACTTAGGCCGGCCACTTTTCTGAACCTCGCAGATGTAAGCGACTTTCGGTAAACACTCCCACTCTCCCATACGACGCACATATGCGTGTAGTACGCCGCAAGCACGCCCGCACAGATGCGCATGTTGTGGGCTCCCGACAAGATAATATCCGAGCTCCATCGCTCCCTTAATCCGATTCCGACAGCAGTCGGGCACCGCTGTCCGTGGGCGCTGGGAGTAGCATTGGAACGTGGACACTGCTCCCTGCCCGCATTGGCGCATTGGCATTGGCGCTCTGCGCTTCGTCACCCATTAGCTCCGTTTTCTTGTTTGCCATTTGCCTCGATAGAAAATGGGGAGGGAACGCGAGTGCCTTTGTGTAGGCTCGCATGCTTTTTGCACCTCGGCCTTCATGATAAGCGTGGTCAGCCACTGATACACTTCGGATAACCCGGTTCAAAATGCATGCATTTCGGTCAGGACCACTATAAACTTCGATAAAAGCAATAATTTGGATTAAGCGATTTTGTTATAACGATGGATTGCTGTACGTTTCTTATGATCCAGAAATTCACTGGCAGCCTTTTGAAACCGTAAAGAGGAGAAACTGTTTTCAAAAAAATCAGCAGAACCCATCCTTTGGGAATGATTATCTACGTTAATGCGAATAGCATCAAACGGTGCGGAGTTATGCGCGTTCGTCAGGTGGCCGGCACACTCTAGATACGCCAGCCCACTCTTGAGGCGATTCTAAATTTGTTGACACTTTCACAGCCCTGCGCACGATCTCCGCAGCCCAGCACGTGCGTTTGTGTCACTTAGAAAGGCGAGCAAAGCACGCGCCATACGCACAAACACTCAAATTGGTACCGACCAGACTTTCTGGCGTCTCAGCTAGTCTCAACCAACGGTACTCTAAACGGTTGTTTATATCTTTACCATAGGACGCGCTTACAGCGCTGTCACAGCTACCGGTGCGCACGCGTTCCATGCACGAGGGCTCATTCCGCTCTCGTGAGGCTGAGCTAGAGGTCTCCCGAGCGCGGGAGAGGGTGAGCTAGAGGGAGAGGGTGAGCGCGGGAGAGGGTGATCTAGCCCTCGTGCATGGAACGCGCGCGCACCGGTAGCTGTGACAGCGCCTTTAAAGCGCGTCCTATGGTAAAGATATAAACAAATGTTTAGAGTGTGGTGAATGACTGCCTTCATAGCTCTGTGGTTAGCGCGTCTGCCTGCTGATCAAAGGGTCAACGGTTCGAATCCAGCCGGCGCCGGTCTTTTTATTTATTTATCGACCCGCGGCGTAAGAGGTTAGATAGCCAGATAGATAGATAGATAGATAGATAGATAGATACATAGACGAAAAGTGCGTGAAGTATCCAAAGAATGCTATTCGCATTAATACACATCTGCAATTTTTCAGACCTCTAAACCCAAACTATCCTCTTGAAACTAAGCAATGCTTCCCAAAACATCTATGTCAAGTATTCTGGTTTTTCATGCAGACACATAGCCCGGTATGCCTCCTGTTGTCAGCAGGTATTGGATTTAACCCACTGTGTGCTTTATTTAAAGCGTGCAGAAATTGAGGTGCCCCTCACCTTCAAGTCCTTGAGGTAGATGCAGCAGTTCCAGAGGATGTTCTTGAGCTGCTGGATCCAGAGCACCGCATACTCCTTATTCAGGGCCACAGACACATAACTCTCCTGCAGGACATTGTACGGCAGACAGAATAAAGACTCCGCTCAAAATAGTGTAAAAAAATTTAAGCGTGTCTTAATCACATCTGATAATGACCTGGGGGCATGCTTCGTGTGTGTCTGATGTCGCATGACTTTGTGACGTCTCATGACCTTGTGAAGTCACCGTCATGCAAGGTGATGTCATGCGATATCATGACAACCAATCTTAGCGAAACAGCATCAGATGATGTCAAAACATGTGACGTCGTAATGTATCCGACGCCATGCGTAAGGAGTGCACTCCTTTTAGTGCAGAACTGCTTTCCTATGGAAGCAAACTCAAATTTTGCAGCGTGCGTTAGGAGCATCTTATGCCACACTGGGAGTTGGCCAGCTGCCAAGAGCATTGGGGGTTAACAAAAACAAATGGAAAAGACAGGAGAGAGGATGTGGAGGCACTAGAGATGCTTCAAAAAGACCGGATTAAATTATTAGAAAACAGAAACATCTGACTTCAGAATGTGTACCAAAAGGCGGCAGTCGGAGTCAATTGTGAGAACGGAATTAAAACAAACTCCATATAACTGCATCTTTACTGCGACAATGAAGTATAATGTCAATGAGAATGCACACAAGAGAAACTTCAAATCTTAAGCCATAAATTAGCCTGTTATATATTTCTAGACGAATGTCACTGCTTATGTGTCACAACACCATGTAAAAACAAAAATACAGTAAACTTTCGTTAATTCGACCTCAACGGGACATTGAAATTTGGTTGAATTATCCGAATGATCGAATTAAAAAGGACAGAAAAACGGTTAAAATTAAACTTCCTTTTATTGTCCAAAGTACTCCACGGAAGGTCTGCTGCTGTCTGCACTTAAAACACGTGTACAAAAACGCACACTACAAAAAAAGAAGAAAAAAAAGCGCTTTCGAATTGATTTTGGCGTGGGGCAGGCAGACCGTCGGCGACAGCGATAAATAACAAAACAAGGAAAAAGAACCCGCGCTTTCCAGCGCACGCAAGATGGACCGCACACAATGCTACAGAAAAGCACTTCGAGAGCGCGCGCTAAGAAAGCTTTACAAGCCGACTTTGGCGCCAAGCAACCAAACTGTTGGTGAAAAAAAAGAAAGGAAAAGAGAACTTGCATTTTTCGGTACGCAAGATGGACCGCATACGATGCTACAGAAAACCGCTTTGAGAGTGCGCGCTGTCTCCGCGCCCGACCACGTTCTATGTTCTCCGTGCTACTCCACGCCAGATTGGTTGCGCTGGCTCGTGTCATTCGCTACGGTCCATCTCAACGGCGTAAAGGAGCAAGCGCATAATTGCACATGTTCGGCTTTGCAGCAAAGGGCTCGTGTTTCGCCGTACGTTGGTGGTTTTTCTGCCGTGGTGCCGTGCAATGTGAGCCCGCGCGCATTCGCTCAGGACGAATTATCTGATGCTGGTTGGTTGGTTGGTTGATTTGGTGTTTATGGCACAAAAGCTGCTAAGGCCATAAAGCGCCAGAAACAAGACTATTGCTGGAAAGGTTTAGAGAGAAAAAAGAGGCTTTAGTAGCCAGTGATTAGATAAAAGATGGTAATGGGGTACCAAAAGGTAAAAGGGTGATGGGCATGATCTGTAGTTTAAGAAAGCTACAATCGGTGTAGAAGGCCGATACTATCTAAAAATTTGAAAACGTCAGTGTGTGTCACAAGAGAATCATCACTTAAGAGCAGAGCTGGGTGTAGTGGGACTTGTTCTTGATACAGTTTCGAAAAATACAAAAGACGTTCTTCATGATAAGCAGGACATTCAACTTCAGAATATGTAGAATGCTTAAGGCATTGTCACACTGCTCGACTAGAGTGGGGGCATCTTCCCCACGAAGGAGGTAGCCATGAGTCAGATGAGTGTGACCAATCCTGAGTCGGCAAAGGACAACCTCAAAAGCGTTCCTGGTGGCGTGCGCTCTGCCATTAGCTCAAAAGAGGTTTGATCATGTGCAATTTGTTGCCGATTTCTTGATCCCATTCAGCCTGCCATTTGCACTTAACGTGACGCCTGAGAAGGCCTTTGTAGTCTGCATAAGGAATGTTGTGGAAATCAACTGTTCGCTTCACGCAAGTACTTGCTGCGCGATCTGCTGCCTCATTGCCCGGAATGCCCACGTGGCTGGGAATCCAGCAGAATATAATTTCGCATCCTTGTCTTGAGGCAGCAACAACCTTATTTCGCAGTTCAAGGAGCAGGAAGTGCTTGAGGGGTGTTAGTGAAGACAGTGCATGCAATGCACTGAGGGAGTCGGTGTATATGATGGAGCGAGAGAGCTTTTTATAAAGTATGAAGCCTATTGTAAGAAGCAGACCATAGAGCTCTGCTGTAAAAATAGAAGCAGAGGGGTTGATTCGCCTAACAAGTTGAAATGACGGGCCAATCATGGAACACCCAACAGCAGATTCCGTCTTTGTACCATCTGTGTAGAAGCTGACATATTCGGAATACTGACTTTGCAGTGCAAAGAATTCCTGAAGAAACACACCATTGGGAGTATCAGCTTTCTTGTATCGCGTGAGTGAAAGGTCACACTTAATGACAGGGTGCTCCCAAGGTGCTCCTGCAACAGTAGACTGCACTACAGGGGGCCTCCAATCGAGTCCCATGTTCTCACTGGCACTTTTCAGTCTCAAAGAGAAGGGAGGCACAGTTGTGGCTTTGTTTTGAAACACCCTTTCAGAGCGCATGTCTTCCACAGCCATTCGCTCAGGGTGATCAGAGATAGACCTGACTCTCAGGGAATACATAAAGCCCAGTGAAAATCTTCTTTTCTCAAGAGACAGCTCGTTGGCCTCTGCATACAGACTTGGCACAGGAGACATGCGAAAGGCACCCGTCGCCAATCGCAACCCAAGATGATAGATAGGGTCAAGCATTTTTAGAGTGGAAGGCCTAGCTGAACCATAAACAATACTGCCATAGTCCAGTCGTGATCGCACTATCAAGCGATATATCCTCAAAAGGCACGTCCGGTCAGAACCCCAGGATAGGTGGGACAGAACTTTAAGAATATTAAGTGATTTCTGAGCTTTTAATCTTAGATTCTTAATATGGGCACCAAAGGTTAGTTTGCTGTCAAATATAAGACCCAGAAACTTGTGCTCAGGCTTCACAGAAACTGTGGCATTGTTTAGTGCTAGAACAGGCTCTGGAAATAGTCCGCGTTTCCGAGAAAAGTACACACAAACTGTTTTATCCGAGGAAAACTTAAACCCATTTTGATTGGCCCAGGTCGATAGCTTATTGATGGTTAACTGAATTCGTCGCTCACACAGTGACAGATTGCAAGACGACACAGAGATCTGAAGGTCGTCTACATAGAGTGAATACTGCACCGATGGGGGATAGCCAATGCAAGGGAGTTCATTTTGACAATAAACAAAGTGACACTAAGAACGCCTCCCTGAGGAACGCCATTTTCCTGGACAAACACTTTAGATAAAGTTGTTCCTATCTGAACACGAAAGGTGCGCCTGCTGAGGTAGCTCTCAATGGTACGTAGCATTCGACCACGGATACCCATATCATACAAGTCCCTCAGTGTACCAAAACGCCAGGCTGTATCGTAGGCCTTTTCGAGGTCAAAAAATACAGATAGGCAATGTTGTCTATGAACGAAGGCCTCACGCACAACTGTCTCCAGCCGTACTAAATGGTCAAGAGTGGACCGAGACGAACGATACCCGCATTGGTTAACATCTAGATGTTTATTTAGTTCAAGGAAGTACACCAGTCTTCTATTAATTATTCGTTCAAGAGTCTTTCCAAAGCAGCTAGTCAAAGCGATAGGCCTATAACTAGCCGCACAGGATGGCTCCTTACCGGGCTTGAGTATGGGTACGATTGTTGCCATTCTCCAGTCCAATGGAAAGTAGCCTTCGAACCAAATACGATTAAAAGGTACAAAACAATATCAAGTGTGGAAGGATGGAGATGTTGAAGCATGTAGTAATGAATACCATCTGGACCAGGAGCCGATGGCTTACAGTTTTGGAGCACTATGTTCAGTTCGTGCATGGTAAAGGGAGCATTATAAGCTTCGCGTTCACCACCAGATGTTTTCAGTACCGTACTTTCAGCTTTCCTTTTATGTTGCAGAAATGCAGGCGAATAGTGTTGCGAGCTGGAAATAAATTCAAAATGCTCGCCAAGGATGTTGCCCTGCTCTTCAAGATTGCTTGGGCATTTTCCATTTCTAGAAAGAAGTGGAATGGTGAAAGCATGATATGAGCCATTTACTTTATGAATCCTGTCCCATACTTCCTTGGGAGAAGTACTGCTATTGATAGAGGAAGCATATTTTTGCCAGCTCTCACGTTTTGCTTTGCGACGAATGTACCTTGCACGAGCTTTCATTTTTCGAAAAGATATCAGGTTATCCCGAGTTGGATGACGTCTTAGAACACCCCAAGCTTTGTTTTGCTGTTTGCGACTCTCTTTACAGTCTTCATTCCACCATGGCTTCGGTCGTATAGGAAGCTGTCCAGACGACCGAGAGATGGAAAGTGACGCTGCAGTGAGAATATGGGATGTTAAAAGATGGTTGAGCTCATCAATCGAAAGCTGATCGAGGCGAGAATAGGCCAGGAGGGACGACTGCTTAAAAGGCTCCAGTCTGCCTTTTCAAACTTCCAGCGTGGATGGCGCGTAGGTGAAGACTGAGGAGTGTCTTTACATTTTAAAATGATGGGGAAGTGGTCACTTCCATGGGGATTCTGTTCAACAGTCCATGAGAAGTCGGGTAGCAGATTCGCACTGCCAATAGAAAGATCGATGCATGTAGATGACAAGGATGATGGACTAAAATATGTAGGATGGCCAGTATTAAAAATGCAGAGCGGATGTGAAAATAATATGGATTCGATTATCTTTCCACGTGTATCTGTATGATCACTACCCCAAAGGGTACTATGAGCATTAAAATCACCGAGTAAAAGAAAGGGCTCTGGAAGCTGACTTAAAAGGGAGTCAAGATCGTGTCGCTTCAGAGAAAGAGAAGGTGGAAAGTACACTGAACATAGAGTTATGGCTTTATGCAGCAAGAGACGAACAGCAATAGCTTCGAGTGGCGTCTGAAGCGGAACCTCTGCACATGGAATATGTTTTGGAAGCACCACCGCAACGCCGCCGCAAGAAATGGACGTGCTAGGGCGGTCTTTACGAAACACACTGTAGTGTCTCAGAAAGTTAGTGTGCGATGTATTCAAGTGTGTCTCCTGCAAGCATAAGGCAGATGCCTTATACTCTTCTAAAAGAAACTCAACATCTGCAAGGTTAGTGAATAAGCCACGGCAGTTCCACTGAAGAATTACAGAGCCCATTTAAGGATAAAAGATTTCATAAATGAATAAAGCAATTCTGCTTGTGCTACATCCTAAGGAGGAACCACCGGCTTTTTTCCTTTCTGTTTTGATTTAGCAGTTTGCCATTCCATGTCCTCCTGATCCGAGGAAGGACCAGAGGAGTCGGCAATGTCAACAGCCCCCACTGCATCCTGAACCTTGGATGCAGGTTTGCCAAGTTGCGACGTGGTCGGAGACCTGAGCCACGAGTTTCCGGCCTCGGCCAGACCCTGCCGAAGAAGGCTTCGACGTACCAGGCCGGGACCCTCCCGCATTCACGCTTTCAACATCTTTTGACATTGATGGAGCAGCAGGTGGGCCCTGCTGCTCCGTAACAAGGCGGGCCGCTTCCGAAGAAGTGGAACGACGGCCTCGCTCCCCATCCTGAGAAGAACCACTGGCACGAGGCGGCCGGTCAGCCGGAGGTCGTGCCTGAATCGACTGGGGAGTCTGTGTGCTCCCAGCATTACCTGGGGCACTCTGCTTCCCCGCAGGTTGTTTCGGGGCCTGAAAGGGGCCGGCCAAGTCCTCAAGAGAGAACTGAGTGGCCCTGGACTCCGTACGTGGTGCAGGGCCCCTGCGCACCGCGTCTGAGTAGGTGCCTTTGGAAATTAAGGAAAACCTTTGTTTTGCTTCAGGGTACGATATGTTCTCTTTGGCTCGTAAGGTAAGGATTTCCTTTTCTTGTCGCCACAGAGGGCAGGAGCGAGAGTAAGCAGGGCGAGGACCCTTGCAGTTAGCGCAGGCAACTGAACCTTCACAAACATCGGCCACATGGTCGTGACTCCCGCACTTCGCACACGTCTCCCTTCCCCGACAGCTGCGTGACCCATGACCAAAGCGCTGGCATCGGAAGCACCTCTGTGGGTTAGGGACATAGGGTCGCACGCGACAGTTCAAGTAGCCAGCTTTGACAAGCACTGGAAGCGTGTGACGCTCAAATGTCAAAATCAAGTGTTTGGTCTTAACTTCAGTGCCCTCACGTTTGAAAGCGATGCGTTGGACTGAAACCACTTTAGATGCGCGTAGGCCTTCCAAAATTTCATCCTCACTGGTCGAAAGGAGGTCATCTTCTGAGATGACCCCACGAACCGTGTTCAGCATTCTGTGCTTACTCACTGTGACCGGCAGATCACCAAGAGATGTCATTTTCAAAAGCGTCGAGCTCTGCGACTTCCTTACCACCTCAACGAGTAGGTCTCCGGAATAGAGTTTCTTAGCTTTGTATTCTGCACCAATGTTATTGTCTAGGATTTTTGCAACTACAAAAGGCGACAGTTTGGCAAGAGGTTGGTCTTGGTTTTCAGAGTGAATGACCAAGAATCTCGGGAACGTTTCATCTTCAGGATCTTTGGCAATGACAGAGAGTTCAGGACGCTGCCTCTTAGAGGCGCGTCCAGAACCGGGGGTTTTGGTTTGAGAGCGAGCCATAAAAGGCGAGAGGAAATTCGGAATCCGCGGTGCACCGCCCACCACCGAGCCCAACAAGGGGTTAGGTAACGCACCATAACAAAAAGGGCTTTGCTGGAAACGTTACTCTAACAGTGCTGCCGGGAAACTATACCCAAGTGTGGGTCAAGACAGAGGTCCATTGCCACCCAAGGTTAGCCCTTGCCGCCAAAGAGGAGTGAAAAGGAGTAAGAGAAATGAGAGAGAAGTAAAAGAAACAGGAAAGGTAAAAGTGAAAGATCGGAGGGGATAGTAGAAGAAAGGCGACTAGACTGAATCATCCTGGCCGGGCCTTACCAGGACTCCCGTCTACGAGAAGCAGGGGCCGAAGTGGTGTATTGCCTCACCCGGGGGCCCCGAAGGGTCCAAACCTACCCCGGGCTCGGCTCAACCACCAGGATGCCCTTTTCCTCGGACACGGGAAAGCCACGCACAGCCATACGTGGGCGGGCGAACCCGCATGGCTCGGGGTCCGTGGAGACGCCACTCTCCAAACACCTGCTTTCACAGGTGCCCCCTGCGGGGAATTATCTGGTGCGGAGTTTTCCCGAGTTCGAACTATCAAACTTTTCCTCCCATAGAAATGTATGGGCGCTAGCCGGAACTTCTGAACATGAGCGAATTAAACGAAAAGTCGAATTAACCGAGGTCGAACTAACGAAAGTTTACTGTACAATCATATATTGAATGTTAATTCATTTTCTGAACAGCTTCAAGCACAATATTCCAAAGTAATCTGCAGTGAAAATACAAGGCTTTACAGTCGTCTAAAACAAATCTTAACCCTGAGCAAAATATGTACAATCCCTGTTGAAAATCAGTGTCTGAATCTAAATAATGAAAAAGTGAATCTGTGACACCTTTTTTGTTTCGCTGCACATACCTGTATGGAGTCGGCGTCCATGCTAGCAATGATGCAACGGCATAATCGCTCAAACCTCTGCAAAGACAGATGGCAGAGTCAGGCTTCAAAAAAGCTGCAGCTGCTGCACACCATGGTATTAAATCCACCCGAGTCTCTTCAGAAAAACAGCAACAAAGACTCGTTAATATGTGCTCGGTTTTGCTGCCAGCAGAAAACGCTTCTCGAGACAAAATATTGGCAAGCCTCCACTTAGTTACAAGCAGGTTCATCAACAAACCCTTGTTTCAGAAAGACCAAAATATGTATTGTGGCACTTTCTTTCAAAAAAACGAAAAAGTACAAATTAATTATTGTTTAGACCGAAACCGTGACTGCTCATTAAAATAGCTTATTTATCATGTATTGAGAGCTGGACGACATGGTATTTTGTTTACAATATATTTGACAGTATTTTTGTTCTCTGTGTGAAGCTGTTGTAAGTTTTGATGGAAACCAAAAACATGCTAGTCAAACGGCTATGAGGACCAAATGTAAGAATTCACTGCTCCAACATGAACCGTCCTAAGAAGCTGCTGTTCCTCAAGATGCTCCTCGAAAAGGCACTTACCTCTTTGTCGATCTCAGGATGGAATATGAAGAGGAATGTACGGGCAGCACAGAATACCTCCAGCGCTAAGAAAAATAGAAAGGAACAAGCCTAAATAAGACAAAGGGACTATCAAGATCCCACTTAGATGGACCAAGGGGACCAAAAACCGGAGTTTATACTGCAATCTATGAGCAATGATAGAGATGTCCTACACATATACACAGGACATCCATGGAATGTCAGGACATTTAATGATGCCTGCAGAATCATATGTGCTGGCAGGAAAGCTAGTGGCTAAGTTGAAAAGTATGATTTTCATACTCGAGATCATACTAGAAACATACAACTTGGATCAGTACTGCTGGCATCATTCAGACACAAAGAAAAATACATTACCCGACTGTGATGTGAGCTTGACATCCTCAACGTCTCCACTTCCAAGGACGGAATCAAACCGCTTCCTGAACTCCTTACGAAGACGTTGCCGTGCAAGGAAGCCCCTCACAGAAGCCTGCACCACAAGACAAAAGAGCCTCACTGCAACAGCGAACATGAATGTGACAAATGCAGCAGAGGGCCGCCACAACTTGAACCTTGAAAGAAAAGACTGGACCAGAAAGCTGGAGGAGTCAATTGTCTCTCTAAACCATTGCTAGTTTCCTTCCAGACTAAACCTCTAGTTCAGGGGTCAGCAACCTTTTGCAGTGGCGGGCCAAGTCGTCATAAAGCGTCACAATGGGGTCCGGACGGGAAGTCGCGAAGACGGGAGAGGAGGGGGGGGTCAGATAAAAAAAAAGGAAAAAGGCAAAAAGAAAGTGAAGAGGTTCTCTGGCCAAGTATGGGGATGCCAGACAATGCCAAGTGGAAGCGCTCCTTGTTCCTGTCTAACACCATTTGTGGTCCTAACTTCCGAGGTATTCTTGGGTTTGTGAGGAAGCTGCAAGAATGGGGAGGGTCTTTTCTAGGCTTGTGCTGGGGCCGCACAAAACTGCCCCGTGGGCTGCATGCAGCCCACGGGTCGTGGGTTGCTGACCCCTGGTCTAGTTTGTCCTATCCATGCCACTGCAGTTGAATGTCGGCAAAAGAAACATTGCGGTGCATAGTACCCTATTCAAAAGGGGGCAAATGACTTGGCCAGAGGCAGACTTAACATTTTGTTGTGCTAGGCAACGTTTAACAGTGCTGCACCCCAAGCCCTCCAAGGTCAACCTTTTTTTTTTTTATAAAAGTTTATGTACATTAGTTAAAAAGTTAATTTTTGGTGACATAGCAAATACTGGGTCAACAAAAAAAACATTCTGAGGACACCTAAGCACTTCTTATGAGTTGTGAATGCAAAAGCATTCTTGGCGCTGAGAAGAGCAGAGACGGCCGCAGCGCCAGCAGGGAGTGTGGCGGTGCGCTGCATTGACCGCCCTGGCTCCCTGGTGACTGCTGCACCGCTGGGTGAAGCAGCGGCGGGAGTGTGAAGCTTGGCCCGGCACGAGGAGTGTGTGACGATGCATCAGAGTTGCTGTGCTTTTCTTTGTGTTTTACTTTAGAGGCGCGTCCGCTTTGACCTCCAGCGGCCTCGTCGGCTTCCGTGACGAAGCATCCGATATGACGTGCCGCGGCCAATGGGACTTTAGGTGCCGTTTCACTCAGCTAATGGGAAAATGGGACTTTAGGCCTCGTTTTTTGCGGTTACAGACGCTGCCCGCTTTGTTTTATGGACAGTTAATGCTTTCTAATTAAAATAGGTCTGCGCAATGCTTCAGCCATAACGTAATATCTCAGCAGACTCCCCCCCCCCCCCCCCCCCCCCGCCCCCCCCGCCCCCCCCCCCCCCCCCTGCCAGCCGAATGCCTCCCACCCAAGCCTGACCCATTAATCCACCCCCGCCACGCCACGCCACGCCACGCCACGCCACGCCACGCCACGCCCCCCCCCTCCCCCCACGGTCAGTGACCATGGGGCGGGGGTTGGGGGGGAAGTAGTGAAGTTTGGAGTTAAAATTTTCAAAAGTAGCTAGATTTGGAGCTAGAATTCTCAAAAAACATAAATTCGAAACTATATTTAAAAAAAAAAAAAAGAGCTAAATAATTTGGCTCTTTCTGCAAACTTCTGCTGCCCTGGAAAGCTGCCTATACTGCCTAGTGGTAAATTTGACCCTAGACTTGGCCCATTGTTGCATGAAGCACCTCATTGCTTCTACACAATCACAACAGTTGGACACACGGGACAAACAGGATGGATAGGCAAATATGAAATTGAAAAGGTGTGCCTATTTCGGGAATATAAAGCTTCCACAGGTACAGCGGCAGACTGAAGAAACTAGAACACACGGCGCACTTTGTCACTTGCTTTGGCGCTAGTGGGCGATGTGATGTGATATATTAACATTAGCGGTGTGCAAATACTAGTAGTTCGAATTGAACAGCGCTTTGTTATTCATAGTCTTCACAGTACTTGAGGAACCTACAACATACTGGCTTTCTTTGCAGTGTTGGAGCTAGGGATGACACTGCTCTATTCGATTCGAAGCAGTATTCGCACAACCCTGATTTGCATGAGAGTTTTGCGTGCTTGCATGCGAGCACGGTACAGTCAAGCAAGATTAATGTGTCAGCGTGTTACGGTTCTCATCGTCTTCGACTGTATGTCCGTGGCAAGCGAGCCGGAAGGCACGTGTGAACAAAGTCTTCTTCCCCTGACCTGTATGGATGTGGCAGCCTGATCCCTCCTGCGCTCGTAGGCCCTCTCGATGCGTGCCGCCTTTGCCTGCTCCAGAAACTGCTCCTTGGAGGTAGCCTTGGTTTGTGCGTTGAACATGTTACTGCACCAAAACAACAACACGCCCTCGGGTCATTCGTCCGGGGACCTCACTCTGCGGATACAGGGCAAAGCTCGTGACGAGCTTAGAACAAGAGGAAATGGGGAAGGATGGCTTGATGAGAACAACTCGTTAAGGTCGCTGCCCACGTTCATGAAAAATTAAATGAATGTTCTAGAGACGCGTGCTGCATCTCACGCGCAATAAATGGACCATACAAAGAGAGCAATGCTATGAGCACTTCACATCTTTAAAACTATGGGAAGGCAACTGAACATAATTACTAAGGGCCTCTGGACTGAGGCAAAAGATGGACAGCACAAACAAGAAGCCTGAACACAAACGCAAAATCTGAGACTTCATGTCTGTGCTGTCCTTTTGCCACAGTCTCGGAGTTCTGCGCATATTACAATCAATATACATTGGCTCGTTTGCACGCTTAGTAGTTTGTGCACGGGGAGGTCCTAGAGCTGCCCTACTTCCGGCATGAGCTTACTACTAGGGCTTTGAAATTGCACAATTACCCTACCAATAGACTGATTTCACCAGCCAGTCTGACTACGCCACCAATTTACTAGCCGACTATTCTGTAAAAATTTGATCTTTCTGGGAAGTTGTCTCGGGTAACATATGTTCTAGCCTATTCTGTGCCATGTGAAAATGTGTTTGGCACAACAGGCCTCATAAACAAAGGAAATCGCTGCATCTGGCAAACCCGAGTTAAATGCCTGTTTAAGCAGAAGGCAGAATTACTGTCCTGAATATTTGTGCTGCTATTTTT
The DNA here is from genome assembly GCA_037355805.1 of Ixodes ricinus. Taxonomy (NCBI): domain Eukaryota; kingdom Metazoa; phylum Arthropoda; class Arachnida; order Ixodida; family Ixodidae; genus Ixodes; species Ixodes ricinus. The sequence continues at coordinate 217,477 of JAZHYW010029732.1, read as the reverse complement.
TTTTAATATTGAGGAACAATCACTTTTTTGCCATTTCTTGTATTTTTAAAAAATAAAACTAGACAACAATACAAGGCAGAAAGACAATACAAAAATACTGACAACCTGAATTTAAAGAATATAAATAAACTTGCCTAAAAGCTCTGAGGTACTTGCTGCTTAGCTTCCTGCTGGAGTATAGTCCTTCCTATTGGCATTCTGATTCATATCTCACACTTATCAATTGCTTACAAAAGTACCTATAGTAGCTGGCAACTTGACGTCAGTAATAATGTGTACAGTGCAACCCACTTATAACGATAATGAGAGAACCCGAAATTTCAATCGTTATAACCGATTATCCTTGTATCTGAACTAGAAACTGACCATTTCCAGTCTAGAATCTCTAGAAACTGATCGTTATAAGCGATACATCGTTATATGTGGTATCGTTGTAAGTGGGTTGCACTGTATACATTTCTTTTTCTCCTCTACATCTGCCATCAACCTATGGAATTTGACAGTATGCCAAATACACCAATTAATGACACAACTAAAGAATAGTGTTTCAACATTACAAAGGCCAATCTCACAATTTTTTCCCCAAAATGCATAGCGATATGTATACTTTTTTTGTTATGTTAAAATTCTATTTATGTGCACATCATACTGATCAATTAGCCACATTAAAGAATGAACAAACATAATTGGGTAAAAGCTTAACCCTTTGACGGTCCTCGCTGTACATGTACAGCGGTAATTACACATCTGAAAGTGCCTGCCTAAACGTGAAACTGCAAGCATCGCAGGGGGTGTTGCTGTTTGTAATGTTTTTGACAAACTATATAAACATTAGGTTTCGCTTTGGTGGACTTTTCATAGCTCTCAAATTATACCCTCCATGCACGTGATGCTCACATTGCATACCAGCTGCTTCCAACACTTTCAGGAATTAAATTCAGAGGATGAAAGCTCATCATTTTACGGAGCAGCTCTGTAAATACCTTTCGTTAGGAATCTGAAGCCGCTGGAATGTCGCGGAAGCGAATACAGTAAAATGAAACCGAATAAAAAAAAAACGAGACAACTTTTCGCCTTCAAAATTTACTATTAAGGTGCATTCACACTGGCAATGTAAAGCACTCGCGCGATGCGACTAAATCGCATCTCAAAAAAATCAGATGGTCACATTGACATGCACGATGAGCGAGTTGCTTCTCGAAAACTCTAGCTCCGAACGCCGCTGATTGGCTCAGCCGTTGTGCGACTAGATAACAACACAAAAAGTCAGGTCAGCTATAGTCTACTGCAACTCAACAAGGTAGGGTGAGGTAAAGGAAGGCCGGTGAGAAGGAAGCTGACGGAATGCTGGAGAGGAGAGGAGGAAACCGCCCCTCTCCAGCGTTCCGTCAGCTTCCTCCTTCCCGGCCTTCCTTACCCTCGCTCTACCTTCTTGAGTTGCAAAGGACTACTATAGCAACTGCTCGAAACGCACCGCTTTTTTTCTGCGATGGTCGCTTTTGCGTGCAACTGCTGCACATCGCCGGGGTGAATGCGCCTTTAATGCTTCTAAATTTAAACTGCTTGCAAGCACTGCACGTGCTCCCACTAGATAATTTAAAAAAACTGTGCATTGACTTTTCTTTTATACTATTTCTTTGAAAACAAAACCCAACCACTAAAAAACCATCTTTAAAAGATTGTTGTAAAAGGGTTAATTGGTGCGTAGCCTTACTATAGGGTGTTTTCACCGACGTCATTTGGTTCACTATTTTGCTGTTATGAGCAGTCTAGCGCATGCAGAAGGCGAGCACTCCGAAGATTCACATCGCACCCTCAAATTATTAGTGCACAAAAGCTTACAAGTTTCATTACGCTGACATCTAACAAAAAAATCGTGGATTGACGTCAGGCAAAAACACCCTACAAAAAAGTCAAATTTGTTGCAGCGAGGTTCTAAGCATGTAAAATTAAATCTGCCTTGAAATAATGTTGGCTATCTTTACTCTGGATAGGAAATTATGACAGCCCTGAAACCTTTAATGTGCATCTCGCAGTTCATACACAACAGCACCCCTAGAACAATGCTCATCCAGATCGTAATGGGGTAGGGGTGGAGACCAAACCAAGGAATGGTTGCTGGGTCCTGCAGAATGAGCTTCACTCCACATGCTGTGGTGCATTAATGCATTGGGTTATTGATCGCCTACAAACTCACCACCTTTAACAATGTTTTCGTGTTGCTTGGTCTTTGAGAGTGTGTGTACAATTAAGACACTATGAAAGGCAGCTGGCATCAGATACGACACGTTGGCGTCACATTTGACGAGTGAGCAATAACGTTAGTCCACTGTGAAAGCTAGACCAACAAAGAAAGACTCGTCACTCCTCGTTGTCTCAAGGCCCTCTGGAGTTGATTTGCCAAGTTCTAATAGAGCATAGGAATTTGTTTGTAGAGAATAAAAATACCTACTCTGAAAGATTTCCCTACTGGAAACCGTATACTAACATATGACCTAAGCTGAAGAATGCCCCCTTGCCTCCCCAACCCTAATAATAAAACAAATCGAATGTAGCCTTTGAAACAAGCGGCTTTCCCGACAGGAAGCGTGAAAATTTCGTAAATTCAACGACAGCCGTACAACTAATTTAGAAGATTCCAAATATATATTCCCGTGGTTTCTGAAAAGCCTCTAGTAGGTCGAGCACATCAGCAGATGTGAGCAGAGAAGTAAATCAGCAGAACAAAAAGGACAAACTAAAAGAGTTCACAAAATTTACATCGGCACATTTCAGATACAATGACTTCAGCAAGCACTAGATAAATGAAAAGAAAAAGCAAGAGTCTTGCAAAAACCTCTAAAGTTGTTCGAGACGCTGAAATGTATATTTAAAGCTAGCAGGGAGGCTCCGTGATGCGACAGATTCTGTTCACTGCCAGGTGTTTCGCGAGGCACTGCTTCAACCCCAGCTATTAAATTGTTGTAAACGCTTACGAAACGGGAGAGCAAGGCATAAAAAGGAATGTGCCTTTTGTTTAGTCATTGCTGCGCCACACAGCACGACAAGTAAAGTCACACTTCTATCAATATTACTACCACAGTCTCACCTCATGTGATGTTACTGCAATTAGTGCAAACCAGTAGGTGTTCTTTCCATTGCTGCCACAAATATTGAGGCCAATAGCACACTACACAAAACGACTGGGGCACAAGATCTAGGACAACAGTTCATGTTTGCTTCATTGTCTCGCTTGTCCCACTTTTCTAGCTTCAGACTCTAAAGCAATAAACCTGATATGTCCTCTCCGCCATCTGTCTAACCTAGGCAGATAAATATGGTGACAGCAACAGCTTTAAGGTAAGTTCAGTCATTGCTTGTCACTTGTAATGAGTACCAAAGGAGGTTGGAGAACCACTGTCAACTGTCACTTGTAAAGACCATTAGAGGACTGTCACAGCAATGCCATTCATCCCAAATTGTGTGCATTGTTTTCAAACAAACTGCCTCTCTGGCTTCGATGCCATCTTTCTACACATCACCAAAATGCTGACACCAGGAAGAGAGATAACACAATCTATGACTTATCCTCCCTTGTTGACGCAGGCATCTGATGCCAGTTTCTCCCAAGCCATTCTCCCACAGACGATTGCAAGCTGGGCGACCGGCCGCTGCCATGTTTCTGATCGTACAAGCACGCCCGTGCGATTGCAAGCTCCAATGCTACGTTCACACGCACGCTGCACATGCTTGCGTGCATGGGGCACCATGCTTACAATTGTCTATAAGGTTACACAAAGAAAGCAGCTTGACTGGAATCACTTGTATGTTAGCAATTCATGGGTTCAGCGGAAGCAATGAGCTCGGTCTGAAGTCAAAGCAAACTGAGTGTGAAGTGAAATTCTTACTTGCAGCCTATAAAACTTACACAAATAGCAATTTGATACCTGCATAATTTAATTTTTTTTTATGACATTGAACTGCTACTAAAATTATTACAGACAACATAAGTAAACTTGCAATTTCAGGATTAGCATTATTCTAACAAGAAACAAATAGAAGGCATGAGCCCACATGACATAAGCACGTCAAGAGCCTTATTCACAAACCAGCACATGCCACATGAACAATCAGGAGTGTGAGGTGACCTGCCGTTACTTAATCTCCAATCTGAAAGGCTTTTGAATGCATGTATGACAAGGCCCTGTATCACAAAAATGTGCTGGATCATCCTTACAGCTGTAAATGAATGAAAAAGGAAAAGGTAAAAATATGTCAAAGCAATTGAATTATGACAGAGGAACCATACTTTTTGAAGAGGAAATAAAGGACAAAGCCTCCCCAGTGTGAAGACTTCCTTTCCTCAAGCAAGTCTAGTACATTCCTTATCTTTCTGTGGACAGAGCAAAAGTTGACGTTTCAGCAAACAGCAAACTCCGCCCAATTTATCTAATTGGCACATTTCAAAACCCGATCCAATGTTAGTAAAACAAAGTATGCATGATAAAGAAACGCTAGACAATATGCAAAAATTCCAAAAGGCTACACGAGTGCTGCCGCCAGAACACTTTCAATCTGGTATCTCGCTCAAAAGTTGAAGCAGAGACTGTGGCCATTCTCAAGCAACTCCAGTCGAACAAGACTACTTTCCTACTGTGCACCACCAGCGTACACATTAATTTAGAGTCTATTCACTATAGAGTACATTATAAGGCTCTGTACGCACACAGGTTTATGCCACGAGCACCCCATGAGAGTTCAAAATTTCCATTAGATTCCAATCGGAATTTCCAATTGGTACCAACCAGTTAGGTTTCCAGACAACCAATTGGTCATTGCAATGGGAACCATTTGGAACCCAATAAGTTTCCAACTGGAATTTTTTTTTTTCAATTGGAGAGAGGCATTGGCCAGTGTGCTTCCAATTGGAGCCCATTAAAATTGGTTCCTATTAAAACCAGTTAGAATTCCAATTGGATCTAATGAGAATTTTTAGCTGGGATGTTAACCGGACTAGGAACTTGCTCCTGTATTATCATCGCTGCTCTACTTTTCAATGCCAAACACAAGTGGGTTCTTGTAGCTCGGTGTTCCTCAGTGCAAAAATTTTGAGCTCTATTCCTCACAGCACTAATTTATGCACACTGAATTATAACATCAAGAGCACCCCAGCACGCTATGGCATGGGGGTGAGCCACTCACAACATAGGCAAAGAAACAAAGGAGGGACAAGAAAGTTTGTCTGGAATACAGATATCCATCGCATGTTGGCAGGGCTCCTTGAAAATGTTGATAAGAGATTTTCCTGAATGTCAGTCAGCTGCCATTCCTACAAGCGCAAAGCCAACAAGGGATCTGCCTCGGTTTACATTTTCAATCATACCATTCCACGTAGGAGGCGAGTCAGATCAGATGACATGGAAGCCACGTAGAAGCACTCTCTCGAGCGCATTGCTCCGAGGCGACGCCATCCTTCCGACTACAATCCGCAGTGCATGTGCGCATCCGAACTAGGGAATCCCAAGTCAGGACCCAAGCAACCGTAAGCCCCCTCCGCGGAACAAGGAACAGTCCTGCTGACCTGTCGTTCGAAACGCTTCTGATGCAGCCCTTGGCATGAAATATGCCTGCTCAAAGCTATGCAGAGCGCAAGTTCGTCTGCTTTCTGAACTGGGGATGCAATGATGTCGGAACATTAAGTTCCTATTGGCTGATTGAAAAAAAAAATAGAGGGTAAACCTCAAGGCATCTGGCGCTGAGGTCTACTCACAATCGTTCCAATCTAGCCAATCAGAGCTTGGCGTTCCAACGTCACCGCAACCCCTGCGGAAGCAGCAAACGAAACTGCGCTTCGAGTAGATATGAGAACACGAAGCACACATTCTATGGACACCCCATTGACTAGGGACAAAAGCATGTTTACCCCCAGACCAAGACGAAACCACCAAAATTTGCATCATGCTTCTTCTTTAAATGACAAGCCATACTACAGATAATCTCTCACTAGTTGCTGAGAATGACGAGTTTTGAATTGTGCAAGTGATGCCATTAGAGAGGCAGTGTCAGCGACGAAATGTCAGTTCAGAGCTATGCCATGCAAAGATACCAGGGGGGCTATGTTCGACAAATGTTTCGTTTCTCCTAAAAGAAACGGAAGTGACGATATCACGTCTGATTGGTTAGAGGCTCAAATGACGAAAGTTTCCTCTTTCGTTTTTTGAGCCTCTAGCCAATCAGACTTGATATCGTCACTTCCGTCACTTCCGTTTCTTGTTGGGAGAAACGAAACATTTGTCGAACATAGCCCTCCAGTTTTCAATACACGCGCAAAAAACACTGCTGCAGAGCAGAGAAATATAGAAGTACTTGTGCAACCTTGCCAGAGACAGATACGCAGATGGTTCCAGGGTCAAGCACAGGGTAACGTTAGTCTGCGACGCGCTCCTCAACTCACGCACGAGTTATAGACATTCGCTGCTTTTCGCTCAAATAAAACAATGACCTCCAAAATTGCAAAGTGCTTCGGGATAAACTTTCCAAAGCATCTCGCTTTCGCGGCTTTAGCGTCAGTCTGGAGGAATGGCTTACCATAATTTGGCTGACGAAAGAGAACAACGTTTGAGCGCACCTTTTATGATTCCACATCTTGATCTGGAACTACTACCTCGAGCAGGACGTGAGGTCGACAAGCGAGCAACAGACGAACATACCGTGCAGCGCGCTCGCGGATAGTCCAACCTAAGCATAGAAAAACACTTGAAACGCAGCCGGATGCGTTAACCTCGTAAAAAAACAGGCGCAAGTGTCAGAGGTTTTTTCAACAGCTGGTCCGGCACTACGGGCGGCCCGCAACGGCGCTACCGCGAGCATGAGCACAACGAGCTTGCTAAGCTACTAATTCTCACACGGCGTTTCGAAATCGCGCACTAAGACTCTTTTCAAAACAGAACATGCAGGACGCGCGGTGGTATACCTTAAGGTCGGTCGTTCCATTCAAAAGACTGGCAAGACGAGTGTCAAAGAATAGCGTAAGGCCTCCTACTGATCCCTGACCATCGTTTTTTAGTTTTCTTTTTGGGCAGGAGCCCAGCCAGAATTAGGAGCGGATGCTTTTAAATCTGTGTGTGCTTCTTTGGCACGTTAAAAGGGCAGGTAAATATTTATGCAGATGGGGAGACTTGGGGAACGAGCAGTGCGTTGAGAGACGTCAATGTTTATCTACGGTTCCGTCTACGAACCAACCGCGGTTCTCTTCCGCACTTGCACGGTTGAGGTGGTATTTTTGGTTGCGTTGTTCGGACAGAAAACTCACAGGCGGAGACTTACCAAATTGAGTTAGGTGTGCTCCTCAAGCGGCAACATCGCGAATGTTTTGAAATCAGCCTGAAGAATCGCAACCAAACTCCAAAATGAATGCAGACTATCGTTCTGGTTGGCACCGCAGTTGGTGTGCTACCGTCTTGCGACTGGTTTATAATTGAACATTTACATACACATAAAAACTATCATTAACCACTGTAATGTTTATTTGTAAGTTATATTAGATTATTAGTGTTTAACTATTAATTTCGTAATTACAAAAAATTTTAAATTTCTGCGGGCCTTTAATATGGCAGCCTCCTGTCGTTATGCGTGTTTTTACCATGTGCGCTTGTTTTGATTGATCTTGTCAAAGTTCTCTCAGTAGTAATGTCGCGAATAATCGTCAAAAACCTCCCCAAAAGGGTAAGATGTTCACTTTCTCAATATAAAAGTGCAATATAGCGTCGTCATCGTTTGAGATCGTGGAATGTCGGAAGTGTCTCGCTGCTCCAACCTTCCCAAACCCAGGTGAAAGAAGACAGGCTGCGGGAGTTTTTCTCCAGCAAGGGTACCATCACAGACCTCCAGCTGAAGTACACGAAAGAGGGTGTCTTCCGCCGGTTTGCCTTCGTGGGTTACAAGGATGAAGCTCAAGCGGCCGTCGCGAAGGAATATTTTCACAACGCGTACCTCGACACTTCAAAGTTGCAGGTAACATGCCTTGCCTCAATGCCTCGCCTTTTTTTTTCTTTTTTTTTGTTGCATGATGTGACATTGGCGAGTCGTGCATAGTCGATCTCTGAACAAAATGTGAAAGGAGAGATGGGCGTAGAGGGAGTTCGAAAGGAACCTCCTGGGGAACTTCGTTTTTTCGTGAGAAAAATTGGCCAAAGGAACTAAACTTGTTAGTAAAACCATTGACTACCAGCTGGAAATTTTCAAAATTGGCTTGTAAGGACCGTATACACAGTGGATATAGGCTGTGTCCGCTCGAGTCTGTTTTGTTTCCTTTCGCATTCTTTGAGCCGCCATCATCTCAGCTGCTCAGGGCCCAACCCTTTGATTTGTAATTTGTAGCACCAATTCTATGAGAAATTTCGTAGTTTTGGTTGAGTGCTCGGCTTATGTTCTAACCCCTTGGTTCTGGCAAGGGGGTAACAACACGGACCCCTACAGAAACCCAAGATATGCGAGGGAGTGCAACTTTCGGCGTGGACTTGAGCGCCTCATGGTATATGTCAATTATGCAATAATCCAGGGATTTGTATGAAGATTAAATGCACATAGCTTATAGAAAGAAAATTCTACCAAATAAACCTTGGAAAAGGTCAGTATCTTGAATTTCTTCCTGCTCCACCATCGCCACCATTGCCAACCACTCGCTGTCCAACCTTAATTCCGCTTCATTTTGAATTTAGAAAACTATGCAGCCCTCTTCAGTATCATATAGGAAGACCCCATGTCAAATATTACGATCTAATTCCGTCTATATATTTAATAAACTGGCCAGCAAACTTTCAAACGAGCCAAGTCGCCGAAATCTGCCAACTCTAGCGTGTGACGTGAGGCGCAATCGTCAGCGCAGTCAATGCGACGGGGTTGGAGCGGCCAACGTTGAACCACTACGCCAAAGGCATGACTACGTCATTCTCACGTTTTGGTTGTTTTTACTTCTCGGAGCGAAATTGAACGATGACGTCATGAGTTTCTCCTCCCGGTGTTGGCTCTACGGCGTCCACGTGATCACCGTAACGCGGATGCGCTAGTTTGCGCTGCCCTGCGCGTTTATCGCAAGTCCGGTTTCTCCGCTCCCCCTCTCCTCTTTCGTGTTCTCCCCTTCCCCCTCTCCCCCGGGCCATCACCGTCCACGCCATGCGAAGCGACCTGCCCGCGTCGCGTGTCCTGTACCTCGCGCCTGCGAACGTCACAAGACCACGTGGTTCGACGCTGAGACTGTGGCCATGACCTCTGAGAGACAGTCGGGACGCCAATGTTGCCTGACGCAACCGAAGTTTCGGTTTCGGTATCGGCTGATGTTTAAATTAAGATTACACAAATAATATTCAACATTTCGCGAATCCGAAGACGTAGAACTGTTGAGTAGTACTTTGTAAAATTGAATCGCATGTAAGCCTAAATTTTTCGGAATTGAGCGGAGTTGCCCTTTAAAGGGGCCCTGCAAGGACTTTTTTACTGGTTTTTAATTTGCACCGAACCTGAGCGCACTGAACGTAGTAACTTAATGAAACCTTTCTTTTCTCGAATTTTGCTTTACTTTAAAAGTTATAGGCAAATTAAAATTACAAAAACAAGCAAAAAATAACCTCCTTCATGACGTCCTTGGTTGCTTGAACGGCCGTGAACTAGAGGAGAGGTAGTGAGCTCAGCGACCGCTCTCGGCTGCCGCACTCTGTGTCGACGGCGCGAGAGGGCTCCACTAAAGCATGTTCTGGATAGGCTGTATGCAGCAGGCAGCCTGAGCGGCTATCATTGCATTTGCTGCTCGATTAAACACTAATTCGGAATGACACTTCATTGGCCACAAACGACAGCAAACACGGGGTAAAGATCAGTTCAGAATGGGAGCCACTTCGCGCTGCCATACCGCGAAACTGCCAAACCGCAAGACAAAGCTGCTCGCCGAAGGCCTTCGGAACGCTCGGAGCCGGTCGGATCCTCCAGTCCTTACGACCGCAGCGCCACCGCATACATCCGGCACCTTTCCGTGTTGGCGCCTGATCCCACTACTCCTTTCTAGTATGTGCCGCCTTTTCCACCGCTTGGTGGCGGGTATGTCGACGGGCCATTTCTTGTTTTCGTACTTTATAAACTGCATTTGTTTTTTTTTCTGATCTAAAATACTGAACAAAAACAACTTTATAAATAATTGAAACAGTTCGTGCCACTTATATTTTGTATTTCGACAAAAAAAGAAGCTTTTAGCGACTCTGACCAGTAGTAAGCCCAGGACCAAAGACGTCACATATTGCGCGCTTTCGGTACCGCGGGTCACCCCCGTCGGTGGAGGAGGTTTCCGCATCGTCCGGTTAAAATATGATGCACTGATATTTAGTTACTCTCTCCGTGCCGGCTTGCTTGCCCGAACCCCAAGAGACGTGGAAACCGCAAAAAAGGTAGGCGCTTAAAGGGACCATGAAACAATTCTGAAATCGAATTTCATCCACCGGACGCCGTAAAAGGTGTGAAAAGAAACACAAAAAATAGGGAGCCAAAACAATTCTTTGCTATAGAACTTTTAAAAGAAAACTGGACTCTTTTGCGCCTTCTTTCCTTCGAAAGCTCTCTGACTTTTCACTGCTATGCATCCGCGGAACTGCAGCACGTCAGTCGAATCCACATCGCCTGTTGGGTAAGCGCCTACCTCACCAGCACCGCGATCATAAACAATAAATAGCCGGCAAATGTTTCCTAAAAGTTTTGTTAAATAATATTCAGATCCACATTTTGTAGCATAATTAGAGATGTGTGGCGAAAATAGCCAAATTTGATAATGCTGAGAGCCAAGCGCCATCTGTCGTGTGGTAAACGAAGCTGAGAGCCAGCTCCGGAGGAACTCCATGGGACAAATATGTTGCGAATAACCGACGAATTTTGCCCGGCGGGTTTTGCTCTGCGCGTGAATCAGCACAGTGCCTGCTACATCGCGCGCAAAGCGAGCGTGCCGTTGGGCGGCGTTCGCCACATAATTCGTTCCATGGAGTTCAGCCTTTACGCACTTCTTTACGATCAAATCAGCATGGCCGACAGCGTCGCTTGGTCGCGACGATCAACGAACGTTTATTTTTCTACGTGTTCTTCTCGCGCGTCCCGACTTCAAGCAGCAAGAAAAAAGTACTTGAAACAGACCACGACGAATAAGAACGCTGGATCCACAAACACCCTAGAAAAGCTACGAGGGTCACGAATCCACCGACTCCGATCAAGCGAGCTGCGCAGAATATAGGCCTAGCAGGCACTCCGACTCGGCGCAGCGTTGCTTCGACGGTACTTGGCCAAGACAGTCTGCCCACGACCGGCTGGCGTGCTGAATGGAATATGCCCGCGCGACCCTTGTGGACCCTTCCCGTATTATAGTTTGATCGCTGACCTCAAGTTTAGATTAACAGGTGAGGTCTGTCTATCTCTTCCCCTTGTCATCTCCTTGTTTTCCGAGGCAGTGTTGACGAACACTTTCGTCGAAAAGGAACTCTCGTCAATTCTATCTTCTTGTTTTGTGTGATATAGAGCTCGAATAAACGCCGTATGGATTACCTTCGTAACACGGTATGTACACTTTGTTATAGTATGCCATTTTTATTCTGCCATGACTGCACGTCACTGTCGAGCTAAAAAAGTTCGTGGGAGCTACGTGCAATGCCGGGCCAACCTTCCTTTGCCGAGTGCCGCGTCAGTATCAAGTTGCAATCGTAAAAGATCGGTCCCGAAGCGCTCACCAACAGCGCGAATACAGCACTTCCATCAAACGCGCGCGTCCGCTCAGAGTGTGAACAGGTATTTACGTGGCTCTTGCTGACACTGTCGTAGTTCAAACGTTTCTTTTTAACGTCGGCTCGCTCTTGCATCTCTGAGGCCGTGAAAAACGCCGCGGCGATTTGTTTCCATCTACGTCGCTCTGCAAACGACTGACACGGGCCGCCTTTTACCAACAATGACAGTTGGTTTGACTTCTGGAGTCTTCACTGGAAGACTCGCCGCACTTCCCAACAGGCATACCGGCGTATGAGACTAGTCCCATGCTGTCGCTGTAGCGCAACATATCTCATTGAATTTCGCACAGCTGCGATGTGTCCATGGCTATCGCGGCGATGAGAGGCGTCGATTCAGAAAATACGTCGGTGACATCAGCGCAGTAAAACCTACCGGCACACCCCCAACTCGCCGCCGCTAACGCTCCCACTCTCCTACTGCCGAGAGAACTTGCGGTTCCTGTCCCAGCGTACGTCACGACCGTCAAAATTACGCCGCAACTTGTTTTGCGGTCAGTTGGAGAGAAAGAAAAGGTCGATATTTCATTATTTTTTTGTGTAGAAGTTAATGAACCGAGACGAAAACGGATGCCTGTTCGGCATTCAGTGAACGTTGAAGGTTTAATGTAAAAGTTATCTGGCAAAAGTAAAAAGGTCATTTCATGGTCCCTTTAAATATGATTGCAGGGCCTCGTTAAAGGGGCACTCAAGTGGATTTTGAGATCATCTACTTATTGTCATAACTCGATCTACAGGCTCTAAGCATCCTAAAAAACCTAAATTACATTCGAGGGCGGTCGATTTTCCTATTAAAAGTCCAATCAAAGATTGTGGCGCGCCCTCTTTCTGCGCCGTGCCGCAGAACACCAGAGGGCACCACAGGATGGGAAGACAGCAGGGGAGGGCATGCGACAGCCAATCACCAATGACGGCTTCCTGGCGGACAAATTTTTTGAAGGCGCGCATATTCGAAAGTTTAGTCCGCCGGGAAGCCGTCATCCGTGATTGGCTGTCGCGTGCCCTCCCCTGCTGCCTTCCAGTCCGGTGGTGCCCCTGGTGTAGTGTGCGACGGCGCAGAAAGCAGATCTTTGATTGGATTTTTAATATAAAAATTGGCCGCTCTTGAATGTGATTTTGGGTTTTTTAGATTGAGTAGATTGAGTTATGAAAATAAACAGACAATCTCAAAATCCACTTGAGTACCCCTTTAAGGGCAACAAACTTTACTAGGCTCCTTAATTACATAGTTAACACCGATGCTCAGTTATTGAACAGTAATTGCGTGTACTCAGCAGTCGAAAAGTGCCAGTGCTGCAGGATTCTTGTTCGCAATTGATTTTTATGAACCTTATTTGATTCATGATCAACAGATACCCGAAACTTGGTCTTGTTGGGTATGTGTTATGAACCTGTACCTGCTTTGCCTGTTTTATTACTTTGACTTGTTTAAAGGGCTACCTCCAAAAAATGTTTCTTTTTAAACAATTTAATTGGGACACGCGTGTCAAAAAACTAATTTTAGGCAAAAAAAAAAAAAGTTAGAGCAATATTGATGGCGCGAGACACGATTCAGTTGGTAGTCACCTCCGTTACACTTGTTTTCTCTTTCGGCTTTTGGGGCGCGTGGAGGAGAGATGGATCGACTTCGCCTTCACATTGAGATGGAAAGAGCGAATGACCATCTCGTTGAGGTCGAAAGAGCAAATGACCATTCCGTGACATTAGGACTCTGTGCGCAGAATTTCAAATAAATCTGTCGCCATCAATATTGCTCTAAAAAAAATTTTGTTTCATGCAAAAGTTTTTTTTTTTTGACACGTGTCCACCAATTTGTCTAAATTTTTTTTTTTTCAGAGGTATTTTAATGTTTAGTACACTCCGATGGCATTTGTTAATTTGATGCTCATTGTCATGCAATTCCAGGTGGACATCTGCAAGGCACTCGGTGATGCGGAGAAACCTCGTGCTTGGAGCAAGTACTCCAAGGACAGTTCTGCTTACCAGAAGATGCATCCTGAAGAGAAGAAGCCAAAGGTGGGGCCCCTTTTCTTTTCGCTCTCCCAAAGTACACCACGATGGAGCAACTTTTAAATTTCCTCTCGTTACACCTTGCAGCCGCCAAAGCCCGAGAAACCCAAGAAGGAGAACTTTGCAGAAGCCTTCCTGAAAGATGTGAGTCTGACTTTGTATTACAGTCAGACGCCTTTATAACAAAGTTTGCGGGATCGGCAAAATTTTTCGTACTACAGGTAACTTCGTTGCAGCAGTTGAGCGCAAAAGATTGATTACGTGAAACCAAATTTGAGTTATCGCATAGTGACATACCTGCACGTCACTCGAGGTGTTTTAGGAAAATGTATAGCGCCAAATATAGTATGTGTGACATCAGAAACGAGGTTCTGCACATTGACAATTGACTTATCAAAAGCGGGGACAGTGGCTGAGTTCTGGTGCATCGCAGCTCGGAGCACGTGGGGCGAAAGCTCGCGCCGCAGGATCCAGGAGTCCTCAGCTGGATTACCTTTTCTTTTATTTTTAATGAATATTTTACTGGCACACGCTCGTGGGCTTGCCACTGCGTGACGCAATTTAAAAACACCAGGCTAGCAGTCACGCCGCCAGTACTGCCACTGATAAAGTTTGTCATCTACGGCCGAGACACCAGGCACTTTTTGCTGCAGTCTAATTTGTCGCTATCCAAACATCCACAGAACACACTTAACTGACTCATCAAAATATGAATCGCAACAATCGCTAGACCACCGACGTCGACCCCTGATCATGCAGCGAATGAAGTGTTCGCCAACTGTGTAAATTTGGCCTTTGGTAAGTCGGGCAGCAACTTGCGCCGCCACGCATCTTTCGCAGTAAACTTTCAAAACGGCTACGCTGCTCTCGTAGTAGCGGGCACGGCCACCACGGCAGCACCACTGTAGTGGAATCAGCCACGCTTTCGGAACACAACAGCTGCAGCGCGTGGTGGAGCGAGGAGAGGCACACGACTGAGCCGTTTGAACCCTTTTTCACATCTGTGCATCACAAAGAGTGGGGTGCGTTTTTCTGTGTGGCTCTACCGATTTCGCTTAGATTTTGGCGTCGCGGGTAGAGCCGCAGATCACATTTCCTCGACTGCAAATTATCACTTTGGTACTCGGATAGAGCCAGGTTAGAAACCTTGCTCAGCAACGTGACACCGTTGCGACTGCCCGTGAAAATACTTTTTTTATATATACTTTCGTTCGTGCAGATCCTTTAAAATTCACCGACGTAGATGCAAAATAAAAAAATAATGAGTTCTCGCAAAAACAAGTGAAAGAAAGAAAGAAAATCTCGTGTTGGAGTGGGGTGGCGCATACTCAGTTAACGGCGGAAGCAAAAAAATGCAAACGAAAGTGCACTCACAGTTTGCGGCAGAGGCTGCACCACGGATTCTTAGTTTCTGGGTTTAAATCATTTATTAGTATACAACCTTGTGTCTAGACGGTGCTACGTGACTATGTTGCTGCGTACAGGCTTTCTACGCAGCAACATAGTCACATGGTGCCACCTAGACACGAGATTGCAGATTATTTGGACTCAAGAATGTGCGGCATGGCGACAATGGTGGCGGTATCAACCATCGCTGCTGCTGCAGTATTTCTGTTCTCTATGCGTTTGACTTGAGAGTGACAATTTATGTAAAATCAATTACTTTTCACATAGAAAATACGTAATACCTCTCATTTTTGCTTTCTGGGGTCATTCAATTGCTTTGTTAAGCAGAAATATTCGTTAAACAGGAATTCGTTTTAGTAGTCAAAGAAACACATTGAACACATAGAGGATTGGCAGGGACTTTATTTTACTTTGTTAAACGGGCATTTTCATAGTAGAGGTGTTCGTTATAAAGACGTTTGACTTTATAGTTTTTCTTTTTGTACTTTAGGAAGCTGACGACATTTTTTCTTTTTTTAGTGCATGTGATATTTTAGTAAATAGGCTCTAGAAGATGGTAATTTCTGTCATCCAAAGTGAGGTCTAACATATCTAGTGTGAGAAAGAAGTGTCCACAGAGAGGTATGGTAGGGTGCCTACATGTCTGTCTGTCTCAGGGTGAAGACTTTCCTTGTTGCACCGAGTAGGCCAGTGCGTGATGCACTGGGGCACTCAATGCGTGACTTGTGCAGTAAAATTGCGTCTTAAGCATTTGCCATGGCTACGTGCTCAGCTGAGTCACACCAGATTGCGCACACTTCAAAAAACATAAAAAAGAAATTGGTCAGATAAATGGCTGAGATGTCGCCACTCAAGCAAAAGCACATGTGTGTATGAAGGCACTCTAAGATATGGGCATTTCTCTTTCATATATGCTTCTTTTTTACTGTTATGTGATAAATAGACAATATCTCAAAACTATTTACTGTGCATATTAAAGGGCAACTCCGCTTCATTTTTGTTTTTGAAAAAACAATACCGTCCTCTTCATTGTCACCTATGAAGGCCACACACCAAAATATTACGAGCTACCGTAAAATCCTGAAAGATGCCCCACCCCCGAAAGATGGCCCACTCCTAGTAATAGCAGTGTTGGGATCAATGATGGCCTCTGCGTAATTGGGGCTTGTGAGCTATGGTGGGATATAACCAAACGTTGCTGACTGGGAAGTACAGTCATCTTTGCTTCGTTGCCCCTCGCCACCATAACCAGCTTGGAAGGGACACAACCCAAAAATAGCAATTTTTTAACTTTTCTTGATTGTACGTTGAAAGTTAGCCCACTCCATATTTTCACCCAATTTGCTCTTGATGTTAGGTAGGCTATCTCTTTGGATTTTACGGTAGTTCAATCTAAATTTTCCTTAAACGATCCGGCCAACATTGGAACGTGCAAAGTTGCCGAAATCAGCTGACTTGCGGACGAATTGAAGTGCAGTCAAGGCTACAGCGTTGGCATAGCGAACATTGAGCTAAACGTCATCGCCATTGCCTTTTTTGTTTGTTTTTACTTCTCCGGACAAGCGTGACAGGCGACGTCAGCAACGTTTCATCTCGGCGCTCAGTGCTGTCCACGTGATTGGCGTAACGCGCCTGCGCAGCACGCTTCTAGGTAGCCGTTACTGCCGTCTCCCGCGTCACAACCGCTGTCGTTGTCTCACCGTTTGTGATTATTGTCTCTGAGAGCTTTTTTTCACACTACGTTCGCAGACTGATGCTGCAGTTGTGCAGACGTCGGATATCACAGACACCAAAATGTGGTGATGAGTGCGGTGCAGACGACACTTCCGCCTGGCCCACGCCCACCCCAACGGTGGCCCGCCCCGATCCCACCCGTTGTTACGTAGAGGATCACGTGACATCTCGTACACGTGGTACTGTCGAGATCGGTTATAACAAAGTCAACGGGAATCGGAAATAACTTCACTATATCCGCTATTTTGTTATAACCGACTTTGGTTATAACGGAAGTGCAAAAGGGAATGGGAAATCAAGATCGCTTCGCTGTAGCCGCTATTTCGTTATAACCGACTTCGTTATAGCCGGTCGCGACAGTAGACATGTTTTTGGCAGCCTGAGGCCAATGTTGCCCGACGGAGCCAAAGTTTTAGTTTCAATTTCTGCTCATGTTTAAAGTAAAATTTAACAGGGTATATACCATTTTTCGCAAAGCAAATGATGCAGTGCCTTTTATTAGTGTTTTTTATTGTGAAATCGCTCATTATCCCGAAAGTTTCAGTATAAAGCAGAGTCGCCCTTTACGTAGAAACGTCCCTAACGTGTTTTTACCTGGAGGAGTTTTTGTTCCTAATTAGGAGAAGGAATACTGTGCTAAATTTGTTGACAAGAAGACAAGTAATGTAGCGCTCAAGGTTTTTTATTTTTGTCGCAAAAGGTCAGCCTTTGATCATCATCGCATGTGTTGTGGGGTGTTTTTCGTTTGCAGCTGGAAGGGAATGAGGAGTTTGAAGAGTTTCTGGAAGTACACAGTGCCAACAAGGCTGCCTGGGGCAACGACACCAGAGCTCCTGCCAACACGACCGTTGCCAAGAGCAAAAAAGGAGGCAGTGACCGAGAAAAGAACGACGAGCAAGAGGCAGCCCTTGAAGATGACACAGGTTTACACAATTTTTAATTGCTACAGTTTGTTTTTCATTAACAGTACTTGGTAGTGGCTTAAGTACTTGGTAGGTGAAGAAAGAAGGTGTTTGAGATGTAATGTGGAAGAGCTTCCACTTTACTCTTAGCCTCTGGCCGACCGTAGTAGGGTAATAAGTGTGTGCTATGAATTGCTATGTGAGCCAAATAAATTACAAAGAACCTTTAAGTGTAACGAAGCTACCAACCACTTCTTTTGGGATGTTCCTTTATCATGCTGAGGAGTTTTACGCTTTGTCATTAATCCCTTTGACAGAGTTAATTATTAGTATCTTTTGGATGACTAATAAAAGAAAGCATACCAAGGTATTTGCACAGTGGTTACTGACTCGAAGGGTACCCTGCATGTTTTCAGCTTCTGAAGCCAATACAAAGGCTTGCAATTTGTTGGCTGGGACACCAACATGATGAGGCTGATTCTTTGATATTTTGATATTTTCCTCAACCTACCTGTGAGCACATTGCAGCAGACCTGATCTCGTGCTACCTTCATGTCATTGCCAGAAATATGATTTCAAAGCCTTTGAAAGCCTGTTTTAAAACTGCCAAAACCTCCCTCATTTTGAATTTCGGGTTCATCTCACACTTCTTTTTTTGTGCCACAGCCTCAGGCTCAGGATGTTGTTAGATGTTCTTCTCTTGAACAATATGCCCTAAATTCTAGTTATGACTGCCATCTCTAGAGGATGGCAGCAAATTTTGTAGTCCTAGCTGGCTCTTTTCGTGCTTGTTTAAGAAATTTGCTTGTCAGCAAATGTGCGTTTGATAAAGCGTCCTTTTTTTTTTTTAATGCGAAAGCATGAACTGTTTGATGGAGTGAAGCCGGCATTTTCTGTAGCAGCAAAACGAACAAGAAATTCTCATTGGCTGCAACGCATCGTGTGGCCTCATAGCAACGGCATCACCATTGCTAAGGAGCCAGCCAAACTGCTGGCAGCGCAGCAGGATGGGGGGACACAGTTATGCGTCCTCCTCCTCGTCATCAAGCATGCGCCGCTTAATCGTATGCTCAAGGATGACGCCGTCCATGGCGTTGTCCTTGAGGTTATCCTAGACGTCGTCCTCCAGGCTTCGTTCTTGAGGTCGTCCTAGGGGTTGTCCTAGACATTGTTGGAGAGGTCTTCCTCAGTGGCGTCCTAGATGTCGTCCTAGACGTCATACTTAGCGTCTATCTTTAGGATGTCGTCCTCGACGTCAACCTATAGACCTTTTCATCCTCCTCCGCATGGGCGCTGCCATCTTGAAATCACGTGACGCGGCAGCCATTAGGTTGCTTCAACTTACTGCTCCGCTCTCCCCTACGCGCCTGGGCGAATGCGTTGTATTCGTGTTTTTCGTCGTGTTTCACCGCGCTTTCTTGCCTTACCTCGGAAACTGTAGTCCAATACGTCTACTCGACGACTAAGACATCACGAGGGTTCAAAGGTCTTTATGACAACTGAGGTTTGTTGACTAATAGTGGCGGAACATTCTCAGGAAGAAGAGCGTATATTTATATCACGCATTTAGGATCGGGAGGCGTCAAGAATAGTCAGCGCAAGGAGACTATGTCTGTATTTCATGAAGGTATCGTTCTTTGGATTCATAATATATCGAAAATAGTTTCTTTTAATTATGTGAGGAAACTCGCGGAGGAGATAAACATTGAACGTTGAACTTGTATTTTATCTGAGGCTAAAAGTAATAGTACGTCGACATCAGCCGATTTGTTTGTTCATAATATCACACCTACATGTGTATGAGGTTCTCAATCTTTTTTTGCGGCGTAAACATTTGGTTGGTCGGTGTACTTATAAAGTTTAAGAAATCGTATACCGTGTTCCCTCCCATTTCGACAGTTATTTAAGTGATTTATTGATTATATTTACATAACCAGTGTCATCCACTTAATTTATTTTAACAGAAAGGTTGCGACTTCCCGCGTAAGAAGTTGCCACAGACATTCAACAGTAGCGAGTTTTAGAATAGCGTATACAAAGAAATAACGTCGTTTCTATTAGCAAATCCAAAACGCAATTTGGGTTCGACGCACGCGCGAAAAATTCGACGCTTTTCTTTTTTTTTTCTTTTTTTTTTGCGTACGCTGTTTTAGCTTTTGCCAGTATCTAAAACCGGCAATATAAGACGCAAAAAAAAAGAGAGCCGTTTGTGTAACAATCATTTGAGTCCAGATTGTCGACGGAAAATAGAGGTTTACTTTCGGTGGCTGGCGACGCCGGAATTTACAAAGCGAATCTTTTCAAACAAATAAATATTTGTTCACACAGGTCCGTGAAGTGTTGCCTAGCGCTAAAATTCAGCCAGACTTTCCGAGGTATTTCTCCTCCTGCACCCTTTAATTTTATTTGGCAAATTTTACGAAAGACAAATGCCAGATTTAATTTTACGGGCCTGTCACTTACTTGATATCTTGAGTAAGCAAATGTTCATATAAAAATAATTTATTTCCTAGGGCCAATATCGCGAAATGCTGTTTCTGAGTTCTTTAGTAGGGTTGATAACTTAAGAAATTTCGTACTCGGCCTGTCCAATAATGTTCGAGTACTGAATTTAATAAAAGAGGCCGAGACGATACTACTTGTTTATATCAATTATCTGCGTCATTACACGTGACGTTTTTAGTCTGCGAAGTTAACTAAAAGTTGGGTGCCCACTAAAACCAAACAGTGAGTTGTAAACTCACGAGTTCATCTGTTCTTGCCGATTCAGCAAATTGAATTAATCAAGCTGTCGATATGCTTCTTTACATTCACGTGTTAATCTCTTCATTAGTTTGTTTTTCTGGAAACTGGTGTCATCGGCTACGGCCGTAGACGATGGTAATCTTCCCTGTACATCAGTCGGGCGTTTCGCAACGACCATAATCAAATACATCAGAAGAATTGGTAAAAAAAAAAATCCGCAATTTTGGCTAAAATACACTTTGTAGTGCTCAAAGCGGCTCAATACCACTGTTTCACTGGTTGTCTGCTACAAGGAAAATAATCGCTTCACAAAATTATGCAAAAACAACGTAAAACAGCAACATAGTCGCGTTCACGTTGAAACCGAAACAAACCAAATTGAAGCAACCTAATGGCGCCGAGTGCGTCAGCGCCCTCTGTCCGCCGGTGAGGCAACTACTAAAATGAAAAGCTCTATATGTCGTCCTGAACTTTGATATGTGTAGAACATTACTCGAAAACGTTTCACCTGCGGGACTATAATGCTTTCGCCTTCCTGCATGTAAGCTGTCTTAAGTGTCCTGTAATTTTTTTTAGGACCACATTCTAAGGACAACAAGACTAAAGGCACATCACCAGAGAAGGTAAAAGGCTACATTCAATTAATATTGAGATCATTGCGAAGATTTGCTTAAAATTGGTTTTGTTTGAAAAGGGTATTAACATGGTTTTTTTAATTTATGGAGCTATGCTTTATACGTGTTCTTTTATACTGAAATGGCAGTACACTATGCTAGTGATTCAATAAAGTACATGTTTCAGAACTTGGACATAACAAAAAGAATGCCATGCCCCTGAAATATGCTGTTGGGTTCTACTTGATGACTGTGTTTTTCTCTTTCTTGGTATTGCAGTGGTGTTTTGCATTTACCCTTGATAGGTCAAGTTGTCTTCTATCTTCCTAATTTGCAAGCGTGTTGCCAGGCTTCCATGTCTTTAAAATACATTGCTTTGTCCACTTTTTTATGACAGGCTAGTCAAGGACAGCCCAAAGAGGGTGATGGCCAGAAGGATACAAAGGTGAGAGAGAGCTGGATACGCGAATTTGCGAGAACTGACTGTTTGTTTTTGGTTTCCCGTTCTGCAGTCTAAGCTGCCGGTGCAGGAGTTCAACTTTTCTCTCAAAGTCAGTGGACTTCCCTACAAATGCAAAAAGGTTTGTGTCCATTTTGTATCCACTTGTAATTAGCCCATTGATTACAAGGGCTATTTTTTTTTTTTTTTCAACTTTCAATGAACTGGGTAAAAGAAAGAGTGATGAAAAATCTCTCACTATACATAACGTGTAGATACACGCTTTGGCTACGTCTCCACATAATCGTTGCACAGACTAAGAAAGTTGTTATAATGTAGCACAAGCTTTTGGGTGTCCTCCCCAAAATAGGTTGTCGGCTCTGTTCTCAGTCATTCCATCACAAGTTCAAGAAGGCTGCCATTGTAAAACCCTGCTACTATTTGACTGGACCTTCAGAAAGACTTTTTTGCGAATGGACCTTTTGCACAATATTGAATCTGTTAGGATTGGTAATGCCCATTTTGAGAGCTATGGTGTTGCTTGATTTGCAGAAGCAAATCAAAGACTTCTTCAAACCTGTCAAAGTGGCGAGTCTGAGGGTTCCACCCAGAATTAAAGGTGAGCTGTACGAGAGATTTCTCTAAAAAGTTTATACTTCAATGCCTCGTCGTTTAGGCTTACACGTGGGCTTGTTATCCTCACTAGGATAACAACTGTAGGCATAAGCGAATAGAGGATTTTGGTTCCGAATCAAATTCGAAGCGAATAGTGATTTTGGCCGAATAATTTCGAATCGAATATTTCGAATAGTACAAGCAACAAATACCACAAGATATGTTTAAACTACAGTTTTATATTTGTCGTTATTTGTTATTAGAAGTACTGTAATTGTTAATTTTAAGTGTATTGAGTTCGGGAGCACGAAATGGTCGGAAGCTTGTGCCACCAGGCCGGAAATCCAAGCCAGAGTAAGTCAAACCTGTTTATATCCAACTCGCAAAAGAACGTCTACCAGTTCGATATAGCGGGTAATTCGATATAAAAGTTTTAATGAATTTGACTCTCAAAAATCCACTTTCTGCTGAAATATTACACAATGTAGTAGTCTTGCATCTTCTGCTGCTTTTTCTTCATTGTATCCGCGATAACGATATTTTTCTACGCTATCGACGGACTCCTAAATGCTGAGGCCGCTGCCTTCTATATTCGCGCATTAGCGCCGAACTATGCCGAGAGCACGGAGTACGTCCGAGCATGGGCGTCGGCAGGATTTTGTTTGGGGGGGGGGGGGGGCAAACTGACAGCCCTTTTTGGGCGTGTGCGCTCAAAGTGAAAAGGGGAAGGGGGGGGGTCCCACAGTAAAATACGAAAGAGCTAAATACAGCTTGGAAGACACACATATCTTTATGAAACAATTATTTCAAAAAGTACAATGCATCAGTAATTTCAGCGCAAAAAAAAAAACATTTTTATAAATATGTACTACAGGCACAGTAAAACAAAAAAATTTGGTCTATGTCGCGGCAAAACAACAAAACAGCCCACTTAGTTTATAATACTCTCAGAGAATAAAAAAGCACACAGATTTTATAGACAAGTATTGGCATCATGAATGTACCGTACATAATAAAATAGCAAGTCAGTGCACGCAAGTCTTACGCACTGTCTTGCGTGTGACTTGCAAGTCACAGCAATGAACAATACCTTTTTATATCTATATTGAACAATATTTGACGTTTATACAAGTTTTTAAAAGCTCCCCTAGTTAGCCTCTGCTCAAATTTGAACTCTAATTTTCTGCACAAAATTGTCTTCGCTCGTAATATTAATTCGAAGCATTTCCCGGGTTGTGGTCCGTGGAAGACACCTGAAAGCTGTGTTAGCTGTGTTGGAGAGCTAGCACGGCGGGGCTACCGCCGGAGGGTTAGTTGCCATTGTAACTTTCCGTATTTCCTCGACGCGGGTTCCCTTAGCTTTCCATGCTCGCTCTGTCTCATTTCAGAAATGGAGTAAAATTTTAGCCCGCTGGTTCTTATCTTTATATTGGTTGTTATATATCTGATCAAGGTTAGCTTTGCATGAATACTCCCACAGTTAAAGAGGAGTTTGACATACCTGTGAGAGTCGAATTGAGGGCAAAGCCTATGTCCAGCTGGCTCTTTAAAGCCTGAGGATGATCAGGAGTGACGGAAACAGCAGGTGCATCGATAGATTCCGGGTCATGACACGACTCTGAGGTCACATGCTTCTTCGTTGCACAAGATGGATTGTCATTATCACTGTCAGCTTTCCGTATAAAAAAGCTTGTGATGTCCATTTTCACTCCTGACCCATATCAGCCCACGGTTATATAAAAAAGTGGGATTGGGTGCGAATGTAGCTTTTTCAAGCAACTGGCCCAGGAAGAGAGAGCCAGCAACAGCAAAGTGTGCCACCCTGTCACAGATATTCGAGTGTCATGCGTGTGAACACGGTGGTGTCAACGAGGACGGTCCGACACTCCTCTCCCGCGTGAGTTATGGCCCGGGAGAGTATCGTTGTCGACATAGTGCGAACAGAGTTTCGCAGAACTGCATTGTCCAAAAGAGGACGCCTGGCCCCGATTTTGACCCCCTCTTCTCCTTTCCCATGACCGCAACATGCTACGGGCAAAGGAGAAGAAAAATCCAAAGGCACATATACAAAACAGAGCACTGGCGTGAGCAGTGGCGGTTGGTTTGGGGAGTCGAAACCACCCCAAAATGCCGAAGCTACCCTCCCCCTCCTCCTCCCCCCGGGGCCCTTCTCGCTCCACTCCTTACGCAGACGGAGCGAAGGGGGAGCGCGGACTATCTCCAACTCGTAGCTACGCCGATTTGTTCTGTCGGGCTTTTTTAAATTGACTTAAAACGAAAGAAACACACAAGAGGACGAAACAGAGTACACAGCTTTTGACTTTCAACGACAGATTTACTGGGGCAGCTAGCCGCTCAGAGCTCGACTTGGGGAGGCGATGGGGACAGGAGGAAGGGGATGAGGGGAGATGTAAGAAACACAGGGAGACCATTGCAGGGACGAACACAGCGGGCGGTCGGGATCTGTTTTGCCGCTCTCGTGGATGACAGCTCGCGTTGCTTCGTGCCGTCGGGGGCGCGGCGGAGAGCGGGGCGGGGTGGGGGGGGGGGGAGGCTCTGTTTTTGGGGCATTTTACTGACTTTCCCCGAATGCCTGTGATTCCTCACAACACAGGACTCCGGTGTTCTCGGAAATAAGTGTTCCTCCCTATGTTTTTGGTTTTTTTGCCAGCTAGGCGCGGCTACGAAAAGGGAAAAACGAAAAGGGGAGACCTTTTTCGTTTTTGTGTTTATTGCTGAACGATCCAAGGAAACGAAAGTGGGTGGATTTTATTTTTAGGATAGCTTTCGGTTTCTCCTTCTGCTAGAAAGCTATTTCGCGACGCCATTCGATCCCCCGTACCCGAGAGAGCTGGTGAAGGGAGGGGGGGGGGGGTAGGCACTTTGGCTTGGGGGGGGGCAGTGCCCTTTTGCACCCCCTGCCGACGCCCATGCGTCCGAGCAGTAGCACCTTCTCCTGCAGAGCGCCGTTTTGCTCTGCAAGTTGGCTTTCCCCTAAGACAGGTGGCTTCGTTGGGGGAAGCGAGCTAACAAAACAAGCTAGCCTCTTTTTTTTTTTTTTTCCTTTCGGGCGGTTGCGTTAATTGTTTGGAAGAAAAATATAATATTCTCTTTTGCAGACGGAACGGGAGAGGGAGCAGGGAGCACCCTCTCTCCAATCCCTCCGCAAAAGATATGTTTTCTTTTCTTCCAAGCAATCAACGCGGCTGCCCGGAAAAAAAAAAAAAAAAAGCCAGCGTGTTTTGCAAGTTGGCTTTCCCCCAATGCGGCCGCTTGATTGGGGAAAGCCAGCTTGCAGAGCAAAACGGCGCTCTTGGCAGTTCGATATATCGGTAGCGGCTGCTATTTTTGTTCGATGTAACCGTAGTTTTTGCTATATATTATCACTGTAACATTACTGTGCACAATAATTGTTCGATATAAGGAATAATTCGATGTAAACGGGTTCGATATAGTCGGGTTTGACTGTATACAGAAAGGTTAAATAATTCGATATTGTCGAATAATTCAATATTGTCGAATAATTCGATATTGTCGAATAATTCGATATTGTCGAATACTTAAATTTGATTCGAAGCGAATGCCGATTTGAACAGAATTCGATTGGCTATTCGTAATAACCGAATATTCGCCCATCCCTAATAACAAGCCCTCCCGTAAGCCCACATGGCAGCGAGATAGCTTGGCCTGTTAGTATGTTGCTTGCTAAATTTAAAAATGCAGATACTGAAAGGAGGAAATGATACTATATTTGTACTAAGTAGCTGATAGGAGCCTTTGTAATAGCCTAGCCTAAAATGAACCCCAAAGAAACACCCCTGAAGTCAAAAAATAATAAACCCCGAAAACACAAAACCCTATAGTCGGTGACAGGTCAAGAACGAAGTGGAAGCTCCTCCCACCCCTTTCCACTTCAGCGGAGCGAACGGTGGAGAGGAAATCGCCTCCTCTCCACTGTTCGCATCGCTGGAGTGGAAAGGGGAGGGAGGAGCTTCCACTTCGTTCTCGACCTGTCACCGACTATAGTCATGATGTCTTTTCAAAATCTCGATGTCAAGGAAATAGGTCCTACAGGCCATGGCATCTTTAAGTCTGATACTATATGCCGGCCACATGCTCTTGCGTATCCAAGAGTCGCGTGTACAGGGGCCGAAGTTTAGAACTTGAACTGGCACAGCTTGAGTGCAGTAATGTTGTCAAGCAAAGTCACGGCAGTAGAGGCAAAAAATGGGCTTTCCTTGCCTAGGGAAAGCAGTTTCTGCCGTGTGTTTGTGTGCACTGCGGGAAAGATGCAGAGCTCAACAACTTCTGTGCGAAGGTGCATTCCATTGCACAAACTGCCCCTACTGAGAAAGTGCCGGTCTGTTCATTCCGCACATACAGCATATGCAGCAGAAGTCTGTATAGTTATACTCACTGTTTCACTCTATCATCGTAAGTAGTGTCCAAAAAGGAAATATCTGGAAATATTTTACTGTCGTATTTCATTGCATACATGGCTACACTTAGTGTACACTGATCCTGAAGGTGGCATGAGGATTATGATCCAGCTCTTAGAATAATAGTTAGATCTTTCGAGGCACCTAAAAATATGTTTCTGTTGCATTAGTGTGGTCATTATAGAAATGTGTACAGTGCAGTCCACTTATAACGATAAAAAGAAAATTTGAAATTAAATCGTTATAACCGATTATTGTTATATCTGAACTAGAAAATGAGCGTTTCTAGTCTAGAAACTCTAGAAACTGATTGTTACAAGCAGTACATCATTATATCTGATATTTTTATATGTGAATTGCACTGTATACCAGTTTTTCTTTTTTTTAATTCAAATATTTCATGTTAAGCATGGATTTTTGCTCTTCACTGTGGCTTTGCAGGTATTGCATATCTAGGTTTCAAAACGGAAAAAGAAATGAAGCAAGCTCTCAACAAGCACCGGAGTTTCATGGGTGAGTGGGGCTTGCATTGCTTGACAGGTGGTCCTCTGGCTTTTCGTTGGTGGTGTTGACCAGCATACCTCGCTCTTGCTTATGTGGTCTCTGGACATTGTTTCAGCTGGTCACAAGTTGGAGGTGACGAAATACAGCAAAAAACTGGTCCCTGAGCAGAAGTGGAGAAAGGTATTTTTCGTCAGTCAGTGATTCCACTCCTGCGCCAAATGTGCCACTTTGCACCAAAGGCAATTTCCTGCACCATCCTGATAAAAAACCGCCATATTGTGCCACATCGCGCCAAATTGCGTGACTGGCCAAATTAAGCGGATACTTGTGCCACCTATCCTAGCTTTCATAACTGCACGCTCAAAAGTATCTTGGAAAGTGATATTTAGGTGCTCGCAAGGGCTTTAGGTTTTACGTTTATCTGCTCTAAAGTGCTCCAAAAGCCACTGTTAGGTGGTCCAAAGTGCTCAAAAATTCGTTTTCAGGTGCTCCCAAATTTGCTCCAAATCACAGTTTTGCAGTAACATCACTGATCAGTGTTAAAGATAAACTGCTCGTAGCTTCTCTGTTGTAACCACCCTGGCCAGGTAGTCACAGTGAAAGATAGCAGCATTAGTCAGTAAAGAGTTAGGTCTAACAATCTGCCCCTTTGGCATGAAAAGAGCTGCACAATAGTGAAGTAGTGTCGTGCATACACTAAAGAGAAATTGCTTCTTTTCGTTTTAGTTTGAAAGCTTTGGAGATCCAACAGAAACGCTGGCAGATGTGAGTATCTTTTCCTTTATTCCACTGTAGCTTCTGATTCACTGGCAGGATTAGTGAATTCTTTCAGTTTACTTGCAGGTCAAGTATGAAACCGCTGTCAGAACTATTTTTGAGTTGCCTAGAGTGGACAAATTTCAACCTCCTGCTGCTAAAAGAACCTATCTGCATGTGCAAAGTCACTTATGGCAAGAACATTCAGATACCTTAGCATCTGTAAGGCCTGCTACACAAGAATGTGGCAAGTGTGATGCATTGTTGTCAGAATATATTGAGGTAAAATACACTTGAGGCAGCTCAAGAATTGTGATGTACACATTCATGCAACAAAACAGTAGCAGAACCACTATACATAAATTCTGCTCTGCTGTGTTGACCTTACCCTTCTGCCGCCATCTCATTGTAGGTAGTATTTGTCTTCATGCACATCATATCGCAGTAGAGTCTTGAAACCATAGGAGTATGATGAGCCTACTGATATACCTATATACTATTCTCTGCTGTCCTTGCAATCTGATACATCTTCACAGGCAGGGTATCCTGCCTACAACCAGTCGAGGGTCATTGTTTCTTTTCAGACTGGTCGTATTTTTGTTCGGAACCTGTCCTACACTGTCACGGAAGACGACATCGAGGCACTCTTCAAAAAGTTTGGTAAGCTGTTTGTGATTTCTGCAGAATACTTGTGCTCTGCCAATTACGTTTTATTATCAGGCTCAGTCACAGTAGAAACTGTTTTGTATCTGTAATTCTTTTTATGAGCATGGTATGCATCAAGGTTGCCACTGTATTATTTTATGCTTCATCTTTACTGTTTGCATATTTGTGACATTGTGGGCTTACTAATGTAAGTTTTTCAGTATCTTCTACTAAATATGAGTGATGAAAGACCATTACAATGAATATGGTAACTATTTCTTGTGGGGAGGTACCTATATAGAAATGCAGAGGAGAATTGCTTTTAACCTGATGTGACTCTATACCTGTTTTCACCTCAAGAACCGTAGGAAAAAAAGTCCGGCTTCTCGCGGATGATTACTAATTTTCACCTTTAGGTGGGGATTTAAGATATATTTAGTAGCATTTTGGAGTGGATACACGTTATCTTATCAAGGAGTACACGTTTCAAACGCCAAAAGCATCACCTGTCCCTCCGACAACCAAATCTGGCGAGAACTATTTCGCGCGGCGTATGAACAATGCGCAAAACTTACTGTTTTCTTGAGGTGAAAACGGGTATAGTCAGCCTCACAATCACTGCCAGTGGAGACGTTTCTAACAATCAACTTAATGGCTTCCGGAAGATTCTCGACTTTTCTTAGGTGGCCAAGTTTTCTGTCAGAAACAGGAAAAATTGGGGAAGTTTTGAGAAGGGTTTTTAAACTATAACCTATCTCCAAAAACACCAGGGAAGTTGATTTTAACATTTTTTCTTTATTTGACAGTATGCTTCTATTTTAAGTTATTATGTCTAAACATTCTGCACTTTGGCAAGGTTGTAAACAGGTGGCGAGTGGTCATATTATGAGGTTGTAGCGTCTGTGTGGGATGTAAGTTTGACAAAGTCAACTTATTATGTCGTCGATTTCTTTAGACAGTTGCACTTTCCATCAACTGAAATAACCATTTCTGTTCAGATTTGTGAAGAAAATTAGGATAATCAATAATTCGAACGTGACCTTTTTTTTCACAGCTTGGTTTAACGCCAACGGAAAATAAGTCGACTGTTGAAGATTTGATTGAGGGAGTAGAATCTGCAAGATAATGTTGGGTTTGTTCAAATGCATGTTTGTGACTTGACTTGTTCCTGCCAATACAGGTCCAATATCAGAGGTGCATTTGTCCATCGACAAGATCACACGGAAGCCAAAGGGCTTTGCCTTCGTCTCCTTCATGTTTCCTGAGCACGCCATCAAAGCATTCTCTGAATTGGATGGAAAGCTGCTTCAGGTTTGTTCTCCATCCACACAAATTACACAAAAAAGAAATCGTCAAATTTTTTTGGTTTTTTCTTGTTTTAAAAGGTTGTCATCAAAACTATGATAGCGTGGTGGAAGTGCTCACTTGGGGCATCATCTTTGCAGTAAAGTTCGGTGCTCATTAATAGTCTGTTGGAGTAAGATGTGAATAAGTGCCAATGTCAAGTTCATCCCAACTGTATCATGCGGTTTCTGAAGTTGTCTTCATCTTGCCTGTTGGGAAGCGAAGAAATATAAGAGATGAAATCAACTTTGCTGTTGGTGAATCAGACACTTAATTTTTTTACTTTGATGGGCGCTGTGTGTTTTATAATATGGTGCATTTTATACTGAATCTTTATTTTTCACAGGCTAGACAAACTTGCTTTAAGTCACACGGATTTATGCCCGTTTTGAACACCAGGGAAACTAATTCTGAACTTTTCGGTCTAAGCTTCTAGCCTATCCCTTCCCCCAAAAAAAAGAAGTAGGAAAGAAAGAAAATTCCAAAAGCTCAAGCCGCAAACAAAATTGAGCGAAGAGAAGTGATTCAGAGGGGGAGAAAGCTAAAAAAACACTGCACGCATGCACAGAAAAAAAAAACTTCATCCCAAAGCGGTTGCCCACTAAGAGAAGAGAAGAACAAACTCTGCATGCATGCAAAAAAGCAAAAAACTTTTTAGCGCTTTGTTACGAGGAGGAAGCGAAGAGAGGAGAAAGAAAGAGAAGCTTTAGCCTTACAACGAACGCATCGTGGAAGTTCGTTGTAAATGGTTTTTGCTATACCAAACTGATTGTAGTGTTTCCTGCTGTTCGTTATAAACGGGTTTGACTAGATTATGCCATTAACCTTGGAGTTGGCAATAGTCTGTCTATGATCTGCCAGAAGTTCACGCTTTTTAAGTCAACAAAGAAACAAGTGCATGTGATAGTTAAAGGCATTTCAACCAGTTTAATGTCTCATTTTTTGTTTTCTTCATGGGTATCCTGTGGTGTATGAATTCAGAGAGCAAGTCGTCTGCCTCTTACACAGGGGTTGTGGTGACGTCCGAATGACGCCGAGCTCTGATTGGCTTCAATTGAAAGGGTAGTTGGTAGACCTCAATGCTAGATGCCTTGTTACCCACTGCGTTTTTCAATCAGTGAATAAGAGCTTGGCGTTCTGACACCCATTGCAACCTGTGACGGAAGCAGACGAACTTGCGCTCCGCATAAGCTTCTGGTTTCTGCCCCATTCCTCGTACACTCCAGCCTTTTTATAGACACGACTTGTGAATAGTTTTCATTCTCAACGTTTCGTTCCGTCTTCTGTGCTGATAATTAAATGGCGTTCTGCTCTGTACCTGCAAGGAACACAAAGCAGGTGGCTTATACTTGCTTGACATTGCTGTTTTCAGGGAAGGTTGCTCCACCTTATTCCAGCAAAGGCAAAGAACTCTGAAGAAGAGGATGCACAGAGTAAGTATTCACACTTGATTACTCTGTTGAGCCGATTTCTTCATTTGCCTTTGTAGATGTGGTTGACATTATGTTCTGTGTTGTGCCATATCCCAGAGCCCATGTCTTTCAAGGACAAGAAAGAGGCAGAGCAGAAGAAGTCTAGTGGCAGGTAAGATCTTTTTTAAATCTTCTTGTGTGTGTTTTCTTCTGTCAAAGAAAGGATTGTAAATTGTATTTTATTTCACACCTCTGCAAGTTATAACAATCAGTGAGGTTTTTGTCGGTCGTGTCATTTGAGTTTTAATGGCCATTACTGCAGTTAGCCCACTCCTACTGAGATCACTGAGCATACATTCGTGAAGCACTGTTCACTTTACAACAAAGACAGATTATAGAGCTATACCGTATTTACACGCACAATGAACGCACTCACGTAATGAACGCACCCCCCAAGTCGGCTCTCAAAATTTCGACTTTTTTTTCACTCGCGTATTAAACGCACCCCCAACTCGGTCGTCAAAACATTGACCCCCTCCCCACGCACGCGAAATGAACGCACTTTTCTATCCTGGTACAGCGAGGTCGCGAATGCATGGGGAGCGTGGCGAACAAAACGCCTTGCAAAAGGCGTTAAAAAATAAAAAAAGATCCAACGGAAGAAAAAAAAAACATAAAGAGGATCTTTTTTTTTTTTTTGCACAGCGCAGTTTGGATTTTGCGTTGCGCGCCGCGTTCAAGGAGATAAGAAAGAGAAGCGGAGAAGCCCTCGCCTCCTCCTCACACTTTGGAAAGAGAAGCGAGAAACCCTCGAAATGAACGCACTTTTCTATCCTGGTGCAGCGAGGTCGCGAATGCATGGGCAAACAAAACAATTTGCAAAAGGCTTTAAAAAATAAAAAAGATCCAACAGAAAACAAAACAAAAAACAAAGGAGTTTTTTTTTTACTGTGCAGTTTGGACTTTGGGTCGCGTGCCGTGCGCAAGGAGATAAGAAAGAGAAGCGGAGAAGCCCTCGCCTCCTCCTCGCACTTTGGAAAGAGAAGCGAGAAACCCTCGAAATGAACGCACTTTTCTATCCTGGTGCAGCGAGGTCGCGAATGCATGGGCAGCATGGGCAAACAAAACAATTTGCAAAAGGCTTTAAAAATAAAAAAGATCCAACAGAAGCAAAACAAAAAACAAAGAGGAGTTTTTTTTTTACTGTGCAGTTTGGACTTTGGGTCGCGTGCCGTGCGCAAGGAGATAAGAAAGAGAAGCGGAGAAGCCCTCTGCCTCCTCCTCGCACTTTGGAAAGAGAAGCGAGAAACCCTTGAAATGAACGCACTTTTCTATTCTGGTGCAGCGAGGTCGCGAATGCATGGGCAGCATGGGCAAACAAAACAATTTGCAAAAGGCTTTAAAAAATAAAAAAGATCCAACAGAAGCAAAACAAAAACAAAGAGGAGTTTTTTTTTTACTGTGCAGTTTGGACTTTGGGTCGCGTGCCGTGCGCAAGGAGATAAGAAAGAGAAGCGGAGAAGCCCTCGCCTCCTCCTCGCACTTTGGAAAGAGAAGCGAGAAACCCTCGAAATGAACGCACTTTTCTATCCTGGTGCAGCGAGGTCGCGAATGCATGGGCAGCATGGGCAAACAAAACAATTTGCAAAAGGCTTTAAAAATAAAAAAGATCCAACAGAAGCAAAACAAAAAACAAAGAGGAGTTTTTTTTTTTACTGTGCAGTTTGGACTTTGGGTCGCGTGCCGTGCGCAAGGAGATAAGAAAGAGAAGCGGAGAAGCCTCTCGCCTCCTCCTCGCACTTTGGAAAGAGAAGCGAGAAACCCTCGAAATGAACGCACTTTTCTATCCTGGTGCAGCGAGGTCGCGAATGCATGGGCAGCATGGGCAAACAAAACAATTTGCAAAAGGCTTTAAAAATAAAAAAGATCCAACAGAAGCAAAACAAAAAACAAAGAGGAGTTTTTTTTTTACTGTGCAGTTTGGACTTTGGCTCGCGTGCCGTGCGCAAGGAGATAAGAAAGAGAAGCGGAGAAGCCCTCGCCTCCTCCTCGCACTTTGGAAAGAGAAGCGAGAAACCCTCGAAATGAACGCACTTTTCTATCCTGGTGCAGCGAGGTCGCGAATGCATGGGCAGCATGGGCAAACAAAACAATTTGCAAAAGGCTTTAAAAAATAAAAAGATCCAACAGAAGCAAAACAAAAAACAAAGAGGAGTTTTTTTTTTTACGAAGTGTCTAGCAGCTACGTCCGACGTAACCCAAGTTACGTCCGAATCTCCGCCTTCCCTAGGTTCACGGGGAAGAGAGAGGAGGGCGGGGGGGAGGGTTAGGTATACGCGTTTCAGTGCTCCGTCCGGACGTAACGCTAGCCACAGAGTTTTTTTTACTGTGCAGTTTGGACTTTGGGTCGCGTGCCGTGCGCAAGGAGATAAGAAAGAGAAGCGGAGAAGCCCTCGCCTCCTCCTCGCACTTTGGAAAGAGAAGCGAGAAACCCTCAAAATGAACGCACTTTTCTATCCTGGTGCAGCGAGGTCGCGAATGCATGGGCAGCATGGGCAAACAAAACAATTTGCAAAAGGCTTCAAAAAATAAAAAAGATCCAACAGAAGCAAAACAAAAAACAAAGAGGAGTTTTTTTTTTACTGTGCAGTTTGGACTTTGGGTCGCGTGCCGTGCGCAAGGAGATAAAAAAGAAGCGGAGAAGCCCTCCCCTAAACAAAGTGTGCCAAAAAGAAAAAAACGGAAGCAAGAAAAAAATAACATAGAGAGCAGCATTTTTTTTATGCGCATCGCAGTTTTGTTATGGAGTCACGCGCCGCGCGCAAAGAGATAAGAAGTTAGGTCCATTTTTCGGGATAAAAGGTCTGTTCATTAGGCTAGTAAATACAGACGCAAAAATTTTACTCCGCGTAATGAACGCCCCCCCCTTCCCCCCAACTTTGCATCGATTTTTCGGGAAAAAAATGTGTTCATTTTGCCAGTAAATACGGTATCTGCTTTCTTGGTCCAATAAAATAGACTCAAGTATTGATTTACCACTGTAATCTGGACCTTGGAGAAGGTAAAAGCTTTGGTCATGCCATCCTTTTTTAGAAAGCAGCTCTTAGGCACCCGTTTCCGGCTTGAGTGGCGGCGCCGCCACCATTGGTGGAACCGCGCTTTGCACTATGGGGCATTTTTCATAATGACGTTATGAGAGTCACTCATGACTGCGCGTTTTATTTTGGGACGTTTCCCATAATGTCACGTGTGACGTCACTAGGGTCACGACTGACGTCGCGAAGGTCACTCGTGAAGGTCAAGAGGGAGGAGAATGGGAGGAGGAGGAGAGGGCATGGAGGAGGAGGAGGGGCATACCCTCCTCTCCGTACCTCCCCTCCTCCTCCTCAAGGGCTACGTTCTAATTTGGCATTACAGGGAGTCATAAACGTCTTTCATTTTAGAGCGCAGCTCTTAGGCACCTGTCTCCGGCTTGAGCGGCGTCGCCGTCGCCGTAACCGCATGTTGCATTATGGGTAGGGCTCCGTGTTTTCGGATAAATCCGAAAAAATCCAAAAAACGCTCGCCGGTAAAATTTTGGTCAATTCGGATTTATCCGATAAACTCCAAATGTTTATGTGCCAACCCTTTCCCCTCGCCAAAAAAAAAAAAAAAAACTTTTTTTTTTTTTTTACAATTTGGTTAGCACGGAGTTAATGATCCTGGGAAAATGGCACCATAATTATGTTTCAAATCTCAGACCGTTGCCAAAAGAGGTCTTGCCGCTTGTCTCGTCGAGGTTGATTCAGGGCAACCGGTCATTGTACATTCGGGTCACGACAAAGGCCACTCTTTTGGTTTCCAGTTTGAGCCATGCAATTTGTGATTTAAGGAAAGGAGAAGGTATGTTTTTATTACAGTGAAAGGTATGGACCTTAGAGATTGTACTAAATAGAGAAAATTGACAGTTGAAACTTTTTATTACATCCTTAACCACTCCACCTCGCATGGCCGTGGGGTAGGTTGACGGAATAGGATGAGATAAATAAGAGTTTCCAGCGACTACCTCCAAGAGTTTATTGACTTCAAGGTATAGAGGTTTATCGAAGCAACACTTGTGTGCGACTTTTGTCGTGGGACAAATTAATATTACAATGGCAATGGCACGAACATCAAATTCAACTGAAGAAATTTTAATCAATACAAGCATGTTTTATTTTTTTATCTGGCATACGTTTACATCCGGTTATTATTTACATATTTATTTTCAATAGGAAACACTGCGAAATTAAACTCCGAATTTGGGAGAATAGGGAATCAAACAAATATAAACTCCGATAAACTCAGAATCTTCGGCAAAAAATAAACTCCGAAGAGCACCTTCCGAATTTGACGAAAAATAAACTCCGAAAACACGGAGCCCTAATTATGGGACATTTCCTATAATGACATCACGAGGTAGGAGGGAACTTTTCCTGCTAAATTTACCGTAAAAAATTTCTCGCTAAATTTTGATGGAAAACTTCCCCGCTAAATTTAGCGGAAAAATTTCTCCCTCTAAATTTCGCAAAAAAATTTTCCCGCTAAATTTAGCACAAAATTTCCCGCTAAATTTAGCGGAAAAATTCATCATTAAATTTAGATGGAAAACTTCCCGCTAAGTTTAGCAGAAAAATTTCCCTGCAAAATTTAGTGGAAAAATATTCTAGCTAAATCTAGCTGGAAAATTTCTCGCTAAATTCAGCGGAAAAATTTCCCATTAAATTTAGATGGAAAACTTCCCGCTAAATTTAGCAGAAAAATTTCCCGCAAAATTTAGTGGAAAAAATATTCTAGCTAAATTTAGCTGGAAAACTTTCTGCTAAATTCTGCAGAAAATTTCCTGAAAAATTTAGCGGAAAAATTTCCCCCTAACTTTAGCGGAAAAAATTCCTTGCTAAATTTAGCAAAGAAAATTCCCCGCTAAATTTAGCAAAGAAAATTCCCCGCTAAATTTAGCAAAGAAAATTTCCCCGCTAAATTTAGCGGGGAATTTTTTCCTCTGAATTTAGCGGAAAATGTAGCGAAAATTTCCCGCTAAATGGGAGGGAGCAGGGGAGGAGGAGGGGCATACCCTCCCTCCTCCTCTTCAAAAGCTGCACTTTAATTCAGCGCTACAGAGTTGTAAACGTCTCATTCTTTTTGTGTTTCTCTTTTTCTGGTTTTGGGTTGCCATGTACATCTTGCACCAGCTCTTCTGCATCTTCAGCTCCTAGTATGGCAACATTTTTTCTTGTCAAATGAATTTTATGTGATGTCATCTAAATGAGGTAACACACATAATATTGCATAATCGGAATTTAAAAATTTTGTCAGTTGAAATTTTGTATGCTCAATTTTTGCTTTTGTTCTAATTTATAATTATATTTTATTGAAACCTGAGTGGCTTTTCTATTTTTCTTTCTTAGAGAATTATCTTGGTGCATTAAACTTGCTGGTAACTAAAAAAAAATGTTTGGCAGCCATTTTTTTTTGAAAATTAGGATGGAAATAAAAGAAAATCTTTCTTTGCTTGTGCATGTTACAGGTTTCTTCTGCAGAAACTTCAGTCGATTTGTCGTTTTGTTTTTTGCAAGCAGTCGGTTTTAATTACCACTCCTACATTTTCAGTGGCCACAATTGGAACACCTTGTTTCTGGGAGCCAATGCCCTGGCAGATGTGATGGCTGAACGTTACGACACCAGCAAGCAGGAACTTCTCGGAACCGTAGGAACAATTTTGCTCATTGCTTTGTTGTCACTAGAGAATCGGCCTTAATGGAATTGTGCCTCTACCTTTGGAGTTTCTGTCAGCTCACCCAGTGGCCGATTTCAGTCTGTATGCTACCTGTAGAAATTCAATAGCGTCCAATGTTTTTCGAGTCTAAATTTAGAAGGATGTACTTCAACTCAATGAATGAGTCACCAAGAATTTCTAGCTGAACATCTTTCTCCAGCTTTTTTATATAAACTTAAAGACGCTGAGCCCTAGTTAATAATGTATTTTTCAGGTACAAATCTTTCATTTAAGTTTGCCTTTGGTCAAAGCAAGGCAGTGGGAAGTTACTTTGTTTTACCTTAAAGGGATGCTGAACTGAAATTTGGATTTCGCAAAATCAGGCATTAGAAGCATTGAGCGGGACGTTACAAACTCCAAAACATCACTCATACATCGATATCTTGAACGGATGGCCATATTTTTGAAGAAGAAGGGCGCGATCAAGCGAGGAATGTGATGTCACGATTCTCTTAAAACAGTTGAGAATGAGGGGAAGCGGCCTCACTTCTCTCTTCCTCGCTTTGGTTCACCAGCTTGAGGGGACGAAGCTAAAAGGAGAGGGAATGAGAATTGCGACGTCGCATGTCTCTTTGGGCTCGTCAGAGGTGTTGAGTCACGCGCTGCTTTTCCAAACATATGGCCATCCGGTAGAGATATCACTGCACGAGGGATGTTTTTGGGTTTTGCAGCATCCTGCCTATCGCTTCAGCCTTGTTTTGTGAGCTACAAATTTTGGTTCAGCATCCCTTTAAGATGTATTGCAACAAAGACTGGAAGCCTGAGCTCTTAGCTGTGGCAGTTGCTCTTGCTGCATGAAGATTTGTGCAGAAAATGGCTGGTAGGACTGAACGAGATACCTAGCCAAATTGGCTATGGACCCAGATGGTTTTCTGGTTACTTCTATCGTGCATTTGCTGAAAATAGAAACCATATTATGACAGGGATGTAACTGCTGCACCAATTGCGCCACTGGGTGCCTAATGACTTTTCATGCGCCACACTGATACAAAAGTATAAATAAGAACAAAATTGCA
Source organism: Ixodes ricinus (assembly GCA_037355805.1). Lineage (NCBI taxonomy): Eukaryota > Metazoa > Arthropoda > Arachnida > Ixodida > Ixodidae > Ixodes > Ixodes ricinus. Next base: position 179,315 of record JAZHYW010029732.1, on the reverse strand, counting down.
TCAAGGCGCACTGAAACTGAAATTATAAATGAGCCTCGTCGAAATTAGAAGTCTCACAATTTCTTTTGGCAACATTGACACCGGAACTTCCGACCCAAATTGGATGCCAGTGGATCCAAATCCAAAAATCTGTATCTGAAGGTTGCTGCCACCAACGTTAGCTGCCATTGCTGCCTGCGCGCCGTGCTTTTCTAAAGTCCTGGAGTCACTTCATCTGAAGATCTAAATAGTGGAACAAACGTGTGCCACGGAGACGGACCCATGCAGAAAACTTGGGAACAAAGGCGAGCGAGCAGTGAGGCGTATGGCGGAGCTAGATACGAGCTGCCAGATCGTGCTTGTGCTGATTGCACTTTGAAGTGATTTGGCAGTGATGTCATGAAAGTGCCTTTGACAGCAGACTTGCTGCAAGCTGTGAAGCCTCATAAAGTTTACACATAAAGGCTAGAAGTTGAAAAAAGCAAGACGACGAGAGGCAGAAAAGGGAGAACACTGATGCAAGGGAAGCGAGTATGAAGAGAGCTGGTCTTCAGGAAGAAGAGCGACAACTTGAACAGCGCATCATCTGTTCGCGGACTATGCTTCAGTATGCGCAGTCATTGATTGAGTCGGGTCTGAAGAAAAAAAAAAGGAGATGGAGAAGATTGAGTCTGGACAAGTGCTGTTAACAGAGGTTAATGCGAAATTGGCTCAGAATCTCGAAAAGGTGAAATGTATCCGTGAGCAATTGACGAAGTCCCACTAGATTTATATGTACAAGGACATTTATTATCTTATTCTTGTCACTGAAAAATAAAAAAACCATTTTTGTACTTGCATTTTTTTTTTCGGTACACCTTACTAGTCAGTGCTGAGCAATGAAAGCTATTTGTACCTGTTTATATTTACCTCTTTGCAAGTTGGTTTTATCATGTGTCACACTGTCATGTGCAGTTTTGCTTCATATGTTTTGTATAATTTGGACGTAATTTTGTGAAAAATATTTGCAACTGAGAAGTTTATTGAAACTACCGATACATTCACATGGAGTTATCTGCATACCATATTTTCTTTAGTTTTGAAAATCAGGTGACATTTAGCCTCTATTTTGACATTCTTAAAACTCGTACGCTGCTCTCAACTTGATCCAAGACCTCGTTCCTGCTGCTCCCAGCCTGCTCCAAACTGCATTTTTTCTGCTCCCAAGATTGCTCCAAAGCTGCTTTGTCCAGTTCCATTCCTGAAATGACAAAAGCAAGCATTCTCAGAAAACCTTAAAGTGACCGCCAATGTGCCGCAAGGAGATCCATCCACTACGAGGAAGCTTGCCTACGTTTGTTGTAATGACGTCTCGTTAATATCAACACCTCCGTTCCTCAAAAGGTCATCCATAATCTGAGTTGTCTGTAATAATAACACAAAAAATGCATGCATTTACCCAATTTGTCTCTGAAAACTTTGTCTATGGAGTGGGGTATCCATATTAACGGGGTCCGTTTTAACGAGACATGACTGTAGTACTGAAATGAAAACCGGTCCGATGTAGCTGTGCCACACACTACCTCTGAACGAGCCTCCTTGTTCTGAGCTCATTCCTTGTCGGGAATCTGACCTGATGTGCCCTCCCCTGTGCAGGAGATGGGGGACAGTGTGGCCGTGCGCATGGCCTTGGGCGAGACACAGGTGGTGACGGAGACCAAGGAGTTCCTGCAGGGGCAGGGCGTGGAGCTCGACGCCTTCTGCCGCCCGGCCACAGAGCGCAGCAAGACGGTCATCCTGGTCAAAAACCTCCCGGCCAAGACGCATCCTGACGAGATACAGGACGCCTTTGCTAAGTCAGTGGGCAATGTCTTGACCTTGTCTCAGGGGTCTATCAAGAATTGTCCTTTTTTGGGGTCACAAAATATTGAAAGATGTTTATAAATCTTTGTAATGCAAAATGAGAGTGCAGCTCTTGAGGAGGAGGAGGGGAGGGTATGCCCCCTTTTCCTCTGTACCCTCCCTTCCCCATTTCCTCCTCTTCTCCACCTGCCTTCCTCCCCTCCTCACCCTCCTCTTCTCTCCTCTCATACCCTCCCCTCTTCCTCCTGCGTACCGCCTCCATCCTCCTCAACCGTACCCTCCCCTCCTCCCACAGTTTCCCCACTAAATTTAGCTGGAAAATGATGCCACGTGACCTAAAGTGAGAAGGACTTTGTATCTTTCAGTGTGTTCAGTATGGGTGCATGAGTAGCAAAACTTAGAACCGTCAGTTTACTTAAAATATCTAACACTCTTTTAAAATATAATATTTTAGTATGAACTTTCAATCTAGTTCTACCTATGGGTCAATTAAGGAGACATAAATAAAATAAAACTATGCAGATATATATATATATATATATATACAGTTGCCGACCGATTTTTCGGACTTCGCAGGGACCGAAAAAACGTCCGAATAATAGAGCAGCCCGAAAAATCAGCAGATTGAAAAACTTGCCTTTATTACTTCCAAGTTTGCTTAAAAAAGCCGTAAGTAGTGCCTTGCTTCAGGTTATGCCTGCGTGCCTTGTTTTAGGTTACGCCTCCATTTGCGTTTGGCAACTTTCTGTTAGCTTGAGATTTGCTGCCTTCTTTTCTAGCGTTATGGTCGAGTACTTTCTGCGCTTCTTAGCAACAGATTGCGGTGGCGGAGGAACAGATGGGGCAATGACGTCTAAGCCAGCGTAGTCCGAAAACACGATTCACCGAGACGAGATCGAGATGAGAGGCGCAAGTCTATGACTGCAATGGCAGATAAACAAAGCAAAATGGAAACAACAATGATGATGATAATGACGTGCAGCTAGGGAGAAAAAAAGCCATACAGCGTCACCTAGCAGTAGGACTTAGCAGTATTCAAGTAGCGCTGCCAAACGAAGCCAGTCCATGTGCAGCCAACATAAAATCCAAAATGGCTGGTTCTCAATGATGTTTCCCGCTGATCGCTCGCAACGATTTTGTCAGGAAAATCAATCTTTCGGACTTCAAGCTGTCCGAAACATTGGTCGTGAATATGCATTATTTCTGTCGGGTAGGTCACGGTTTCTCCTTTACGTCTGAAATATCGAACAAGTCTGAATTATTGGCGTCTGAAAAATCGGTCGGCGACTGTATACGGTGAAATCCACTTATAACAATAATGAGAAGACCCAAAAATCCAGTCGTTATTACCGATTATCATTGTATCTCGACTGGGTACCCCATGCAACAATACATGGTCCTCTAGAAACTGATTATTATATGCGGTAGATCGTTATAGGTAAATTGCACTGTATATATTTTTACAGCAAAGCTGTTATGTGCTTGGATCTGGGAAAAAATGTGTCTGTGGATGTTGGCAGAAAACTCCCGATTGGTCGTGACAAGTATGAATAAATAAAAATAAAAAGAGGGGGCAACCAGCGTGAGTCAGCATTTCCTTGGCATTATTAGATAATGAGGTCCTGATCCCTTGTTATCATCTCTAGGCATTTTCCTCGAGGCCGTCCTAGAAGTCGTCCTTGAGGTCGTCCTAGAAGTCGTCCTCGAGGTCGCTCTAGAAGTCGTCCTTGAGGTCGTCCTAGGTGTCGTCCTTGAGGCTGTCCTAGAAGTTGTACTCCAGGTCGTCCTCGAGACAAGAGGCGGAAAACCAACATTTCCAATTGAATTTAAATGTATCCGTTTTTACATATACAAAAAACCAAATGCACTACATAATTTTTTTTTTTTTTTTTATGATTGTTGTTTATGCAAAAAAAGAGAACTCATTCATTGACCCTCATAACTCAACTTTTCATTTCATTTGCCCAATGGGAGAGGGCACATCTCTTGGATTATGACACTGCTGAATCGTTATGATGGATGTGTAACTTAAGTGCACTGGTTCCCGGCGTCCAGGTTTGGCACCCTGAGCAGAGTGGTGCTCCCTCCTGGGGCGTCTGTGCGCTGGTGGAATTCCAAGAGCCCTCGGAAGCACGGACGGCCTTTCGGCGCCTCGCATACTCCAAGGTTCGCATTTGCCGGGTGTTGCTCAGTGTTTCCCGTTGCCCTTGTCTGAATGACTACCTATATGTTCAAGTTCTTTCGTTTGAAGCTTAACTTCACCAAAAGAAAGTTATTCCACTTTCTTCATTAATAGCATTTCTAATATGCTCTGGATTAGGAGATACTGACCCAAGCATCAGGTGTATACGAGAAACATTGAAATAAGGAGGAGAAAATTGATTCACCTTGGTTTTGAGGACGAAGCATATAAAGTCTGCTCAAAGCACAGTTCCAAGTGTCCGGTGATGGCCATATCAGGTGGCTGCTGGTTGTCTCTCCCATTTATCCCTGGTCTTCTTGGTAGACTTTGTCATGTTTTTGCTTTGCTGGAACGAGATTCAACAATTTGGATGTTAAGCCACGTCGGGCATTTCACCCAGTTTCACTTTCAGTAATCGAGAAGTATTGATTACATTTAACCTATTTTAAAACGTTGTGCAGCATTCGTTTTTCAGGGTCATTTTTCTGGTATGCATGTAATTGAAAAAAGTAAGGTTCAGTTAGGCTTGTTTCTTTTCCCTGCATAATTTTTGTAGTTCAAGCATGTACCACTGTACCTGGAATGGGCCCCCATTGGAGTGTTCAAGGAGAAGAAGACTGTTCCAACGCCGACTTTGGAAGGTGTTACAAAGGTGGGTCTGGTTGTTTTTTTGTTCAATTTGAGGTGACCCGACCAGTTTATTATATTGTGAGGCGACTGAATCTGCTTAGCCATATTCCAATTGTAACTGCTGCCACTGTAAACAGTGTTACCACCACTGCAAGAGTTTTAGCAGAGTTTCAAATCTGTGAATGTTGGTTGTTGCAGGAGGAGCCCACAAAGGCATCTGAAGATGGAGAAAAGGAAGCGGAAAAGGCAGAGAGACAGGAAGAGGAGGAGGAGGAAGAGGAGCCCCCGAGCCGGACACAACACTGTTTGTGAAGAACCTCAACTTTAGCACCACGGAAGATGCTCTCAGAGATGTAGGCTTTTATTTTTTTAAAGATTCTGTCAGAATAGATGTTCACAGCTGCTTTTGATGCCTTTGTGTGATTAAACTAAAACAATTATGAGCTGTAATCTTTTGCTGTAGAAAATGCTGCAGGAAGTTTATGAGGCTTCCACTGAAAATCACTCGTTAAAAATTGACTTTATTTGTGGAACCAAATTTTCAAATATCTTTATCTGGAATGAGTGGTCATAGGAGTTTCTAGTAATGTTTATTTCCAGTTATGAGTCTCTGCATTAAAAGAAGGCTAACATCCTTGTATGCAAAATATTGTGTGGTTGATATGTAGAGATTGTAATTTTTGACATGAGCTATGGTACTATATTCACACTTATTGCACATTGTTTAACTGTTCCACAGTTGCCAAGCCTAGACCACTTGTCTTTATAAAGAGATTTGTTAATGAGGTTTAAAATCCCTCCAACAGTTGCAAAAGCAAACTCAGAAATAGGATGGGTTGTTTTATAAGCAGTGCAATTATCTGTGTGCTTGACTTTAAATGAGCTGCCATGTATTCTTTCTCGAACTGTAGCACTTCGCTGGTTGCGGTCCTATTCATGAAGTGACGATTGCCAAGAAGAAAGATCTCAAGAATCCTGGTGTGTGACACACCTTATTTTTAGCGCCACTTATTTTATAAATGCTTTACATGATCTACATGTGTGTTTTTGCATGCTTTGTTCAGGCAAGATGCTGTCCATGGGCTATGGCTTTGTGCAGTTCAAGCTCAAGCAATCGGCCAAGAAGGCCTTGAAACAGCTTCAGCATTCAAAGCTTGATGAACATGCCGTGGAACTCAAGCTATCCAAAGGGAGACCGCTCAGTGAGTGACTGAATTTCTTTTCCAAGATCGATGTAACTATAGTTGACTCTCATTAATCATAACTCTAGGAAGTCACAAATTTTGTTGGAATTATCAGAAGTTGGAATTATCCAAAATTCATCTAATTATGATTCAAGATAAGATTATGATTTGCCATATGAATGGCTGCATGTACAAAGCAAATATTTGATGATTTTCTCTAAGTAGGCCTACTGATCATAAACAGGTAGGCCACATATGAAACATTTGTGAAATGTATGACATCTCAATATGTTGTTTATCTTGGACATTTTAGACAGCACATGACAACTCAAAACAAAATTAAGTTGATCAGGCCACGAAGTTGTCTAATGTGGACTATTAAGCAGGAGACACATGAGCCATGAAAACGGGCACCGCGCGGCAGTTTTCATAGCAACTTGCACGGATGCTGTGACGTGGACCTATGCCACGCTGCCACGTCACAGCATCCGCGCAAATTACTATGGAAATTTCCACATGGTGCTTAGTTTCATAGCTCATGTGTGCCCTGCTTGAGCCCCGTTGAGTGCGCTTCTCACCAAGCATTGGTGCGCTCCGGAGAAGCAACACCCGCGGGAGCAAGCTCCGTGAGTGTTGCCTCTTCTGCAGTGCACCGGTGCTCGGAAAGATGTGCACTCATTGGGGTCGCAAGAACAAAAAATATGAATTACACGAAAACGCAGTTCGAACTAAGAAGCTTATGAATACATTAAAAACATTGCGGGACAATCAAAGTTTTGAAATTTGTTTGAACTAGCCAGAAGTATGAAATATCCCAGTTTGAATTATCGCAAGCATACGTAGTCACATTCAAATTTTAGTTAAATTACATGGTTAAGTTACTTTCCTGGTTGCACTGAATTGTAAGTCAATAGACCCTTTTCAGAACTGTGCTATCTCTAGTCAGTGATGCGACCTCCTCTCCACTGTTTGCCCTGCTAAAGTAGAAAGGGGTGGGAGGAGTTTCTCCTGAACTCTCAACCTGTCACGTACTGTAGTAGCCAGTGCATCAATTATCTAAAACCACCATATTTAAGTTCTGCACTTTCAGCATGCTTTGAACACAAGCTCTTCATATGCATTCAGCTGTTTGGTTTAGTGTTGGTTCCAATCATTATGTCAGAAATCGCTTGATGACGGACCTTTGTCCAACTAATGTTAAGCATTCTAAGCGACAGTTAAACCATGGTGCCTGCCAATGTAACTGCATGTTCTTTTTCTTTCTTTTTTTCACATCCAGCAACATTGCAGCATCATTGGTCTATCATCACAGCAACATCCAGAAAATGAATCTACAATTGCATTGCAATTGCAGCTAGTTTTTAAGAATTTTGTTTTTATTTTGACGATTGGCGTTAGGAACAACGATTTATGCAGCATTTGGCAAAAACCACAATATGATGATTGTTTCTTCGAAAATACTCTTCACAACAAACCGTCACGGTCATTGTTTGTGATTGTGTGTGACTTGGTGCTGTACTGTGGAAATTTAAAATTGTTTTTTGTATAATTATTGTGTGCTTGCTTTTATGCCAGACAAAGGAATGCTAAAATAATTAATTAGCATCATTCTAATTTTCTATCATAGCTCATGTGTGCCCTTCTTGAGCCCTGTTGAGTGCGCTTCTATAGTATGGCAATGCAGCCCGAGGGCCTGACAGTGAAGAATCGCGCAGTGATACACCTCACTTATTTACGTGAAGTTAGAGCCCGAAAGATGGTTGTGGTATGGACGAGTATGCAATATCTCGCTTATATACTCAAAAGTTAACCCTAACCTCGTCTTTAGCTGTTGTGAGAGCCTGCTCAAAAAGCTAAAAAGATGTAGAAGAGGCAAGGAAAGAAAGGAAATGCGTACAAGCCTTTCCGTACATGCGTACTGTATGCCATAATCTAAAAAAGGTAGCCGGCTGATACGATAATAATGTGGTCTTTTCTGGTTCGGGTAAACTTGCTACGATCTGTCCGGTCTTGACAAGGCAGAAAAAAGCACTGTGTGCGAAGAAACATGCAGTTCCAAGAAACATGTAAGCAATGTGGTTTATGAGATTCCGTTTAGTTGTGGTAAGGTATACATTGGGCAGAGTGGGCGCTGCTTCAATGACAGAGCACGTTGACATAATCTGTGTATGCGCAGCAACGTGGGGGAGGGTGTCTTGCTGACCAATGTAGGTGTTGTGGGTGCAAACCTGACCTGAATTCCATGACGTTTATAAGAAAGGCAAAAGATAAAACGGAAAGAGAGATTATAGAGGCATTCTACATAAAAAAAGAAAGAAGGGAATTGCGTCAGTGCTCCGTCTGTCTATCTGCTTCAGAGTAAAATGGCACTTTTGGATGGCTGTCTTTGAGTGTATGATTGGATGCAATGTGGATTAAGTGATAATGTGTGTACATATAGGTGACGATGCTGCTATTAAAAAAACAGTTGAGAGCAAAGCACCTGTCCTGTCACATGTGTATCTTCATTGTCCATGTTTTTGTTTATGCTTTTAACCTTTTATTCACTCTAATTATCACATTTGTTACCTTACCAGGTAACATGCCTTGGTATATTATGTACCGTGTTATTGTGCCCTATTACTGGAAGAAATAATTGGGTTACAATGACCCATTTGCAGTTATATTAGTACTGCCACCTTAAAAAGGAGGATATCAGGTGCAGCTAGTAAAAGAAATTTTTGTCCCATTTTGCTTTTTCAGGCAGACGGCTGCCGAACTCAAAAGGAAGAAGACAGATCTAGGAAAGGAGAGCACCAAGATCCTTGTGAGGAACATTCCCTTCGAGGCCACCAAGAAGGAACTGCAGGAACTGTTCAGGTGAGCTGGCTCTTTTTGGAGTTGAACAAACAGAAATATACAAAGTTTAGGGGCAAGACAATCTACAGTGGCTACAAGTCATTTTTATTCCTTCTGTGTGACATCTGCCCCACCAATTGTTGTTTCTACAGCTATTCCGAGTTGGGTTTGCAAATTTTGTACAGAATAAAAATCATAGGAGGCTAAGCACTTTCTATCGCTTGGGGGAGTGCTATCATGAAAGACGACATCTAGAAGCACAACTGTACTCCCACCTTTGGAGCTTTTCATTTTAATCGTCGCACCTTCCCGAACGTTTAGATTCGGGCATATGCTTTCATGTCATGGGTTGTGGGATCTGCAGAGCTTATGCTATGTAGGCTGTATCTTTTTGTACCGGTCCTTCACTTGTGAAGGTGACCAGTTTTTTCATCAGAGAATGTTCTTTCTGCCAGATGTAAACTTATTACAAGAAGAATCGAGACCTCTTATAAAAGGGAGCCAGTTATCTGAGGACATTTCCAGAGTTGCAGATTCGACAGGGACTCTCGTTTTATTCATAATCTAGCCTCTACTCGACAGACAGTGTGGTCTTTAGTATTGGAATTGTGCAATAAGACAGTGCTGCCACGGCACGGCTCCTAGCAAAAGCATTTCGTATGGAACACAGCTGTACTGGCATGGACAACCTACATGGCAACCAACCTTTGTTTCTAATGAATGTCGGCTTACTTGAGCATAACACAATACAAACTGTTCAAGGCCACACTGGGCACTAACTTTTTTTTGCGCGAGACCCAGAAATCAAGAACATAGATCCCTTCCGCACCTCGGCGGAAACCACCGCAATCGTCTCAATCCCGGCACGTCCACTCGACTTGCCGGCAAGCGACGAGCAGTCTCGTAATAAGAGGAGCAAAAAATACTTTGGACGTACCGTAGATTTGATTAATTACTGGCACTACAGAACATCTTCCCGTAGCAATTTCAGAGCCATCAAACACCTAAACACTTCGTAGGGCCATCTTCCAGCACAGACGAAAAACAAACATGGTGGCATGTTGCCGCCATTGTCGCTCACAGCTGCTTGACAGACCACCAAACCCGAGCTTCGAATAACTTTTGCAGGATGAATGATGGAAAAACATACAGAGCAATGCTCTACATGGGTTGGTTTCAGTGGCGGATCCAAGGGGGGGCGACGGGGGCGGCCGCCCCCCAAACGAAGTCGACCTCCCCCTCCCCCTTATCGGAGGGCAATTTTACATGGGCGGACCCCCGGTGCACACGAAAGAATGGGAAAACAGTATCCTTACAAATTTTCCGCCCCCCCCAAAACGGAGTTCTGGATCCGCCCCTGGTTGGTTTAGAACCTAAGGTACCAAACCTTTACTGCCGAGCGATATCGTGAAACACTGCCGCGGGTACATTAGGAGCAGGTCGGAGCAGGCGGCGCTTCACTACCGTAAAATCCCGAGAGGTGCCCCACCCCGAGAGCTAGCCCACCCCTATGTTTGGCTTGATTCGCTATATCTTTTTTAAACACCGAAAGATAGTCCATTCCTCTAATTGTAGTGTTGGGATCAACGACGGCCTCAGCGTAAATGCAGCTAGTTAGCTATGGTGGGATATAAGTGAACGGTGCTAATTGGGAAGTGCAGTCATCTTGGCTTCGTTGTCCCACAACACGATAACAAGCTTGGAAGGGACTCATAAACTAAAAGTAGCATTTTTTTCAACTTTTCTTGATTGTGCACCGAAAACTAGCCCACTCCATAATATCACCTGATTTGCTCTTGATTTTAGGTGGGCTATCTCTCGGGACATTATGGTGTACCGTGTAACGTGAAAGCTGTCACTGGTGGCACCGCCAACCATTTGCCAAGGCGGCGCCCTTGTAGGTGTCGTACGCTTCCAATGATAATGCATTCAATACATACAAAGAATATTTTTATCTTTTTTTTCTATTTTTATTTATTTTTACTTTATATTTTCGAATTCTTGTTGAGAGTAGTAAAGTTTGTTCAAAGTCTTTTTTATTTTTTATTTTAGTGTGTTTGGTACGCTGAGGGACATCCGACTGCCCAAGAAGATGGCCGGTACGGGGAGGCATCGTGGCTTTGCATTTGTCGACTTCCTCACCAAGAACGACGCAAAGGTGAGTTTTACAGACACTTCGTTTGTTGTGAGGGCATCACAATAGTTTATATTCCCTGAGTTGCAAAACTAAATGCGGGTAGAGATTGAGGAGAGGAGGAGATGAGAGCACGCAGGGACGTCGGAACACGGAGCTCAGGTTGGGATGATTAATGGGTAGATGCAAAGCCAGCTGCCTTTGTCTCTACTTGCTGTTTGAACATGCTCGAAACACGAACGCCAAATGCCGGATGCTGGTGTTCGGCGTTCGAAGGCGTTTGAAGATTCAGCACAGACAAAGGCAGCTAGCTTTGCAACTATTCACTAGAGGTGTGCGAATATCAAAATCTTTCGAAGCAAATCGAATCGAATAATAAAGGTTACGAATTGAGTTGAATCAAACATTTTCGATTACGAATAGCAGTTTCAAATGAGAGCATTTTTGAAAACAAATATTTTCTATTTGATGTGAATTAAGGGGAGACACTGCTCTTTGAAGCAAAAATATGCTAAGAAAACATTTTTTTTAATTGTGGTTTTTGAAGATTGGCAGGCACTTATCATCTTGTCCTGGACGGTTTTCTTTAAATAATCTCTTATCTTAAAAGATTGTCTTGCAAACGAAGTAAAATGGGTCAGTGGATGTTTTTTTAATATTATTTCTGAGTGAACTATTTACACCCTTTACTATTTTATGGAAGCCATATCTCCACTTGCACATACCTAGCCTTCATATTTTTTTCGTTCTTTTGTAGGTGTATGTGTGACATATGCAATAAGGGGTATAAATGTAATAAATAGGGCATCAGGCTTTTTTTAGGTGCCTGCAATGAATCGTTTTGAAACTGGAGAGTTCAAAAGTGTCCTAAGATGTTTATAAAGCATCCTAGGGCTTTCATTTATGCCTTATTGCATTCCACATACCGTTTAGTTCACTGATATATGCTTGTTTTCTTATTTCAGTATTTCACTTTGTCTTAATCCTTCCTATAAACTTTGCAAATTAAATTTTCAATACTAACAAAACTAATTAGGTGACATCAGAACCAAGTACATATTTGTAATTGGATTGTAATGGCAGATAGGTGACATCAGAACCAAGTACATATTTGTAGCTGGATTTTAGTCTCAATTGAATCACAAGTTATGTTTAAAAAAACCTCTAGAAGCAGTGTTGCCTCTTAGGGGGAACACTGGTCTTGGAGCTTTTTTACTTATTTTATGACCAAAACCAATGAAACTACACAGGCTTGTTCAGATTTTTGTGCTGATTTCATATATCTGGTCATTTTCTCAGACAGTAGAATTTTCCTCAAAATAATTAAAACTTGCCTGCCTTTGTTTGGAAACACAATAGAAAAAAAAGTGCTCAACAAAATATTTTTTTAACGCATGGCTAGATACTACAAAGTGTAGAGAATACAATGTTGGAAGCACTTTTAAGATAAACTCACTATTAGTGATTTCATCACACATTGAAGTTCAGTGCTCAATGCATGGCTAACAAGTAATAAAGCAAAAGATCAAATAGAAAAGTTTCTAGACTGATATTAAAAAATCTGTTCTCAACATTGTATGCTTCATACATTCAGCTACACATTTCAGGAACGGTTATATTTCTATCTGCTCTAGATGCTGAGATATCTATCCTGCAAATTTTCAACGAGTCCAAAAATTGTGTTTTGTGAAAACAATGTTTTAGAATCAACTTCAACGCACATTCAGCCCACATAGATATTATAAATTGATTTATAGCTCAAATATTCATCCACGAAATTATAAGCCTGGTAGATTCAGAAGAACTACAGCCATCGCCATTTTCAAAAGAATGCAGTTTTAGGAAGTTTGTGGCTCCAAAGACCCATGTCCCCAGTTAAACAAGAATGCTAAATCAAAACACAACTGGAATGTTTTTTTTTCAACAAACATTTATGAAAAGGTCAGTTTTATTGCAATAAAAAAATGTCACGCATGTGACCGATAAAAAACAGATGAAATAAAAGATCAATCAGTAAAACACCATTCAAGAAGTGTAGTTACAGAACATGAATCAAAGTACACAAGTGAAGGCGGGTCGGCAAGCCACAACGCAGTTGGAGATCGCATCACGGACGAACGCAACCACGTGAACGTAAACCGAATTACGCAGGCGGAGGCGGGTCGGCAGGCCACAGCAGAGTTGGAGATTGTGCTGGGGGGATCGGTGGCCGAGTGGGCTAGCGCACACCAGCTCGGAGCACGTGGAGTGAAAGCTCGCGCTGCGGAACTCAGGATCCTGGGTGCAATCTCCACCCTGCCTGTTTCAATCTGGATGAGCATTGTACCGGCGTGCGGTCGTGTACCACTACACCAGGCTAGCGGTTGTACTGTACTGGCTAAGTTTCTCAACTACAGCTAGGAGACTCGTCGCCCCTGGAGGCAGGCCAAGTTCTATGCTGCATAAACATACACACAACCTTTTTTTTTTTTGATTGTGCTGATTGTGCATTGCGCGCATTTGCTCTGACTTTGCGCCATCTCTTTCCGTGCGCAATAGTTCTGTTGATAGAGGGCGACACAAAAAAGCAATAAATTAAATATACATCGTTTTTTTTTCTTTGAGGGAGCAAGTTTTACTTTTATCAGTGAAAACGGGTAGAAATAAATAACGAAAGGAATACCGGCAAACTGATGAACCGGAAAATCAAGCTGGAAAATAACACGAGCTAGATATCGCAAATAGCTGAGGTCAGCCGTTAATTCATATCTGAATCCATAGTAGTGAGAGTGGTCCATCGCGTTTGTGCCTATGACGATGCATGTGCCGTTACAAACTTCATCAAATCTATAGCAGCGTTGCGTCATCGACCACTTTGCCTACTCCGGATCCAAACATCATGGCAAGCAGAGGATAAGGACAGATCGCGCTACCGCAAATAACTTTGCAGTGCAACATATAAAAAAGAAAGGAACTTAGGTTGGCTTTTTCGGTTTGCCAAGCTCGAAACCATATTGCACAGTCCAAAAACAAGACAGCAAACCCGACCACGAGTTGACGCTAATCGGCGAGTTCCTCGTTATTTGTAGTTTCCGAAGTATTCTAAGAACTCGAATACTTTGAACAGCGAAAGTGTGAAGCGAATCGAATCGAATAGCAAGCATTATTTCTCGCAAAGTTTCGAATATTCGCACACCCCTACTATTCACGAATCGTTTCAACCAGAGCTTCGGTGTTCCGGCGACCCCGACGCTCTTGTCTTTTCCTTTCCTGCAGCTTTTACTTGCATGGAAAAGTTGGTAGAGCAACTCTTCCTTTGAGAACTTCCAAACTTTTATGAACCGTTTTTGGATGTTTTGTGACTTAAGCTGTTCGAGGCATTTTGCATTTCTTAGGGTTCTTCCAATGTGAAAACCTGACTTCTCAAACATCTCCATGGTGAAGTCAGTTCTGTCTTATAAGGTTTACTCTGGAAAGGTATGAGTATAGGAGGACAAAGCCCAGAGGGGAGAAAGCAGATGTGTCTGGTTGCCTTCAGTGTAAGTCAAAGCAAGAAGGAATCGTGTTTTGAACGGTTGTGCCTCTCACATTATAGATTCACATGAAAAAATTGAATACATAGAAAGAGTGTAGTACAGAGCATGCACTAGTATTCTGAACTCGCACGTGATGCTACTCTTGCATTGGTGACATCTTGAAAAAGCACAAATTTGTTCTTACTCTTAATATGGGTCCTTGTATGGTGCTAATCACACTTGCCTATAACGCGGGGGCACGTGCCTCTTCTCCGGCGAGTGCTCGACTGGTGGTATTTGCGGCAACATGGAACAGCCCGCTGGGGGGTGTCCTGCACGCTTCATCGGGAGCCGCCCACAAAGTTGGTCTGCCGTCCACACACTCCAGACTGGCTTGATGAGAGTTATGATAAATTTTAAAGCACGGCATTGCAATCTCATTTTTCTTGATAGTGACATTGTTGATAAACCCTCGGGCTTTATTTATTTTATTTAGTTGCCAGGAATGCCCACCAGTCGAGCTCTCACTCACCGGAGAAAGCCGTGCGCTCCTGCGTTATAGAGAAGTGTGATTAGTACTGTACATATTTTCAGCTTACAGCTTTTATATTTAACTGCCAGAATTCTGCTGTGGCAAATTTCGATCAGGATGGGGGAAAGAGAAATTATATGTTTAGTTTAAACTACAGAGTAAAGATTTCAAGAAGAGATAAAGGAGACAAAAATATCTAACTGAATGGAAAATTCATTCATTCATGATTTTTAACTTCTTCCTTCTTAGCATTCCTCCTCAGCTTACAAATTGCGCAGCATTACCAGACAGCTCAAAAGAAAGGAAAGGGAGGAGCTCCCCTCTTGCTCGAACCCTTGTTTGTGTACCCGAATGTCACCATTCTCCCCACTAGAAGATTAGCCCGTCGCTCAAAATACAGGCAAAAGTCGCTATTCGCCCTGTACTGCCCGTGGCAGTGGAAACTACATGCTCGTTTGGCCAGCCACACTTCTATCTTTTGCCACGTGATCACATTCCTTTGTGCATACCCATGTGCAGAAAATGGGGTCAGGTGGTGAAAGGAGGCGGCTGATTGGTCCAGCAAGCGGATAGCTCCTAGCGAACTGTTAGCTTAGGAATGAACGGAATATAGTGGGGCGGGTGTCGTGTGACATGCTTTGCGTACCGCAGATGTAACACAGTGAAAAAGGTAGACAGCTTTCGAAGGAATGGAGGTATGAAATAATCCGTTAAGTTTTCAAACTTTCATACCGAAAAGCAGGCTTGTGACTTTTTACCTTCTTTCTTTTGACCTCTAAACAATATGCTATTAGTCAAATCCCAATCTAAATTCATTTATCCCAGCCCAAAATATATTTGGACACGTTTTATTATTTGGATGTTTTCGCTAAACCGTCACTCATCCCACAGAGTTAATGTATAACATTGACCAAAATTTGGACGCCATAAAGCTTATTGCTCGATATTTCAGACATAATTTGCGTGATTTCCCAGTTTACAGCCACAAAACAGCTGCCGCTATAGTGCCGAACTTAGTTGCCGCCATTTTGGTTGTTTTGGTATTGCCCTGTAGCCTCTATACCACGTCCTATGCAATAAACAAGCTGGGTAGAGGCTATAGTCGGGTTTTCCGGTTCCGCTATAGCCAACATGGCCGCCGTTTGCCCGTTCTTATGGTTCTTCCAGTTCTTCTCAGTGGTCCGTGTTTTCGAGTGCGACCGCGAGCAGAGCGACGTCCGCCGTTCTTATGGCCTTTGAGCGCTAAGGTTTTTTGCCGATAGGCTTAGTATTGGAGCGAGCTTGGTGGACTTAAAGAAAAGATGGGGCACTTCTGCATTTGAGAAAAAACGCTTGAATTGCGTTCATTTGGCCTTTAGAATAACAGATATCACAATTCTATTTCAATGCGACGCGCCGGAGAGCCATCAGAGCAATTTCAAAATAGGGCTGAAGCCCCGCCTCCCTACCCTTGGGCAGCCAAAAGATCCGTCGATGAGGTCACGTACAGCGACTTTCTTTCGCGTTTTCTCGCGTTTCACACTACTTGCGCAGCAAAAGGTTTGGGTATTCGGGTTCACGGGGTAAAAATACACTAGAATTCACTTCTAACTCATTTTTTTCAAGAAGCTCCCCATCTTCCCTTTAACATTGTCTCCAAATACAGTGAAACCTGTTTAGAACGAACCCACGTACAGTGAATTATTGTCAATATCGAACCCACTGAAAAATTTAAATATTGGCTATATCGAACTATTTCCCCTCGGAAAGGATTCCAAAAACAGCGCAAACAATCGTCTTCTAGCCCTCCCCCCCCTCCTCAAAAAAAAAGAGTTGAAAGCAAAATTGAGCGAAGAGAAGCGATTCAGAAGGGGAGAAAGCTAAAAAATACACTTTGCACGCACGCACAGAAAAAAAATGTTTGATCCCTAAACCGTTGCTCACGAAGACGAGCGATTCAGAAGGAAAGATAAGCGAAAAAAAAACAAAAAAACTCTGCACGCATGCAAACACACACAAAAAAAAAATTCTAGCAGCGTTGTTACAAGGTGGAAACGAAGAGATGAGAAAGAAGAGAAGCTCTCACCTTACAACGAACGTATCGTGGAAGTTCGTTGTTAATGTTTTTTGCTATATCGAATTACTTGCTATATCGAACTGATCGTAGCGTTTCCTGCTGTTCGTTATAAACGGGTTTGACTGTAGTGCCAAATGGCGCCAACTTTAACTTCACTGTTTGTGCCAACAAAGGCGCCGACAAAGTGTAGCACTGTGATCAAACAGATCACCAAACAAGTTAAAAGTTAACAATTTAAAGCGGAAGTTGCACGAGAGGTTAAAATTGTCATGAAGCAAGTGGAAAGTGGCCAATACACAGCGGAATATCCGCCAACAATTTGATATTTTTGTTGAAATCAATTTTTCCGACTGCTTGAATATTTTGACATTTTCGGGGTCCTCTCTGAGTCGAAAAATCGGTCGGCGACTGTAATATAGTGTTCAGGAACAACCTATCATGCTTTGTGTAAGCACACTTCAATAAAAAAAGAGCTTACACACACAAAAAGAACTCAAGTTCAAAGCAGGAATGTTGTCCACTTGTCTGACACTAACATAGGAACAGATTCAGAGGGCAGTTCAAGCTCCAAGACAGAGGACAAAAAATAGATGCAAACAAGGCTTTAATAATTTAAGCAGTACAAAAAGAAAGCAATTTTGCACTGACTTGCAGGTACATTTCAGGCTTTTTCCAGCATGAGCGAGCTTGTTTTGGACGTAGTGCTCAAACCTAGTGCAGCCTGCACAATAATATCAAGTGTACTAGAGTAGAGATTATAAAACTCAGCCTGACCTATAGATTGGGTTTAATTGTCTAAAATGTCGAGACTAACTAAGGGGTCTAAGAGTCTAAGACTAACTTCTGACAGCAGGCTAGGGGAGTGAATGAAGCCGTCGTACGGTGTCTTAAACAAAATCTGCAAACCCACTTTCAATCAATGCCATTGCAGGCTCAACAGGTTGGTGAGTTCTGAATAAACTTAACATCTCGAGCAGCATACACCTTTCTTTAGAAAACAATCTTTGAAGATGGAGATCAATTTTTTCTTGAGCGCTTTCGACACTCAAGGACTTAGGTAGTTTTGGAAATGCCATACTACACAACTAAAGCATACCCTAGCTGAGAACCTACCTGAATGGAACTCTAGGTCTGTTTGATTCTGCCAGAAAGTTCTTAACTAGTTCTGTCCAAGTTCAGAGGGTGCAGGAGTCGTGCAACCACGGTGCGGAACCAGTGCAGCTAGCATGTTAAGACTGGTGCTGTGATCATCTTCCAGAGCAGAAGCATGAGGTGTCATTTGCATCTGTTGACTCTTGTTTCTTCATGCCAAGTTGTACTGTTTACATTAAATTCTCACACAGTTAGATGAGCTCATTCGTGTTTCTTTGGTTTTAAAGCATATAAACTAAATATTTTCTGTGATTGTTTCTTTGTTTGAGTTTACTAAAAACCTTTTCAGCACGTAATGCATTTTTTTCTGCATTTTTAATGGTCACCGTCCGCTTCCTATCATTTCCATACGATGTTTGTGTCCTTCAACTACATGCTCCACAATAGAATTTACATTCATTTAGCAATAGCATGGTCCATTCCCAAGTCTGCCCATATCTTACGTTTCGACGATTAGGTCTGGGTGTAAGAATGTAGTGATTACATGTCGGGAATTCACTGGGGCAGGCGCGTGTAGCCGTCACATCAAAGCGAAGGCCCGGCGAGTAGCGTCGCTTGGCCGAGAGTCTACGCCAAAAGACGCAGCGATGAAAGTCTGCAACACCTGGTGTCATTTCGTCACACATTACGGCGGCATTGCCTCTGGCACTGATGACGAACGTACAAGAGCAGCCGGCAAACATGCAGAAAGAATGAATCATCCTAGTCAGGAGGTGCACACGAGAGAGAGCGTGACCAAAGGCTGCCAGAAGAGGTTCTCAAGAGACTGAAAGCAAGTGGAGTGTCCGACTCCACGACAAATCTGACCAGCTAAAGCAAAAGTCAGTAGCTCTCTTCGGGACACATCCTCAGCCAAGAAGGAAATCAAGCCAGACTCACAAAGGGTCACATGCTCATCACCAGTACGCCAAGGACAGTGACCGAAGTGAGACAGTTCATCGGGATGGCAATCCAAGCGGGGCGCTTCATCCACCACCTGTGCGAACAATTGTAGCCTCTGCGTGACCGAAGTGAGAAGACAATTGAGCTGACATGGGACACTCCACAGGAAACAGCATTCAAAGCAGTGAAGAAGGACATCCAGGAGGCAACAGCCCTAACACTATATGATCCTCAACAAGAACTTACTGTTTCATTAGATGTTTCTTCCTGCGGTTTAGGGACAGTGCTACTAGAAAAGGACAAGAAGGGAGACGTTACGACTAGTAGAATTCGCTTATGTAAAGGACTGAGCCACTACAGGAACAAAATACGCTCAGATTGAGAAAGAAGCGTATGATGTGACATGGGCAATTGAAAGGTTCGAGAAGTTCCTGCTAGGGATCCAGTTTCACATTTGGACAGACGATCGTCCCTCTCGTGCTTCTTCTCGGGTCCAAAGAACAGGATGTGATTCCAGACAGAGTTCAGCGATTCAAGCTGCGGCTGATGATATTCTCCTACACAATCTCACACATGCCTGGAAAGAACTCTGGATGACTGATGCTCTGTCAGGATCAACTTGTTGAACCACCAGACAGCATGGAAGAAGAAACCAAGCTTACATGCAAGTGGTTCTTCAGTCAGTCCCTACATCCTGTGAGTACCTGAACAGAGATAAAAAAGATGCAAGAGGAAGATTCAGTTTGTACTAAAGTGAAGAAGTACTGCACAAAGGAGTACTGCATATACTGCAGCGCAATCACCCAAGCCTTACGGTATGCAATCTGCGGTACAAGAGGAACTCACTGGTGAGAAACAACCCATTACACAAGCAAGGTTCCCTTTAGGTATGGCAACGAAAAGCAACAATTTGAAGAAATACCATTTTCAGACCTTGAAAGTCCTGGAATTTGTGGCGGTGTGGCCTTACGAATTTCCCTACGATGATCTGGTGAATTACCATTTTTATAATAAGCATAAGTCATGATTTTTACGTGCATGTTAATTTTCTTATATGGCATACAGGAATTTTCTTGTAAACGCTACAACTTCTGACATATATTTGAACGATACACGTTAAGTACCTGGCCACAATGGTAACTGTCCCGGTGGTTCAAGATCCGGTCTCGCCATCCATACTGCGATCTCTCGCCGTCGCTCACTAAACGTGGTGTTTGTATGCTTCGTTTCCTTGTTTTGAGCTCTGCTTTACGCTTTTGCCTTGGCGGACGTTGTTTAGCCGTGCGATACCGGAAGATGCAACTACAGCGGTCGTGGTTGACAGGTCTGTGTTCTGAACACTGGGTTGTGTCGGACCCAGGAAGCATGAATCGGGCAAAATGCAGACGCGAGAACGTTTGACGTCTAGGTCAATGGGCAAGTCTGCTAAAAAGCACAATAAAAAGTGCGAAGCACAGTGGGAACATGAAAAAAGGCAGCAGGTAACTCCATAAAGAACTATAACATTCCGTGCTTCAGTGATGATCAGTCTCACCAGGATCCGTCCCCACCAGCCCCCAGCAAGTCCATCGGGTCTTGACCAGCACGTACAGGTGGTAGATAGAGTGCTCTAAATTTGGTGGATAGAGCTCCCCGTGACCAATTTACGCGGGCTCGAATTTTCGCAACGAACCGTTCAAAACTGAAAATTTGAATTATTCGCAGGTTTCTAGTTTTGCGACTCGAATGCGCTTTCGAAGTGTTGTTGTACTAGGGTATTGCGGTACTTTTAAGATAGTGAACGGTCACTGGCGTCGTCGTTTGCAGTAAAGGGTCCTTTAAAATATCTTTCCAGGTCCCTTAAAGTCCTTGAAAACCCTTGAATTTTCTTTGAAGCCTGCACGAACCTGACGAACACCAAGGTATCACAAGATGCCGGCAATGAGCCAAGATGTTGGTTTGGTGGCGGGGACTAAGCTCTCAACTGACCGATGTTGCGATATGAAACTGTCTCAGCTGTGTACAGGTAGGTACCAAAAACACAACCAATGATACGTAAGACATACCAGAGCGACCATGACAACGGATTGGCATTGATTTGTTCTAGTTGAAAGGAGCACAGTACCTGCTGGTTGTGGACTATTACTCGAGGTACCTGGAAGTGAAACAGCTGAGACAAACCATACAAGCAGTCGTAATGTCACATCTTAAGACAATATTTTCTCATCGCCTGATACCCAAGATTCAGCGATCAGACAATAGTCCCAGACTTTGTTCCAAGCTATTTGAAGACTTCTCAAGGACTACAAGATTGAGCACATTACAAGTAGCCTGCTGTACCTGCCAAAGTAATGGGAAGCTAGAGAAAAATGGTTAAGATCGTTAAAGACATTCTCAGCAGTCTGAAAGTCCTGAACTTGGCTACTAAGCTACAGAACAACTGGACCATCTGGATGCAGTCCGGCGCAGCTTCTGATGGGAAGGCAGTTGCGATCCACACTGCCAGTATTGGCTTCCTACACTGTTGCCAAGACTGCCCAACCACGAAGGAGTTCCAGAAGAGAGGCTGAGAGAAAGAGAAAAAGCAAACCGAAAAGAAAAACTACAACAAGGGACACAGGCGTGCGCCGCAGACAGAACCTGGATACCGGCAACGAGGTGCGGGTGTGAAACAGCAGAGCAGCTGGAACAATCACGGGAAAGAGACCGGAACTTCCCGATTCTACACTATAAGGACAAGGTCAGGATGTCTCCGCCAGACACGCACATCGCCTGGTTCCAACATCACAGGTGTCTACCAGCAATAACGAGCATCCTGAAGCAAGCACTTCAGAGTTGAGCCATCACGACAAAGAAAACATCAAAAAGACAAAGTTGGGACGGTCCATAGAAAACCAGAGATTTGGCAAATGACCTTCTTGTGAGAAAAGAGATGGAATAAGCATTTCTAAAACCCAGGATGGAGGCTAAAAAGAGGGGACAAACACAGAACGTCTCAGACACAGCTACTAAAAATTTTATTCAGGGACCACTTCTTTTATGCAAATGTCTCACCTGCCCTCAGTGCACACAGCCAGAAGGTTTGCCAGTTCACACCTGACTACAAAAGGAGTCATAGGGTTCTGAGAGCTCAAAGACCACGTTATAGTACACAATGGCCAGGTCACCTCCAACCACAAGCAAGCTTGTCCACTTTCAAATGGTACAGATTACAATTGCAGAAACGCTTTTTGATGGACCATCGATTGCCATTGAAGGCTGGCTTATACAGCTTCCTACAGAAGCTGTCCTAACTGTCTCCTTGAGGACTACTTTTCATGCAATTGTTTTCTTTGAATAACACGGCTGTACCATCCCACTCAGCCACACCATTTCCACACTCCTTCAAGATGTTTAGCTATTTCAAAGTTCGGCGGGTTGTGTTTTTGCCTGCTCTCTTGTGGTCGCTCAGCCGATCACCTCTTGAAGTCAAGTATAAACTGCCTAGCAAAACTTTTTTTGTTTTGTTTTTCCTAAAGCGTGTTGGGAGGTTTTGTTTGTGGTTGGAGAGTGACAGCCTTGGCCATTGTGACATATGTACTGGCGATGTGGTCTTTGTGTCTCCTGTTTGGACTTTCAGCGACTCTCTTTGTAGTCAGGTGTGAACTGGCAGCGCAACCTTCTGGCCGTGTGCAAATTGGAGGGCAGTGTGGAGATGGCAGGTATAAAAGGAAGTACGCTCCGAATAAAATTTTAGTTGCTGTGTTTAGGGACGATACATGTGTTGTCGCCCTCCTTTTAGCCTCACAGTCTTGGAGTTTGAGAAATAGCTTAACTTTAACCACAGCTACTTCGCCTGCCTTATTGCGTTATCTGTGATGATATTGTTTTGTCAGGTTTCCATAAATACGGCCGGGGCACATAAAGAAGAGAAGAGGAAGAACAACATTTCGGTGCCCATGGGTTTTGAAATGTTCTCTGTATGTAGTGTTACTTATTACTCGGGTACAACTGGTACAATCATGTAAGAACTACCACAACTTACATGTGCAGCAACAGCTCACCGTCGAAGCTATATGTGAATAAGGTATTCACATATAGCATATAGTCTTACGAGAAAATGCCATTACTTTGGTTTTCAAAGTATTGAAGTAGAAGTCGTCCGAGCACCACCTGTAAAAGAAACTTGTGTCTTCCTGGAGCATAGTGCAATCTTTGAGTGTCCTTATTTTTTATAATAATAATAATAATAATAGTAATATATCTCAACAACAGAACTTGCAGTAATCTCCTATCGCTAAAAGTGGTTGCAGCAGGCAAGCTGCTCTAATTTAAACATTGTAAAAGAAAGGTAGAGACTTGGCATACAGCAGTAGCGTTCAGCT
This sequence comes from Ixodes ricinus, assembly GCA_037355805.1. Lineage (NCBI taxonomy): Eukaryota > Metazoa > Arthropoda > Arachnida > Ixodida > Ixodidae > Ixodes > Ixodes ricinus. Next base: position 156,067 of record JAZHYW010029732.1, on the reverse strand, counting down.
GTCAGATCTCTTCCATGACTTTGGTGTTTCACATTAATATATGAAATCAGCCTCTTACTTTGCACCTAAATTTTGGAAGAAGTTTATATTATTTGGTTTTGTCGTTTGTATTTGTTTTATCAAACCTGGGTGTAAGGTAGATCACACTTCCTTTCACTCACGGCATTAAAGGGGCCCTGCAAGGACTTTTTTACTGGTTTTTAACTTCACCGAACGTGGCGCACTGAACGTAGTAACACCAGTGACTTTTCTTTTCTCAACTTTCTCCGTATTTTAAAAGTTACAGGCAAATTAAAATTACAAAACAAGCAAAAAAGAACCATCGCTTCATGATGTCCTTGGTTTGCTTGAGTGGCCATGAACTAAAGGAGGGGTAGTGAGCTAGCTGACGCTCACGGCTGCCGCACTCCGTGTCGACGGCTCAGTGAGCGCCACTAAAGCATGTTCTGGCTAGGGCTGTATGAAGCGGGCAGCCAGGGCGGCTTGCATTGCATTTGCTGCGCGATTAAAGACTAATTCAACATGACACCATTGGCCACAAGCGACAGCAAACACGGGGTAAATATCACTTCAGAACGGGAGCCACTTCGCACTGCCGCTCCGCCAAGAGGCCTAATCGCAAGCCAAAGCTGCTGGCCGAAGGCCGCCAGGAACGCTCGGAACCGGTCGGATCCTCCAGTCCGTACGACCGCAGCGCCGCCACGTACATCCGGGACCTTTCTACGCTCGCCGCTTGTTGCTGCCTGATTCCACTATACCTTTCTACAGGTTTTCCCGCTCACTTTTAATCCAAGCGTCCGAAAATTTAATCCAAGTGCCACCCAATTTAATCCAAGCGCCACATAATTTAATCTTTGTACTGCCAATTTAATCCGGGTCAGTCAATTTAATCCACAATAAGTATATGCACTTATTGTATTCTGGAAACGACCTCAAGGGTGACGCCTGGAGGACGGATGACGTGTAAGACGACCTCAGGACAGCGTCCAGGACGACCTCAAGGACGACTTCTGGAAGACCCGAGTACGACGCCTGGAGGCGAGCGTTTGGGATGACCTCAGGGACAATGGCTGGGACGACCTAAAGGACGCACACTTCTTCGGACAACCTGGAGGACGACCCTGAGGACGACGTCGTGAGAAGACCCTAAGGATGCGTTTAGGACGACCTCGAGGACAACCTATCAGATGACCTCCAAGAATGACGCTACGGCGACCTCAAGGACGACGTCTAGAGCGACCTCAGACGGACATGTTTAGGAAGACCTCAAGACGGCGTCTGGGACGACCTCAAGGGCAACTTCTAAAACAACTTCGAGGATGACACTTGGAGGACGACGTCCTCTCGGTGTTGTCCTCAAGGTTGTTTTCAAAGTCGTCCTAGACGTCCTTGAGGTCGTCCTAGAACGTGCGTCCTGAGGTCGTCCTAACCGTCCTTCTTGGAGGTCGATCAGAGAAGGTAGATCCTGAGACATGGTCCCCGAGGTTGCCCTGAGGTCCGTTCCTGAGGTCGTTTTGAGGGGTGGGTCCTAGACGTCGTCCCTGAGGTCGTCCCTGAGGTCGTCTTCAGGTGCGTCCTTAGGTCGTCCTTTAGGTGGTCCTAGACGCTGTCCCAAGATTGTCCTGAAGTCGTTTATGAGGTCGTCCTGAGAAGTCGTCTTAGACGTCATTCTTGAGGTCGTCCTGGACGTCGTTCTTAAGGGTCGTTCTTGAGGTCGTTTTTGAGGTCGTCCTTTAGGTGGTCTTAGACATCGTCCCGAGATTGTCCCCGAGATCATCCTGGGAGGTCGTCCTTAAAGTCGTCTTAAACGTCGTTCTTGAGGTCGTCCTAAACGTTGTCCCTAGGTTGTCCCTGGTCGTCCTTGAGGTCGTCCTCGAGGTGGTCCTTCAGGTCGTCCCTGAGGTTGTCCATGGTCGTCCTTCGCAGTCGTCCTAGACGTCGTCCTTGAGGTTGTCCTAGACGTCGTCCCTAAGGTCGTCCTTGAGGTCATCCTTGGTCGTTTTGAGGTTGTCCTAGACGTCGTCCCCAGGTTGTCCCTGAGGTCGTCCATGAGGTCGTCCTTAAAGTCCGTCCTAGACGTCCTTCTTGAGGTCGTCCTAAACGTCGTCTCTAAGTTCGTTTCTGAGGTGGTCCTTGAGGTGGTCCTTGAGGTGGTCCTCGAGGTCGTCCCCGAGGTCGTCTATGAGGTCGTCCTTAAAGTCGTCTTAGACGTCGTTCTTGAGGTCGTCCTAGACGTCGTCTCTAAGGTCGTCCTTGAGGTCGTTTCTGAGGTTGTCCTAGACGTCGTCCTCGAGATCGTCCCCGAGGTCGTCCATGAGAGTCGTCCTTGAAGTCGTCCTAGACGCGTTTCTGAGGTCGTCCTAGACGTGCGTCCTCTGGGCAGTGTTTGAGGTCGTCCTAGACGCCGTCCCTGAGGTCGTCGTAGACGTTGTCCTCTAGGCATCATCCTAGACGTTGTTAAAATGAGTTCGCTGGCCTTCCATCTTCACGTGAAGTGAAAGCGGCTCTACACTTTTTCTATTAATATTCGAATCAAAGATTGTTTACCTCGGAAGTATCATGGACAACTAAAGGGAGTTGTCGGACGAGAAGGGCTCACTGGAAAAACTTCTGGTCCGACGCTGCCCTCTGCTGTCCGGGATAATTGAAGTATAAAGTAACTCAAAAGTAATTATAAGTAATCGAAAAAGTAATCAAATCATCAATATAGCTAATAATTAATAAATTGCCTGTATGATGACCCAAAAGTAATCAAAATACTGGGTCAATAGCAGCTCAAAACCATTTTAAAGGGTAATCATAATGCAAATTCAGCTCATAAGAACGCAATTGGTTCGATATTAGCTCAAAGTAATCAAGAATCATTAAACTGTCAATTAAGCTCAATTAATGTCCGTTGGGTCAATAGTAGCTCGAAATAATCAAGAGTAATTGCAATGAAAATTTAGCTCATGATAGATAAATCGGTAACGCAATAACTCCAAGTACTTAAAATTGTCACCAATATGTTAATTGGGCAGATTTAAAGTCCATTGGCTTCATAGTATATTAAAAAATATTAATCATGTCAATATATGCCCACAATAAATCAATTGGTTGAAAATTATCAGAAAATAATCAAGTCTTATTACAATGTCAATTAAGCCGAATTAGAATTAATTGGGACAAAAGTAGTAATAAAAATGGGAATCGAGCTCTTAAAAGACCAATTGGTTGAATGTGACCTCAAGGTAATCAGAAGAATTACCAAATTGTGAAATAGGAGAAATCCATTGGGTCAAGGTAACTCAAAGTAATCAGAAGAGTAATCATAATATACATTAGGCTCATAATAAAAATGTTTGTATGAAGATAAGCTCAAAGTAATCAATAGAGTCATCCCAGTGTCTTTTCGGTCGAATTCAAGTCCACTGGGTTAAAAGTAACTCGAGAGTAATCAAAAGAGTAATAATAATGTCCACTGGGTTCATTATAGATCAATTGGAGGTATAATAACACGAAGTAATCAAAAGAGTAGCCAAAATGTCAGTTAGGCCGAATTAAAGTCCATTCGGTCAATAGTAAGTCAAAGTAATCAAACAAGTAATTGTGATGTCAATTGAGCTAATAATAAATACTTTTGTTAAATATTAGCCCAAAAAAATCAAAACAGCCATCGCAATATCAATGAGGCCAAATTAAAGTCCTTTGGATCGAAAGTAACCCTAAGTAATCAAGACTAATAATAATGTATGATTGAGCTTCACAACCGATAAATTGGCACTATAACTACACAAAGTAAACAAGAGTTGCCAAATGTCACTTAGGCCGAATTAAAGTCAATTTAATTAAGAGTAACTCGAAGTAATCAAAAGAGTAATCATAATGTCAATAATCATCACATACAAATTCAATTCGTTGAAGATTAGCTAAAAGTAATGAAGAGTCATCACAATGACATTTAATTCGAATTCATGTCCAATGGGTCAAAAGTAACCCGAAGTAATCAAAAGAGGAATAATAATATCAACTGAGCTCATTTAGGAGCAATATTAACACGAAGTATTCAAAAGAGTAATCATAAATTGCAATTGTACTTGTATCATCTGAACTGTAGCAATGTTAAGTCGAGTAATAAGAAAGGTTAAAGAAAAACGTCCATTCGGCTAAAATAAATTCGAGTGCGCCACAATAACCTATACAAAAAGAGTTATCAACATATCAACTAAGCCTCGTCAATAGTGGTACTAGTAACTCCAAGAAATCACAACACGGATCAAATGATCAGTTGTCCCCCCAAAAAATCTAATTGTATAAAAAATTATTCTAAGTTACCAAATGTGTAAGGAAACACGACCGCCGAAGACAATAAGTGCATATATATATTGTGGATTAAATTGACTGACCTCGGGATTAAATTGGGTAGCGAAAGGATTAAATTATGTGGCGCTTGGATTAAATTTGGTGGCACTTGGATTAAATTGGCCGACACTTGGATTAAAATGAGCGGGAAAACCTGTCGTATGCGCTGCCTTTTCCACCGCTTGGTGGCGGGTATGTCGACAGGTCATTGCTCGTTTCCGTACTTTCTAAACTGCATTTGTTTCTTTTCTGATCTAAAAATAGTGAACAAAAACTACTTTTATAAATAATTGAAACGGTTCGCGCCACTTATATTTTGTATTTCGACAAAAAAAGAAGCTTTTAGTGGCTCTGACCAGTAGTAAGCCCAGGACCTAAGACGTCACATATCGCGCGCTTTCGGCACCGCGGGTCGCCCCCCGTAAGGTAGAGGAGGTTTTCGCGGCGTCCGGTTAAAATTACAGGGTTCGTAGCGGTCCTTGAAACCCTTGAAAACCCTGGAATTTTAAAATAGCATTTTCAAGGCCTTGAAAACCCTTAAATTTTTTGAGGTCCTTAAATTTCCTTGAATTTCGTCAATAGACTTTCGTTCAGCCAGTTTTTAGCGGATGCCTCTTAAACGCCTGGCAACTACTTACTCGAGCCACCTAGGCAGCCAATCCAATCCACTTCTGTAGCCACAACGCAGTACGGCATGTACGGCCAGCGGCAGCAACGATGAAAGCTAAGGCTACCTTCGGTTTGGGAACATGGTGCGCCGATAATCGAAGTTGCGTCTTTTGCAGCCTCAATATGCCTGGAAAGTGCAATTTCCAGCAGTCGTGGTTAAGCAGTGCTGCTTATAAGAAGTAGGTTTCTCTGGATACGTCGAACTTGCATCGGGCAAAGTGCAAGCCATGTGGGAAAACGTTTGACGTGTCATCAATGGGGGAGTCGGCCCTTAAAAGCCACATGAAGAGCGCAAAACACGTGGAGAATATGAAAGCGACTACGGCGCATAGTACCGTGCGGAGCTACTTGACGACAACTGTTCATGAGCAACGCATCGAGCCAGCTCCATTGACGTCGTCGGATGTGAGCAGCCTGTGCAAAGCGCACAAGTGTGTGGCCGACGCGGAGATACTGTAGATCCTGAAAATTGTTACATCGCACTATTCCTACAACTTGTCATCACATGCAGGGGAATTGTTCAAGAAAATGTTCCCGGATAGCGAAATCGCTAAGGCATTTTCCTGCGGCGAAAAGAAATCTGCATACGTGGTGTGCCATGGTCTGAGACCGTTTTTTCTCTCGTGCCTACAACGCGAATTAGATGGTGTTGTCTCTCTACGATCTCAGAAAGTTTGGTTTCAAGTCCTTGAAAATTCTTTGTTAGGGCCTTGAAAGTCATTAAAAACCCTTGAATTTTTTTCTTCTCAGTTGCTATGAACCCTGAAATATAACGCACTGATATTTAGTTACCTCTCCGTGCCTGCCATGGCTTCCGTACCCCGAGGAACGTGGAATCCGCAAAAAAGGTAGACGCTTAAATATGATTTCAGGGTTTCCTATTATAACTGTGCTGGCACAACCTGGTGTGGTGCACAACCTGGTGTCTAAAGTTGTTGTGTGATGGTACACAGGTCTGCTGGTATGTGACGTACAACCAGATGCATTTTTGTTTTACAGGGTGAACGAAACAGGTGTGAGAAGCACCTTCTTTCCCTTTTTTAAAAATCCGTTCCACCTAGACGAAAAAAGGGATCAGCACAAAATGAATGCCTGGTTTGGTTTGAGCGCTGTTCTCTAGAACTGCATGCAAAAGTTGCTTTGAAATAGCATAAGTCTTGGATTCAATATACCAGCTCGCCTGCATAATCCTTTTTCTTCGTTGAAAATGAAGCTGCATTCTTTGTTGTTGCACGCTGATATAAATGCCACTCATGGTTCGATAGTGGAGCCCTGCGGTCGGGGCGTAACTCGATTTGGAACGAAATTATCTCATGATCGTGGGATTGTTGTATTTAGCGCGTACTCGAGGCACTGTTTTGCACCCCTATTGGTGGGGCTGTGAAACAGCTGCCCGCCAACAAAGGGGAGGGAGGGGGGGGGGGGGCAGGGCAAGGCAAGCCAGGCACTGGATGGAAGCGCGCTCAGGAACAAGTCCTCCAGTGCCACTAACGTGATTGTCAGAGCAAAATCAAATCTTTTTTTTTTTATTTACAATACTGAAAGCCCTTTCGGGCTGTTTCAGGGAGTGTACAGCAATAAAACAACAGAAATAAAGAACCGAAGATCAAGTACAATCACCACAATACAATCATTTGAGTACAATGTCAGTTGAACAACACCACCGAAAGTCACCACCACCAAAGAATACTAGTATGTCTCAGCATAATCAAATAACACACCTTCAAACTTATCAGCGCTGCTGATAAGTTCTCTGATAAGTTTGAAACTTATCAGCAGAACTTATCAGCTTATCAAAAGAAAATTGGGCGTTGCAAATGTTTATATGGCAAGATGTTGATCTACGCTGTAGAGGAGTAATTTGCCAGGGCAGTGACTGCTAACCTGAGGTTTTTGACTGTGCATCCCGTGATAATGATCGTGCTATGTTCCCCGCGTGCCAGTTTCGGTGTTAAGCAAAATAGAAATACTACAAGCCTCTTTGACGCTGAATTCGTCATGAACGGTGTTGTTAACTTAGCACTTTTCACATCTAGATTTAACTGTTTTCTATGCTCGTCTAGTGGGTGAAAATTTTATCTAGCTGCTAGCAGGAGAATTCTGACTTCTTTAGTAATATCTAGCGGGTTTCTAGCTTTTTTCAAAATTATCTTGTTAAGCCATTACATGTATTCAATATAATTAAGTGTGGTTCCTTTGACTAAATTAGCAAGCTCAAAGGAAAAAAAAGTAATTGTTTTGTTGAATGGAAGCACATATATAACAATGTTTTTTTTTATGAATTTTAAAATTGCTTACGTATTTTGAAAACGTTCATGCTGTTGTAACTACCTAAAGACAAGTGTGAGAAGTGTCGTGTACTGAGACCTATAGAATAACTATTTATTAGAAAACAGATGCACCCAAGAGTGAAATCAAAACAATTTTGCAGATATTATTTTTATTTGCCTTACTGCAGAAGGAGGGGGGTATCATTTGCATTAAATTACACCTGTGAAAACTGATGTTTATAATCACATCCTTATAAAGAATAAACCGCCGTTGAATTTGTTTCGCTTCAAAACAAATTAATAAATGTAACAAGCTGAAAATTCGGATGTTGATTGTTTATGTGCAGTTTTACAATTTTTATATGTGTATTCTAATAAATTTCAGTTGAAAGCTATGCCCTATCCTGTTTGCCAATCATCTTCTTGTCCTCATTTTGTTTTCTGACATCTATATACCCATTATGAATCGGAACCGACTAGCCCAACTTGCAGTCTTAATGCTTTTTATCATAGTTCAGTTGCTGGGTTTACAAAGGACATGAACAAGATTTACAATATCTTTTTCCAGTAAATCAATTACATAAACCATATTTCTTAATTTACAAAACAAAGTTGTCTTTTTTTATAGCCGAGATACCAAATATATGAAATATTTGTATTTTAAGAATTATTGGAAACATCAGAAAGTTAAACTAAACAGAACCGTGTAGTGTAACAGAACCGTGCACAGAATTACATAGTCCAAGCTTTCGGGTTTTGGACGTGAAAAAATAAGTATTTTCTAGGGTAGCTTTGTTTCTCACGAACACGAGAGTTATCATATACATTTTTTTTTGTTGTGAAAAATGGAAATGCTGATCTGACACGAGTGTTTGAGCTAAATCAACCAGTCATTCCTTTTTTAAATTTTGTTTATTGTGTGTTTGGCCAAAATAGAGTCTAGCTGTTTTCATCCCAAATCTATCGCTTTTAGGGACTAGTCCACCGATAAATTTATTTTAGAGTTGTCAACACTAGTCGTAAAGCATTCGGTCTTCGAGAAAAGATTCGCCCATTGTATCGGGAAGTTCAGCTCTTGTAGAAGCATTGAATCCAAATTTAAAAATAAAAGCTATGAGTTTTTTTAAGGTGGCTCAATTTGGTTGGTTTCGGTTTCAGCACGCTCGCAGCTGTGCTGGTGGATTCTGTCGTTTTCGCTTAATTTTATGATACCAATGTCTCCGTGCAGCCAACGATACAATGGACTGGGCCAGTTTGAGATCCATGAAGTGGTTTCAAGCCTGATTTATGAACGTTTCTACAAACACCTTCATCTGGTCGTGTTCGTCGTCCGGCTCAGGTTCGGCGGCAAAACAACTGATCTGGGCCCGTTTGCTCGAAGCGCTAACCGCGGCTAAAGTTAGCCGCAGTACCGGAGAACGATTTGAAATCACGTGACTCGCTCGAGTAGGGGATGCGGGGAAACATGGTGGTGCCCTTTCGAGTGAGCGCCGCTCAGCTTTGGAACTAATATGTCACGTTGTAGCTGCAATACGTATCGGGCGCGTTAGTCAGCAACGGATGGTGCAGGAAGCGCAATCGCTTTGCCTGGCTTCACCTACGTCGCAAAGCATGAGCAATGACCCCGCGGCATTTTTTTGGACAAGGTCTCTTCGATTCTGGCGCATTCCTGCTGCCGGCACGTGAACGCGATAATTCGTCGGCATGGCAACTACTTTGGAAAGTTGGTTGCCGTGGACTGAATCGGCCGGGTATTGATAGCACACAAAAGCAGACACCGTCCCAATAGACCTTTTTCTAAATTACCCAAGCATCGAGAGAGAACGCTGTAAGTGTAATTTTATGGACCGCGCGCGCTGGCATTCCTCTTATAAAAGATTCCGAAGTAAGTAATCCATGAAGAAGGCTTTGACGAACGCGTGCGAAGGCGAAATTCGACTTTTTGCTTTAGAACAATTACTACTCGAACGCCAGCGCGTGCAACGTGTTGTAACTACACTCGCACCGAGCACCTGGGTGCTTGGGAAAGTTAGAAAGAGGTCTATTGGGACGCTCTCCGCTTTTGTCTGCTATCACTACCCGGCCGATTGAGTCGAGGCAATCCACTTTCCAAAGACGTTGCCATGCCGACAATTATCGCGTTCATTTAGGCTTAGGAATGGCCAGAATCGAAAGACTGTTCTAAAAATGCGGCGAGGTCATTGCTCATGCTTTGCGATTTAAGTGAGGTGAGACAAAGCGAAAGCCTCCTGCACCATCCATTGCTGACTAACGCGCCCGATATTGCAGCTACAACGACATATTAGCTCAAAGCGAGCGGCGCTCACTCACCGGGGCACCGCCATGTTTCTCGCATCCTACCGAGCCGGTCACGTGATTTCAAAGTCCCTCTTATAGGTACTGCGGCTAACTTTAGCCGCGAGTTAGCGCTTGCGAGCAAACGGGCCCGGACGTGGAAGGAAGATTACCATTGTCTACCGCTGTACCCGCTGACGCTAGTTTCCGTAGATATAAACTAATGAAGTTACCAATGCATGAGTGCATGAAAATGCAAGTCGACAATCTGTTTAACGATGTGCTGAATCGGCGCGAACAGGTGAACTCGGAAGTTTAGTGATCACTATTTTCAAGGACGCCAACTTTTTCTGACCATCGCCCACTGGAAAACACCCCTGTCATGGCGCATATAATGTAAAAAAGAAGCGCCACTGTCTCCATATGTTATCTTTCAGGAAAGGAAGTACTCGATAGGTGTTTCGATGGTTCATTGCGGAGTAGGAAATTTTTCAACTATCGGCCCAGCTAAATATTCACTAACAGCATTTCAAAATGTTAGCCTTAGAAAATAAACTCTTTGTTATACGCGCATTTTTTTTACGGCGTACTCATGATATGAGATAGATGACAGACCCTTCAAGTGAAGTCTAACATCTGTCTTCCGTCAAGTTTGCAAAAGGAAATTAAAGGGCGCGTGACCTCCGGCACGTCCAGTTGAAGTAGAATGCTTCATGGATTTGTGTAGACAATCTTCGTTCGTTTGAATGAATACGCTTTTTACTTTCATCGGCGACGCCATGCACTCGGGTGGTTTCAATGCTGACAGAATATTTTAGGCGTCACATATTGCGTACCTCCGGCGCTCACAGCTGCATGTGACACGTTTTTCACCCGGGGAGCCCACAACTTTTATTTTTAAATAAATTAATCCGAACTATATATTTTAGGAAAATCATTCAGGTACATTGAAAGACTACAGACATGGAACAAAGCAAAAAAAAAAAAGTAGTTTCTTTAAATGCATAAATGAGGTAATCAAGGCTTCGGGCGAGCGATCCCTCATATAATCAAAAGCAACAGTTTTCGATTTGTTAGGACTCTTTAGTGACTCTTTAGGTTCACTATATTTGTCGCCTTCTTCAAAATTGTATATGCGCGACCATGCGCTTCTTGTTGCGAATGTTCCACCACTATCACTGAGCCAACCCGCGCTGTCATAAGTAATTGGCCTCTCAACCATCACGCTGCCTTATCTAGAATTCCTTGGTAGATTTGGAGCGTTCCAAGCGCGCTTCATGCTCGCACCTTTAGTGCGGTAGATGCGAGCGCGCTTTTGCACGCCCAAGATGATACCAACAAAAACGAGCTTTACAACTTCCCCATTAGAGTTCTCTACATACTCGATAGGCGCCAGTGCTAACGCTGATTCCTGAGCCTCATCCGGCCTCGTCGCACGTTTCCCGGTTCGCCGACAGTGCAAATAGTCACAACAGGTAATAAAATCAAGTGCAGAAGTTGGGCTCATAACGATGGCACGCGATTACGTAGTAACGATAATCATCGGGCGACAGATTACAAAGCAAGGCAAAAAATCGCGGTGAACCGCGACGAAAAACACAGAATGCAGCGCAGTCGCCACGGCGCGAATGGGAGTTAAGCGACGAGTTGAAGCCCCCTCATGGCGGCCGCGTCGACGTGATTTAAAGATGGCAGCGTCCATGCGACGGAGGGTGAAAAGGTCTATATGAGATCCCTACAGGCTACTTCCTAAGTTCGTGTGTGCAAAGTTTCACGATTTTAGTACTCTAGTAGAGACAGGAAGATTATTTTCAGTTTCTCTGTTCACATTTGATGGTCTGGCAGTACTGACTTGTAATCTAAAGTACTTTCAAGAGAAAGCTAGGGAGGTTTCTATTTTTAAGTTACAGACTGGAAAAGTTTTGTACTGATTAGAGAGTTTTAGAATAACGTACGCAATTTTTAGCGCTACGCTGCTTTAAATTTAGCGCTTGCGTTAGCGCTCGCTACGCAAGAGAGTTTTATGAATAGCGTTTCTCCGCCGCGACGCAAAAGCCTAAGCATCTCGCGCTTGCAACGCCACCAAGATAATCACAATTTTTATTTCACTATGATAGGGCCAGCTGATCGTAGGAAAATAGAATATAGAGAGAAAAGACACGCACATACCGCGCTGTATGTCTGTCTGTATCATGCACCAACAAGCTCAACTACAGCCTGTTACTCAATTTTATTTCACACAGAAATGCTGGAACTTGAGAGAAAACAAGTTTTCTTGGTCCAGGTAACATTTTAGATTTGTTTAAACATGAGAATGCGACGCGAGCGGTCGACCGGTCGTGTCCGCCCGCGTCGCCTCGACAAAGAGAGGTCTCGTGTACTGACCTTCGCACACCGTACCTTCGCCGAGAAATCTTCGCTCGTCGCAAGCACCAAGTTGCCGGTGATCGTTGCCCATCTTACTATGTTTTCCAGGCCGAGTGCAATGTCGTCCCCTGTTGAGAGTCGCAGTAGCGAGATGCCGCCGACGTCGCACTCACGCCGCCGCCAGCAGCGGCCGCAGCCATGGTTCTGCGAGGCTGCATTTTCGGAGTGCGGAGCATCTCTTGCTCAGGTCTATGTCCCGCGGCGTCGTAGTCCGCACTCGCACTACGCACGCGCAACTCTCCTTCCCTCTCTCCAACAGCTGCGCGTTACTCTCTCCGCTCTCTCTCTCTACGAGCTGCCGTGCACTGCGCGTTCGTTCGCCTCTACTCACACCGCGCGCGCACGCGCAGCTCTCCTCCTCTGGTCTACCTCCTTCAAGTGTGAAAAAAAATCGAACGGCGAGCGGCGAGCGTTCCAAGTTTCTCTGCCGCGAGCCGCGACGAAGGCTCGCGTAGGGCCCGCGTAGGGAGTCACGCTAGGGCAGTCGGTGGCGCCATCTCTCGACGTCAGCGACGCAACTGACTCTTTCCTCGGAACCAACGTGCCGTCTGGTTCCTGGGAAGATGGTGTGTGCAAACTCTTTTCGTGGCGCGGCCAACTTCGCTGCAAATCTACCTGGAGGAGCACGAGGCTTTTTGCGGCATGGCACGCAATTTCTGAAAAATGGCGCGCGCAAAGCGCACAACGTGGTTAGCGTTCGGCGCATGCGCAGTGAGCAACGCGCCTACGTGGCCGTAAAGCTTTAGCGTACGCTATTCTAAAACTCCCTATTATCTGTAAGCGTTAACGTGTTCGCATGGAACATGCGCAATAATGTAGTACAGCAGATGTCGGTAAGTAGATTATTGAGCTGGATTGGTTTTGGAACTTGGAATAGATTTTAGCGCTCAAAACACAAGGACACAAAGGCGAGGTCGGAACACCACGAGTGCGTAAGATTCGATCGAAAATAATTTGGCGCAGTGGAGCGCACAACGTGGTCAGCGTTCCGGCATGCGCAGTGGCGACGACGTATTCTTTGCGTACGTAAAGCTTTGGCGTACGCTTATTCTACAAACTGCCTATTATCTGTAAGCGTTAACGTGTTCGCATGGAACATGCGCAATAATGTAGTGCAGTAAGATTCAGTAGAGTAGATTGTTGAGCTGGTTGGTTTTGTGACTTGGAATACATTTTAGCGCGCATCAAACGCAAGGACACGAAGACGAGAATCAGACACCACAGTGCGTAAAGATTCGATCGAAAATAATTTCACGCGGCGCTCTCGCGCAAATGTCTCATGCGCGGCATGGAATATGGAGAAAGCGCGTTTATATCTTGGGGTCTGGTGTCGCTTAGTAGAACTGAACGTCATCGGAATCTAGACACGCTTCCCGGCTTCCGGTACGCCTCCGGTTTGTTATAAACCGCGGTTCGCGGGCGCCCCTGAAAGCGGCTCACTCTCACGAAGAGTAAGCGTGCGGCGATGCACCCTTTACGAGGGACGCGCAATTTTCAGATGAGACGTTACTTTCTCGTTTCTAGGAGGGGCGCCTTAATTTCCGGTGCAAGACTACGTGCGTAACCAATAATCATAAATATTTCTGTTTTCGTGATAACTGATACCAATGATATTAAAAATGGTGCGGTGGTGGAAGACGAAGGGAGGGGAAGAGTGAAGGTGAGAGGTGAAAGCGTGGTATACGGAAGGAGCATACGAGAGCAGAGAAGAAAAAAGAAACGACAAGCCCCCCCCCCCCGTAACGTGTTCAAGACGATTGAAAGATATAATCAAGATAAAGTAAGAAAAGCAAAAAAAAAAGTGTTGCAGAAACCACTACACTGGTCGTCTCACAATATGCGAAGCATCGTGTATGAAGACTCACGACGTCACCTACAAGAATAGGCCAGAATTTGGTTAAGATGCCAGATGGCCACGTCGCAACTCACGACGCAACTCGCTATGAATACAGCGACGCGGAATTCCTAACAAACACTTTATTGATTCATGCTGTCGATTGTTGTAGTCTTCATGGTTGATTGCTAGTATCGAGAGACTAACGGTCTGTAATGAGTAGAAGTATGAGACGTACTTGGAGGTGCGTACGTCAACTCTCCTAGTAAACACGTGGTCGATGACATTGCCACGTCATGTTGTTGGCACTGCCTTCTCATCGTCCGCCTTCGTTGCGTATCGACGACAGCTTGGCGACTACACGACGCCGATTTTCCTCTCGAGGAGCTCTTCTTGTGTGGGTGGTTGGTATCCCGCGAGGCCCCATCTCATCTGACACGACGAGTGCCCCGAGGTCGGGTTTTATAAGCGGTCTACGACGTAATCCGTAAACGTCGCCGCGACTGCAGCGCGCTACTTCGAAATCTGTTTTGAATGATTGCTTCGTAGCTTGGGTGCGAATGTGAAGATGTGAGTAGTGCCGTTCCGTATACCCGCCGCGCGCTTAGCTCCTTTTTTTAATTTTATTTTTGTTACGGGGTCAGGTGCATTGCGATAGAGGTAGCTAGAAGAATGATTCACATTAAAAAAAAAAGGATTACGGCTTGCCAGATAGAGTACGACAGGTATTATTTTCTAAGGGGATAAGTATCGTATCGGCTTGCGGTCGTGAATCCCTACTGCGTGGTGCACAGTAAAGGCACCCAGGCTAGCAGTGGGTACTGCACTGGCTAAAATTGCTCATCTACAGTGGTGACACCAAACTCCCATGAGGGCTGACTGACCTCCCGCTGTCTAAACATACGCACAGCGAAATCGTCACTTTTCTAACGCGACCTATCTGTAGAAAATGGGAAGACTTCCTTTCGCGGCGATCCGGTGCCCCGGTTGGGATCGGAACTCGAAAGAAATCACACGGAGCGGTGAAAGGAGGACGGAGGCTATCGCTTTAAACGGGGCCATGATGCGCTCCTTGACTGAGGCCTCTCAATCCAGCCCTTAATCTGAAGCGTCCAGCAGCGCGCGCCTCGCTCCCCGTCGTGCATATTTGAAGCGGACGGGAAGGGAGGGATTAGGGATGCCGGTCCCCCTCCCTGGTCTGCGCCGGGGCAGACGGCGGGGTCGGACCGTCGCGTGACGCGCTTTAAAAGTGTGCTTCGGAGGGGATTAGCGAATACGAGGGGATGTTTGGAAGATTCGGGCTTAACTCGGCGGTCCCGTTCCCGCGTCCGTTCGTCTCTGGTGGACGCAGCCTTTCTGCCGGAAGCGGGACGCTTAACGTGACGTACAGATGGGATGTTGTACTAATACACTACGCACAGAAAAACTAACAGCAGCTTCGCGCTGTGTTTTTTTCTTCCTTTTATTGTGGGTGAAATGTTGTCGACCTCGATCTGCGCTGCAAGAGAGAGAGAGAGAGAGCCCGGTGACACGAACAACCATACATATTTTCTGGGTTATGTACCGGACGTTGAAGGGCGGTTCTGTTCAGTGTATCCGATCTCTAAACTGGCTGGGACGATTGCTAAATTGGTGGTATGATCTGCTTCCTTTACTTTCGGTGTTAATTGTCTTTTCTGTGGTTGTTTCACGTTATATTATCGGGGTCTTTCCTTCTACGGTTGGGCAGCGCATCATGGTTTGATTGTCACCCTGTCAGTAGGCATCAGAGTCAGCCGGTGGTACGTGTAGTTCGATAAAGGTTGCGACAACTGAAGTTTCGCCTCTCAAGGAAGCCTGTTTATTTTTTATGTGTCGAGTTGATTTGGATGGTTGTCCCATAGCAGTGTGCGAGTTGTGAAGCTTCAGTGCTAGCTGGCCGCGCTCATCGGGGTTGTGACCGGCGTCTTCCCCCTGCAGCGTGCATTCCAGGCGCTGTGCCAGAGCACCCACCTGTACGGGCGCCGGCTGGTCTTGGAGTGGGCCTCTTCCGACGACCAGGAGGTGGACACGCTGCGCAAGAAGACAGCCGACCACTTTCTGCAGGGTGAGTGACGCCCTCGCCATCCTCTCTCTCTTGTTTCCTCCTGCGGGAGCTTAGGGTGTTCTGCCGGCAGCCTGAAGGCCCTGCTATACACCTTTGTTGCCTTGATCTATTTTCCTTCAACGTTTCTCTTTTCCTCTACAAAATAAAAAAAAAACGTTTTTAATCAATTTAGTTAATTTTTGCCTCTACGCGCGTCTTTATATATACAGGGTGTTCGCGAAAGGTGGACAAATTCTATATTTCGAAAACTACGCGTAACCACAAAAAAAGGCTTGTGTCGTTTTTGTCCTGGGCGAATTGCCTAGGTTTAGGAAAATTATAAAAGTTCAAGATAATTAAGTTGTTAGTTATTTTTGCCGTAATTAACTTTTTTAATATTGGGTTTTGAGGGCATGGGTTTATTTGGAAAATTGATAAGCATCATCAAAATACCTAAATCAAGAGGTTTGCAAAACGGTAGAAGGTGCCTGAAGCATTTTACAGCTTTCTATTTTCATTCATTGGTTTTCCAGTTAGTTTATTATCGGGCATATATTTGATATTTATTATTTTACCTTTTTAATTTCAGTGTTCAATAAAGTCCTTGTTTATCTTAAAGTCATCTTAACATCAGTTTTTGTATTGACATGTGTTGCTTGTAGGATTTGCAAATTTTTTAACTCTTTCATTGTACAGAATGCAACTACCATAAATGCCTTTGAATTCAGACAGCTGGGAGAATAGTAATAAATCTCATTATCAAAGGCGTGTATTGGCCTCACATGCAGTACGTAGTGACTGCCTGAAGCTGGTAGTACCCACATCTCACAGTCATTGTTCAGTGGTCCAAGTGTACAGGTTCTCAGTAACATTCTCACGTTTATTTTTACCACTCACAAATACTAATATTTTCCATTAAAACTGAAAAAGAAAAAAAAGCGTCCAGTCATCATGCAGTAGTGATCTGTAGTGGGTAACAGTTGATATGTTTTTTTTTTTTTAGTGTGGGTTAGCTGTTGTAATGCCTTTTTTTTTTTTGTGATCTGAAAGATCTTTTTTTTTTCCTAGTGCTGTTTGGATCACGGAAACATACATCTTGTAAGGAGCGTGATATAGCATGATCTATTATCTTGAGTTTTCTTGAAATGGGTCAAACAATTTGTTTCTTGGAAAAGAAAACGTTATCTTAGAATTTTCTGTCTGGGGAGGGCATAGCAGACATATTCTATGTGTGGTGCGGTGATGCCGTGGAAAAATAATGAGGATATTGGCGAGGAGAAATTGTCACTTCTTCAGGTGCAGAGAACTCATTAAAGGCCGTGCAACAGTCTGTGTCTTGACATTTCTGAAGTAAAGAAGAAAAAACCGCTTTCGCCTCGCCGTTTTCTTTAAAATGGACAAGGTGAGAGTTTCGCTTTCACTCCTTCATCTTTCCGGTCACTGATACGCTGCTGACAATCAATGAGCTTGTAGGTTCGGTGAAGCTCTCTCTTCAGGAGCCATCAGTGAGCGGCGAGAACTCATCCCGTTCGCGACCGCGTGACCACGTGCTGAGCTGTGAAAGGAGGAAAGTCTCATCCGGGTCCGGCCATGCCTGTCGGCCCTGTCCCCCCTCAACTGGGGCGATTTCCCTCTTGGTTTTGGCAGGCGCTCGGACGTTGCTCCGCGAACTCCGTATAATAAAAGTTTTGTCATTAATCCTGATTTTCAGCGTATGTATGTTGGAAAGACAGATTTATGGAAAAGTTGCCTTTTATCGAGCAGGTATTCGCACAACTTGCTATCTTTTCTTACAATTTACATTGACGTCATGCTGCATGTTTCTCACGGCCGCCGCCGCCTTGATTGAGAATGTTCTAATTTTCTCGCGGTGTGGCGGAATCACCAACATTCGAAGGAAGGAGGTGTGTTTTCTGTCGCTTTGTTAAATTGAACAATGCTCGAAGTAGAAAACGCCAATTCTTTCAACGTTAAAATCGTTGCTGGCCTCCTTTAAAAGTCGGCTATAATTTGCGTTATCACTTGTCCTTTTGGTCATTTGAAGTTATGATTTGGATTAATGCAAGTTGTTTTAGCTGCTTGCGTCGTATAAATTCCCCCCTTCCCTTTAAAACTCTTACGGTTTATTATTTCGGGCATTTAAACTATAACTTTCTAATGATTTTGTCTCGTTTTGTTTCGCTGGCTTTAACCAGTATTTTCGACTTTGATTTAAACTAGCGTGAGCTGTTCAAACCCCTTGTGTCCCAACATTTCGTACCTTTTATTTTTAATTTTTCATAGATACTGTTTTATGGCTGTTGCATAGGTCTGAGATGTTGGAAAGGCCGTCTTTTTCCAGTCAGTTGTATTTTTTAAAACTCCTCCTGGTTTTTTGGTATTGTTTAAATCTTCGTGGTCGGTTGAATTGGTCAACTCTTCGTAGTCAGTTGTACTGGTCAACCATTCCTAGTCTATTGTATTGGTTCAGCTCTTCCTGGTCATTTGTATTGTTTTAACTTTTGTCTCCACTCTTCACTAGTAAATTGTATTGGTTCAAATTGTCCTAGTCATTTGTATTAACTTTTCCTAGTCACTTGTTTTTCCTAGTCAAAGTTTTTACTCTCTATCTAGTCGATCCTGTTAATATTTTGTAACAAGCTTACTACTTTCCTAAGCATCATGCCTTTGTGTATCTAGCTACATCTTTTTTTTTAATAAACACATCTTGACAGTTTTTGAATTGAAGAAAATTTTGCTTACTGTGCAGCTTAGCTGTACGCCCATAAACGTATGGGGTGGGGCCCTGCAATCATATTTAAGCGTCTACCTTTTTTGCGGTTTCCACGTCTCTCGGGGTTCGGGCAAGCCAGCGGGCACGGAGAGAGTTACTAAATATCAGTGCGTCATATTTTAACCGGGCGACACGGAAACCTCCGCCACCTATGGGGGCGACCCACGGTGCCGAAAGCGCGCGGTTTTGAGCTCTTTGGTCCTGGGCTTACTACTGGTCAGAGCCGCTAAAAGCACTATTTTTATTCGAAATACAAAATATAGAGTGGCGCGAGGCGTTTCAATTACTTATAAAAGTAGTCGGAATTCGTTCGCCAAGAGAATTTCTCTTTTCGGAATGCACGCATGGTCGCTCGGGGTGAACAGTATGCATCGGATGTCTTTTACATTTGGCACGAGAGCTGTCGATGTTAGAGTATGCTGTGGTTACGGGTTATTTTATTCGGCAGGGCCCTCGAGTGGAAGAGCTCAGTGTGGTCTACCTACGGAGGGCTCTATCACCCCTTGCCGTCAACTATAAATGATAGTCGCATTCGTGGGAGTCAGGATTGCTTATTTGTGAGCTCGCGCAGTGCAAGAAATGAAACTGCACGCCTCCTACGAAATATGCAATGTCAACAGCAGAACACAATGGCGCCCGGTGGTCAGCTGCTTTGACGAACAGTCTTTCGCGGAGCAGCATTGCCCTAAAGAGAGCGCCTGGCCCCCTGATTCCATCACCCGCGATGCTCGCCGCTTTTGCGAATCGTCTCGGCAAAATTCTCCATAACGATACCGTCGGATACCACCGGGGCATTTGCACGCATGCATCGTATCATTAGAAAGTTTTAGTAAATCGTTCGGATATATCCGATAGCGATACACGATAACGATATGACGCGTGTGCAAAGGCATCGAAAGCGTACCGGCTATCGTTATCGGAGCGCTGCAATTCTGTTTCGGTTTGGCGCTATCTAGCGACTGATGGCAGTGGGTATGCCTGGGAGTGCCGGCTGCGTTGTTCTAACGTGAGCTATTGCTCTGGTGGCGCCGCTTAGCCTGGTGTCTGAAGCCAGAAATACTGGGTAGGCCAGGAAGCCGCAGCTTGCATAATATGCCAGTACGGCGAAAGCTTCGGCCCTGGTGGGCCAATCGGAACGTGACTACGTATCATCGGAGCGCGCTTTTACTGCGAAGAAGTATCAGGCTTTTCGCTCGTATACGTAGCGCATATGGAAGCCGTCGGAAACGCAGTGTGGGGCTTATCGTTCACCCTTTGCCAAGTTACAGTGAGACAGGGTATAACCTTGGGCTCTCACTCTGTTGGCGCCAACTGGCTGTTGACGGCTGACTATACGATATGCTCAAAACTCTGTGCCATAGGGCATGTTTTCCCTCACGTAATTTCGTCCCCACATTTGTAGTCACAAAATGTCTGGCGCGTGCTAAAACACAACTATAGACCTTTCAAAAAAAAAATGCGTGTGGCCGGTGCAGGCACGTATTGCAAGCGGAAGACCTATAGGCCCCCCCCCCGAAATCTTCCACGTATTGCTGGACCTCCTCTCCCCCTCCCTTCATACAGCATTTCGTCATGGGCGCCCCCCTCCTCCCTCGAAACAACATCCTGGCTACGATGCCTGGGCCGGTGCCATTTTGAGTGTTCTTGCGTGTCACGTGCTTTCCTCGCTTCACGAAGCGAGGAACACGGCACGTGCTGGCTGGGCTGTGACGATCGCACGCTGACTATGAGTTTGTAAACATTCGAAAGGTCTGCTTGACTACAGCCAATGCCACAACCACGGGGTGCCTTTTAAGCTTTCTTCCGCAGAACGAGCGCTCGCTTTATATACTTCGTTTCACCTTATGTTGTACCGCAGCGAAGGCTAGAAGCGCGGGTGTCATAGCGTCGCCGAGATGTGCCCTGAGCACAGGCGCTCGCGCAGTTGTAGCCTTTCTTCGCGGTACAACACAAGGTGAAACAGATTATAGAAATGCACGTCTCACTCATGAACGCGAGCTAGCTCGCGCTTTTTGGGAACGGAGTATAATCCGGAGATTCACGTGACGCCCTCGAATCGATGGTGCACAAAAGCCTATGTTTCACATCGCGCCTATTTTCCCTCTCTCTCTCTCTCTCTCTCTCTCTTGTTTTTGTCAATAAATGAAACGTTTTCTGCACTCTAACAACAAAATGGCGGACTGACGTCGCGCCACTGCGGTGGTGGCGCTGCTGTCTGTACTGCGCATGCGCAGATGCCTCACGCGAATCTGGTTTGCGCACGCGCAGCGCCGGTGTGGGCAAACTCGGGCTTGTTTGTAATCGGTGTGTTGGTGTATGGGCACGGACAACTTAATTAAGAAACTCGAGGCGAGGCGTGTCCAATGAATCTCATTATCGTTCCGAAGCCAATGAAATAGCAGAATTAACTGATAAGCAGGAAGGACATATATACAGCTCGTGAAGCAAATAAAAAGCGTAAACTCAAACTCGATAGGGAGGTGGTGAGTTTCCGTGTCGGTACGCCACGCAAACGGTGTTTCGGCTGCTTTTACTATGGACGCGGGCAACGTGAACCTCTGCGCCCATGGAGTTGGAAAGAATGCTGACAGAGCCCCTGTAATATCGCCATGTGGAGTTGGGCCACCGAAGTTGATAAGGACCGCACTGAGAAGATCGGGGCTTCGAGCACAGCCTGAGTGCATTGCGCGGCGCATGGGGCGATTAAGAGCAAAAACGTGAATGAACCGTGCACATACTCCAGATAGCGAGGTATCATCTCTACGGAGAAGCAGACACGATAAGACGACACAACGAGAAAAGTGAAAAAGATAAATGGATACTTCCACTAAGACTCCTCTTGTTTTTGCACGGCCCCTTTAAACAAACACTAGCCTCGATAGTATCGAGTACTCTCGAGACAGAAATTTAGCGGGAACCTAAGCATTTTATTTTACTTTTGCCGATACTCAATAGGCCCTTTCACACACACTTGCCTTTGACTACGACCGACTGAGACAAGACCACGGTTTTTAAGCCTCTTCTGCGACAGCTTACGACCGGATACGCTGCGGCGGGAGTCGGTCGTAAACACCCACAAGAGGCTTAAAAACCGGTCTTGTCTCAGTCGTCATAGTCAAAGGCAAGTGTGTGTGAACGGTCGATTACACCATACATGGCTGCGTTGGCCAACGGCCACGCGTCGCTACAAGGAAGAAAAAAGTCGAGAGCGGATACGGATGTAGCGTCCCTTTTTATGGTCTAAATATAATTGAAACTCGTAATTTTTTTGAACTAGAGCTACGTCTTGTCGCGGACGGCGCTGTTGCTGTGACGGTAACGAGGCCCCCGTGGCCTCGACTGTGGAGTGTTATCACTAACGTGCCCTGCTCCGACGCTCTTATTGGGTCGTGGGGGCGCAGCCCCCGAAGTTCGCCAAGTTGCCGTGAAACGGAGTATAGAACTTTATGTCATATATGAAAACGCTTCCCGGCAAAGAAAAGTACGAGAGTCCTTTCTACCTGCCAGGCGCGCGGTCCCAACAAGATCCGATCTCTAGCTGTCTCAGCCGGCAGCCGCCGGGCTGTTGAGTCCCCAAGATCCCCAAACCGAAGAAGGCGTCAAACCTCTCAACCAGTTGTCGTCCCCGTTTCTGACAACAAGCGGGGTCTAGATTCCCCAATCGTTTGAGCTCCGCTCACCTCCTTCTACCACGCACACAGACATGAAGGACACCAACTGCGCGCGGCAGACGTCGTTGGTCCCTCAGGTTGGTCCCGGGGGCGCCAAGTCAAGCGGGGAGAGCCAATGTTTCTTTGTCGCCGCGTAATTTCAAGGATAAAAGCGAACATTTTCTTTTGGACTATCATTCGCAAAACTTCACGACGAAACGGTGGGGATCGCATCGGTGGCGGTTTGGGTTCAATCCCCACCCTGCCCGTTTGGTCTGGATGAGCATCGTACCGGCGTGCGGTCGTGTATCAAGCAGTCGTGCTGCACTGGCTAAATTGCTTATTTACAGTGGGTAACTATGTCGCCATGTTCTGGCAGACTAACCTACTGCTGTATAAACAACTAACGACAAATTTGACTGACATTTGACTTTCGGTGGCGTTGCCAACACGGCGATCCCCACGATCTTGTCATCAAGCTTTGCGATCCCCGCGGAGCGGTGACGATATTTAAATGTCATTTATTTCGGCTCAGGAGAGACGGGGGTGCGGCAGATAGGCCGAAGGCCCATACCAGATAACCTGCAACACCCAAACGCAAAAAAAAAGAAAAGAGGGGAAGGGGGTAGATAAACAATAAACACTAATAACAACAACCACAGTCGGAAACGGAAAGAAACGCGAACAGCAGGCCGACGGCCCCCAGCGCCACGCCGAAGCCCGGGACCCGCCAAGCTAGGGCCGAACACATCCTACTCAAATGTGCCCGACCCCAGCCCGGCGAGCCCCAAGCCCCAGCGCAGCGCCGGCGGCGCCCCAAGAACCGCCGACCGGCTGCCCGCGCCCCATCCCGCCCCGACTGTACATACCCCAACAAGGATTACGACAGCGAGTGGTGGAGATCACTGGTCACTTTACAACGAAAAAGTTCCATTTCCTCACGTGACGTGGGCGTGCACAGGGTGAGGCTAGTAGGCGTGAGCGCCAGTGCGTAATGGCCCTCAATGCGAAAAACTGACGGTGTCTTTCCGTCCTGGCAAACAATGGCTGCAAGATGCCCGACCGGTTTCTGACGCAAGCGCCAGTGGACGCGAGAACTACCTGAGCATTTGATTTGGGCTCGTGACAATCAACACCTCGACAAGCATTCGGGTAGTGGCTCGCGACCAATCCCCGTGACGACGGGCATAGCCGAACCACAACAATAGGGAGTTTTCGTAGATCGTTTTCGCTGTCCACGCAACGCTCTCTGCAACCCGCTACGATACCCGGAACTTTACGCCAAGGCCATCGGCGCGCGGGCGCAATAGCGGCTTCTTCGTTGCGGAGGGATTGGCGAGGGGAAACGCGCTCTATGAAAACTCCCTAATATGAGGGGCCCGGCTGCGTGCGCGCCGTGCTTTTCCGCGCGACTGTGATGAACATTGGCGGCTCCATAGCCCCTGGTCGCTTGTTCTGGCTGCGAGTAGACCCTTTCCATAATCGAGGCGATTCTAGCGCGTTCTAGCTAGCAAAGCGTCTTGTGAACTCTTCAGCCACCAGTTTCGGTTCCGATTAGCCAATCTTACTTCACGATATCACGTCAAGACCAAAAAATAAGGTGCTTGACCATAGCCTCCTATATACTGACAAAGCCTGGCAGATCGCCACAAGAAGCTGCCGCCGAAATGGAAAAGGTGAAGCGGCAGACAACGGATGAGAGGGAGCCACGTGACTGTCGCCCCGCTGCGGCGAGACGCCGAAACACACTTCTTCCGAGCGAACAAGTGTGTTTCACGTCCTCGCCGCTGCAAAAGCTGTGCGCTGACGTCCAGGTTCCCCGAGAAAATGGCTCTTTGATGCTCTGTGCTACCAGATCCTCGCGCTCCAAATCTGCGACCGGGCACTTTATGGCTCCGTCGTCGAACTGCCAGGCTTTCTGAGTATTCGCGACTCCAATTCACTATAGGTGGCGCCACTCGTTTTCCAAGATGGCCGGTTTAGTGAGGGTCGGAGGTGCGTGCCGCTGCTGAGCCTGTCTAGTTTGCTGGCTTCACTGAGCGACACAAATTATTTCTGGTAATACTAGGGAGCTAGGGTGTTATAAGCGCAGGTCACCTCTTTATCCTGAAAACAAAAACGGTATTTAGCGTAATATTTAGGCCAGGAGGTACGTTTTAATTCCGGAGCAAAACCGAAACTTACCTTTATTTTGGATTTAATTTCTCGGTATCGGTCTTAATTTCAGATTCTTTCATAACTCAAAATGTGTCTCACACCGTAATTATTTAGTTAAAGAAGTTGTTCGCGGAAACGTTCGTCCCTTTAAAGACAGGGTCTTTCATACACCTTAGAGGTAACATATAATGCTGTAGTTGTTGAAAAATTCAGTGCGGATATTTGTGCGTTCTTGCTACCTTTTCTGGCTCACATAATTGTCATATGAAACAATGAACTGCGGGCCTTTCAATGGCTTTTGGGGTATTTAGAAGATTAATTGCTTTAATATCTTTCCCAGAACAAGAATGACAGAATAAATCCAGTTTATACGATATGTTCACAAAACGCATGAATTAAGAAACGCTGTTCTCACTCAGAAAAATTCAAAGACGGAATCCGAGTGAGGCAGCTGAAGTTTGAGTGTTTTTAAAGCAAAGCAAACACACAACGCAAGCGTTGTCTGTTTGCGTTAGCTTTGCATGTTCCACGCTGTGCGTGCGCGGAACCCGAAATTGCGGTCTTGGGTCGGAGCATGGCAACGATGCGCACGTCGAAACGTGGAGCAAGCCACCCCCTAACGCAAACCCGCAGCGCTTGCGTTTGCTTCTATGCACAATACTCAAACTCTCTAATAGGGTACACTCCCATACCGGCTGCAGCACCACGTTGGGACAGTGAAGAGTGTTGTTTGCATTCGGAAACGACATTTAGCGAGCCATGATCGCGAGCAGTTCCGCCGTGCCCGCTGAGCGGAGGAGAATCGGGGACCCTCACTAGTGCGCTTCCCGTTTCCGCCGCGGGAGGGCGAGCGGCGAGCTGGAGACGCGAATAGTGGAGGCTATGGCTTGACCTAAGAGCCCCGAAATACATGAGGTTTTTTCACTATTTTCGAGAAATTGCGACGTAATAACCGCTGCAGGGATGATTTTTTTTTCAACGCGTTATCGAGTAATCTAGTAAACAAATATATATATATTTTTTATATATAAATCTAGTTATATAGTCAAAATTGGCTCATAGCGTTCAGCAGGAATTTACTCATCTCAAATGCAAGCGGGCAGTCGCGTCTCGTTTGCTGTTTTCTGCTCTTCAACGACTGGCATACAGAAAATTTCGCTATTTTATAACCTTCCGTAATAAAATAGACGGATTACGTTGCGAAAAAACGTTAGGGACGGCGCCGTTTTTAATGCCAGCAAACCCGCACAACCTTCATTTTTTTTCTTCCTTCGTAACCTTCCGATTTGTATAGATGTTCGGAAAACAAGATCACTGTTTCATTTCTGAGAGTGTTCGGTGGAGGCAGGCGGTAAGCGTTCACAGCGTGGCCATCCCATCTCAGGAGCAGCGATCGCTTCGATCAAGCCATCTCGTTTGACACGCTGACGCATAGTCAAGAGGAAATGCAATTAGGAAAAAACGAAACTATTGGGCAACTCTCGGACGAAGGGCTTTAGCTCACTTTACAATCTAACAAATAATTTTTCCTCGAAAACACGGGAACGATGGCATTCTCGTATGCGCTCGCTTATCAGGACACACTGCGGAAAGCCCCTCAGCTGAGAATTAAAAGCTGTTATCGCCGCGGACTGTTAAAATAACAAGAGGCGTCAACTAGAAGAACTGAAATTTCCGAAATTTACGCGAGCGTAATTTGCGTGACGCGCCGAACGTCCGCGAAGCGCAAAGGAACGGGGTGGTGACGCGGCGCGTACTGAGGAATAGACAAAGCAAGAGGGAATTAATATGGCTCCTGATTAAACACGACAGAGCCCAGGTACTGCTAACAGATGACTTAAAACAAAACAGTCGTATACGTTGGAGAAAGCCGAGATCCAAGCATACGGGCATATTGGTCCCCGGCGTCGGTTGGGCTCGAAGATGGCGAAATGGGCGTGGCCATAGTGTTCGCGTGGCGTGCCAGTGACGTAGTTGACGAGCTGTCAACGACGCTACGCCAGCTGGCCAAACTCTCCTATATATGGCTCTGTGCGTAGGGTGCCTTCATGTGCGCTTTGCTTAGAGGGATGACATCTGACCATTTTGCTCCAAACGCCTATTTCTTATTTCTTATTATTTTTTTTTTTTTTGTTCTGAAGCGCGTGAAGGAGCGTGTTCCTCCCTGCGCGTGCTCTTGGCGAGGCCTGTGCTACAGCGACATTTTGTTTTCGACGATTTCTTTGTATTTTCCCTGTGAGCGTGTACTGTCCGCCAGTGGCGTCACGATGGTCCGCGGCACCCAAGGCGGTAGCCCGCCGCGAACTCCCCCCCCCCCCCCCACTCCCGCTCTCGCGTGGCCCGCCACAACTCGCCCCCCCCCCCCCCCCTTTGTGACGCAGTGGCTGTCGGCATCGGGTACTACGAAGAAAGCGTCACCGGGCTTAGACAGAAGAACGTTGAGGCGCCCTATGTATGCGTACTGTTTTCTTTTTTAGTGCTTGTTAGTCCTCGGGTTTAAGGGGTTGTGCAGTAAACAAAAAGATCAGGGCCGGGTTGCTAGAACAGCGTCTCACCCAAGACTCGGTGAAAGAAAGCACTGCAAAGGCTGGGGCGCGCGAGCGTCTTGAGTCGCGGTTTGGGTCCCGCTCATTTCGAGCGCTGGCTTTAGCAGTGCCACAGCCTCCTATATGCTGACAAAGCCTGGCAGATCGCCACGAGAAGCGGCCGCCGAAACGGAAAAGGTGGAGCGGCAGACAACGGATGAGAGGAAAGCCACGTGACTGGCGCCCCGCTGCGGCGAGACGCCGAAACGCAGCGTCTCGCCGCGAGGACGCGAAAGAGTGTTTCGGCTTTGCGAGTATAGATGAAGCTATGGCAGTGCTTTCTTTCACCCAGTGTCAGCTGATCGAGACGCTGTTTCTCGCAAGCCGGCCCAGATAACACACACACGCACACACCCACACACAAACAAGAAAAAGGTGTGCTTCGACAAAAATTATGGGTCTTCGAAAGTACGTCCTATCCTTTAGCCTGGACGAGTCGTTTTGAAGCCCGAAAACCTCGTAATTCATCTGAAATATACTCAATTGATTCAATAGATTTAGAAGACGCGACTACAAGTTAGTTGAGTTTAGACATCATATGAAGATGTTACAAAGTTTCACGTGTCAAAACGTCAGATGAATAAAAATGTCCGTTCATATCCTTTGTACATTCATTACTTCCATAACATCGTGACACCTTGTATTTTATTATTTTATTATTTCCTCATTTGCATTCGTTTTTGTGGAAGGTGATTATCCAGCAGCAATGCGACCGGTAGGTGCTTCAGTTTGAACTTCGGCGGCTTTAAATATGGTGGGAGTCGGGAAGCAGG
This sequence comes from Ixodes ricinus, assembly GCA_037355805.1. Classification (NCBI taxonomy): domain Eukaryota; kingdom Metazoa; phylum Arthropoda; class Arachnida; order Ixodida; family Ixodidae; genus Ixodes; species Ixodes ricinus. Next base: position 128,228 of record JAZHYW010029732.1, on the reverse strand, counting down.
ATGAATCGCGATTCCTCACTGCTCTTTGGGGCAAGCTGAATTGGGCTGAGGTAGGGTCCCCTGGTTGTTCGTTCTCTGACTCCTGACTTGAGCATGGATGCGACGGCCTGTCTGAGGACGGGGAGCTTCTGCTGCGGTGGCGGTTTGTTGTTAACCACGGATCGGTTAGAGCAAGAAAAACGAAGGGCGGATGGATCACAAGGTCGGTCAATACCTCCGTTGGTGGGAGTTGGAGGAGCGGGGATCGAATCTGCAACCAGACTTGTACGTAATCCGTTACAAGTAACGAAATTACTTGTAATCCCTTACATGTACGAGGGGCGTTCATAAAGTTTCTATTATTGTCACGAAGGGATAGGTATTGAGCAACCAAACTCGAGTAAGAGTTGAAGACTTTCTCTACATGTTTGCTACCAAACGTTACCCACTTTTGCCAGCGATGGACCACCTGCCGGAGGCAATTGTTTCAGAACTCCTCGTTTTAAGTGTTCAGGAATCGCTCCACATCAGCAATCACTTGGTCGTCGTCCTTGAAATGCTTTCCTCTATTTTCGACCACACTGGAAGCGTCAGCACCATTTAACCACAGCTTCATAAACTTGGGCGTTGTCCCAGAACATCGTTCCCAAATCAGAATGAATATCCTTGGCATTGCTTCCCTTCAAATGGAAAAAAAAAAAACGGATCACGGCATGTGCTTGGCGCCGACGGGTGGTGCCATTTTGTTTTCGACTCCCTGGCGGCGTTCAGCGCTACTATAGCACGCGATGTGTACACTGTGCGGAAACTAGAGGGACAAGAGCTCTTGTTAATGCCTGTTATTGTTCCGCTTTTTAAAAATATTTGTGCCGATAATATGAACTTTATGAACGCCCCTCGTATCAGTAATTTAGTAACGGAATAATTACATTTTTTTTCGAGTAATTTTAAAGTAATTCCCTTACATTTTTTTACGTAACGGATTTGTTGTGATCCGTTACATTTTTTTTTCAAGACCAACCCCTCCCCCCCCCCCACCCTCTAAAGAAAGGATTGTTCACTGTCACGCGAAATGACCTGCGCAAAAGGAGGCTTGGCACTCTGCAGTTCCCCATAGACTTTTTTTTTTTTTGCAACACCAAGCTCCTGAATCTATTTTTCTACACCCTAACAACACTGTCAAAACATCCAAATAAACATTTCTACAAAAAAAGAAAGAAAGGAAAAAAAAGGGGGGTTTTAGTCCCTTTGTTTTTTCTTTGCGATAAAAGACGGGGAGAGAAGGACACCAAGTGATTTCGAGAAGCTCGAGGCGGTAAGTGTGCAGACAAGAATTAGCATTATTCCTCTCGGTTATAGTGACGACGACCAATTTCATAATCTCACAACCCCAGACAACGCTCCGTCTACCCTAAAATCTACAAAAAAAATGCTAATATGTGAAGGTGGTATTGCCACAAGCATTTTCGTTCATGGCTGCACACTTATCATCTTCTCTTAGAAAAAGGAATGCATTTTTTTCTGCTTATTTTACCCTTTTTTTTTATTTTACCGTTCGAAGACATTGCTATGGGGTGCGGCCACGTTTTTGTGCGTGTCCGACTCTTGCTCTATTTCGTAGTAATTGTGGCGCTCCGTCAACAATCTTCTGCCGTATCGGGGACCCGTGAGCACCTCACCCGTCCATTCGCGCCACCCGAGCTTCACATTGCGGCTGCTCACACTCGTTCTCTTGGTTCTGTCGGCATCGATGCTAGGCCTACTGTGAAGCTCACGCAACTGGCTCGAGGTTACGGCGCATACTCCCTCCAGCAGCCTCCCATCACCTGGCTGCTCCTCCTCGCCGGTGATGTACTGCCAAATCCTGGACCTGGATTGCGGCCCATCTGCCCCCGCTGTCACCGGCCAGTGCTCGAGAGTGTGGCTGCGCTACAGTGCGATGGATGTGACTCATGGCTCCACCGCAAGTGCGAGCTTCTCTCGCTCCCAGCATACAGGCGACTCGCTGCATCACCCGCCAAATGGTACTGCGGTGTTTGCGCGTTGCCCCCTTCGACGACGACCTTTTTTCACCCCCGGCCAGCCAATGCACAAGGCCTGCTCCAGTGGTCAGCGCCAGTCCGGCGCCCGTCTCCACCGCGCGCGGGGGATCATCACCCCCGTTCCCGATCCGACTCACGCCCTGGGTATCAACAAGGGTCTGACGCTGTGGTACAGCAACTGCCGCAGCATCAAAAACAAGGTTCTCGATCTACAAGCCACGGTTGCGTCTCTCCCTCGCTCATCTGTCATCCTCCTATCCGAAACCTGGCTTGACCCCGGCGTTCAGGACAGTGAGCTTTTCGACTCGACCTATACAGTTTTCCGGAAGGACCGAAGCGGCAAGGGTGGGGGCGTCCTCATCGCCACGCCATCCAGCATCTCTGTGAACCGCAGGGATGACCTTGAGTCCCCAGATCTCGAGGCGGTCTTCGTTGAAGTATTCCTTCCGCGGGGGCCGATCCTCCTCGCCTGCGTGTACTGCCCACCCAATCGCCGCGAGGCCTCGTACACCCTCCTGGACGCCTCGCTTTCCCGTGTGAGATTTGAGACCTACAGAGACGTGATCCTGCTTGGAGATTTTAACTCTCACATTGAATGGTGGAGCCACGAAGAGCCTTCTCCCAGCGACAACACGGATGATGTCCTCCTAGACGTCATCTCTGCTGTCGGCCTCCAACAAGTGTGCCGCTCTGCCAGCTATCAAGTACAAGACCGTGCCCCGTCATTTCTTGACCTCGTGTTCACCACAGACATAACTAGGATCCTCTCTTGCGAAGTATATCCTGGTCTGTCCGGGAGTGACCATCACGCAGTAGAGGTCGAATATGCAGTAAGCCTGCCCCGAAAAGGTCAGTTTGCATGTACCGTGTGGAACTTTTATCAGATGGACTGTGCCCATATGGCACAGTTAGCACATCTTGCCCCCTGGTGTCTCACGATGGGTGAGGACTGCTCTGATAATTATGAACTATGGTGCGACTTTGTGGATGCTATCCAGAAGGAATGTGTGCCAAGTAAGTCTCGCTGTTCACAAAGAAAGAGGTCCCCATGGATTACTCCAGAAATCAGAAAAATGGCCAGTCGTAAACGCGCTCTCTTCAAGCGTGCTGCTCGCCTAAGCTGTAACACGACCCTCCACAAAGCCAAAGATCTGCAGCGCTTCGCTCAAAGCTGCCATCTACCGGGCCCACATGGACTACGCCCACACCATCTCTGTTAAGGCGAAAAAAGACCCGAAACTGTTCTGGGCGTTCTTCAACAGACTTCAGTCCAGTCGACAGCAACCCTGTTTCTCCGTTGACAACCACCCCATAAGGTCGCCCAAAGACATTGCCCAACTATTCGCCTCCCATTTTTCCTCGGTTTTCAGTTCCAGCGTCCCTTCTCCCGACTCTGACCACATCATCCAGCAGCTCGAGGCCTCCGTGCCTTCTCCGGCTGCCACACTAGAAACTGTTCAAATATCACTTGATGAACTGCACGAAGCAGTACGTCTTATCACGACCTCTCACTCCACTGGGCCTGACCGGCTTGCCCCTACCTTCCTCAAGACACTGTACCCCTATGTTTCTTTCCCTATGCTTCATCTCTTCCAATCTTTCGTGGACAATGCTTACGTCCCCGCCTCCTGGAAGAAGGCCTTTGTGATCCCAGTGCACAAGAACAAACAAAAACCTGTCAACGATCTCTCCAGCTACCGGCCAATTTCAATCACTTCTATCCTGTGCCGAACCTTCGAACGTGTAATCAATCAGCACCTCCTCCGTTTCCTAGACAATAATAATCTTCTTTCTGCTTCCCAGCATGGTTTTAGACCTAACCGAAGCTGCGAGACTGCCCTTGCTACTGTCGCACACTATGTGAGTAACAATATGGACAACCGTACGCCGACAGACTTGATCCAACTGGATCTGTGCAATGCTTTTGACACTTTGGACCACTCCATCCTCCTTCAGAAAATTGCACAGCACGGGGTGTGCGGCTCCCTACTGCTTTGGTTGAGCCGCTTTCTAACTGGCCGTGCCCACCGCGTGCTGTTTCATGGCGAGGTCTCTGACAACTTCACTGTCACCTCTGGGGTACCCCAGGGCTCAGTTTTGGGGCCCACTCTCTTTCTATTATACGTCAACGACATGCCTACATCTAGCGAATGTCTGCTTGTCCAATACGCAGACGACACCACTATTCTGGCCCCAGTAACATCGCCCCTCTCTGTGTCGGGCGTCCAGGACTTCCTTGACCAGATCGGCTGCTGGGCTAGAATCAACAACCTCACGATAAGCCAGAACAAAAGCGCTGCAATGCGCCTCACCAACAGTCGTTCTGGTTCACTCCCAGCTTACTCTCTGTCAGGTGCTCCGATTGCCGTCGTTCAGTCGCTTCCTATCCTGGGAGTTGTCTTCTCTTCTTCTCTCGACTTCTCTCAGCACATCACCAACACTGTCTCAAAGGCACGCCGAACTCTCGGTTTTGTTACCCGTGTATCAAGGGCCTGGGGGCCTGAAACGTTTCGTGCACTGTATACTGCCTTGGTGCTGCCTAGGCTCGAGTACTGCTGCTCTGTATGGTGCCCATTTCAGGCCCACCTGGTGGATAGACTGGAGGGCGTGCAACGTCGGGCCACCCGGACTCTCTACTTTCGCATGCTGGGCCGGCGTGCCCCTCCACCCCCGTACGAGGCTCGGCTTAAGGCTCTTAGGTGGCAGAGTCTCCGGCATCGCCGGACTGTGGCTCGGGTTGGACTACTGTGTCGGCTGCTCGACGGGTCTATGGAAGGTACTCCCCTTGGCTCCTACATCCGAATAGGGAAGCGATCCGGCCAGCCAGATCCACAGCTTGCGCGTACTGTGCGCCATACCAACTCTGTGCTCCCGGCTGCCCTTAGGGACTTTTTGGCCGCCCCCTTGTCTGTTCGTTCCCCCTCCCTACCGACCGGACAGAATCAGCCGCCCTTCGCCGCGCATTCTCGCGATCCCTTTTCTAGCGTGTACATGTTGTTATCATTTTCTCTGTTATGTTTTTGTCCTTGCTTTCTCCTGCCCCGGGTGGTTGGCTAGCAGACGCACAAGCGTACGGGCTTTCGCCTTTCTGTTCTAGCCGAGCAAGCCACTCGGGGTAAAACTTTTTGCAAATAAAGATTATTATTATTATTATTATTATTATTATTATTATTATTATTATTATTATTATTATTATTATTATTTGACACTCTTTTAAAAGCTACTTACTTTTTTGTAGTCCAATTTCTAGGGTTGGCCCACTTTATTTGTGAATTTCAGCCAGGTTACTTGCATCTCAGTCACCCTTTTTGTGAGGCAGCTTTTTGCGATCACTTCGAGAATGGTGTTTTTTTTTTCGATTACTTACATTTTTATATTGGAAACTTTTTTCTTATTCACCAACGTCTCAACCGAGGCTCGACCTTTTCAGAACCAAAGGACGAAGAATATCGAGCCAAACCTTATTTATTATTTAATTATCACCTTACTGTTACAACTATGTTTTGCTATTATCTGGCAACATATGCAGGTATAGTAAGACCTAGTTGAGTAAGATGTACACAAATCAATTCTTATTCTAGTTTTGGCTAGATGTATGACAACTTCTACAGCTTCGAGATTTCGACAATAGAGAGTTTTAGTAGATCGTTCCGATGACTCCGATAACGATATCCGGTACTCTGCCTCCGCCTTTGCGCTTACATATATAGTATCGTTATCGGGGGCATCGGAGGTATCGGAACGATCTTCTAAAACGCCGCTCACCTATAAAGGCAACAGGTGGCAACAATAAGAACTTCAATAACCCTCTTCCCTTTGTTTCTTAATGGAGGGCGATAATGTTGAAAGTAACGCCACGAAAGTAACGGCTTACTTTTTGGGGTAACGGTCACTTACTTTTATGGGAGAGTAATTGTAATTGTAATAAATTACAATTTAGCCTCGAGTAATTGTAAATGTAATTCCTTGCTATTTTTCAGTAACGTGTACAAGTCTGCCTGCAACCTTCGCCCAATTTTTCGCCAGCTCTTAATTTCCCTGACTTTGATGCAAAAAATTCAATAATCCCTATCTCTCCTCTTCGTTGACATTGGCTTCGTTCGATTTACCTGCCCCTCCTGCACCGGTGCAGAGAAGTGGAGGGCAGCGTACTTCCGGTCGTATCTCAGTACACGTGTCGGAGGTACTCTGCCCTACACCTTTCTGCACTGGTGCGGGAGATGTTGGAATTAAGAACGAAGTGGAAGCTCCTCCCACCCCTTTCCACTTCAGCGGAGCGAACGGCGGAGAGGAGGTTGCCTCCTCTCCACCGCTCGCACCGCTGAAGTGGAAAGGGTGGGAGGAGCTTCCACTTCGTTCTTGACCTGTCTCCGACTTTAGTGATGTAAAACTATCGACATATCAACTATCGATACTATCGATAGTTTTCCGAAAACTATCGATAGTGTCGCAGAACTATCGATAGTCGACTATCGATAGTGCTATCGATAGTTTTTCGATAGTCGACTATCGATAGCTTTTCGAAAAGTCGACTATCGATAGTTCTTCGATAGTCGACTATCGATAGTACTATCGATAGTTTTCAAAATTAGAGTATCGATAGTTTTTCGATAGTCGACTATTGATAGTTCTTCGATAGTCGACTATCGATAGTACTATCGATAGTTTTTCGATAATTAGACTATCGATAGTACTATCGATAGTTTTTCAATAATTAGACTATCGATAGTTTTTCGATAGTCGACTATCGATAGTTCTTCGATAGTCGACTATCGATAGTACTATCGATAGTTTTTCAAAATTAGACTATCGATAGTTTTGCGATAAGTCGACTATTGATAGTTCTGCGAAGTGCGACCGGTACGAAGTGCGCATTTACGAGTCTTCTGACGCAGCGCATGCGCAGTGCGTACTGGAGCCAGGAGGGCCCATCGTACTGTATCGTATGTGCGAAAACGGTTTCCTAAAACTCCCTACTATCGATAGTTTTATTACTATTGGTAGTCAGATTTCTGGAGACTATCGATACTATCGATAGTTTTTGCACCGCTAGAGCGAACACAGTTGCCGCACCGCCGCTCGCCTCCCTTCCTCCTCTCTTCGCCCAAACTCTCGTCTTTGTGATCACTGAAAGCTGAACCAAAGTTGGGATAGTAATTGCTTGAACTAGTTGGTGTCCCATTTGAAAAAAAAAATAATAGGGAGAAAAAGAGAAGAGAGCGACGCAAACTACTAGTGTCGCAAAACTATCGATAGTAAACCGTCGACAGTACTATCGATAGGTTTACGATAGTCGACTATCGGTAGTACTATCGATCGTTTTTCGATAGTACTAATCGACTATCGATAGTACCATTGATATAGTTTTTCGATAGTCGACTATCGATAGTACTATCGACAGTTTTTTTACTATTGATAGTCAGATGTCTGGCGACTATCGATACTATCGATAGTACTATCGATAGTTTTGCACCACTAGTTCCTTCCTTCACTCCCAATATATAGGCAGATATGTCTCTCTTCAGTATCGCGTCGTCGATTTTTGAGGCGATGTCTCAAAACACTTTAGTCTGAGAAAAGTGGAAGATGTTGTCTGCCATCTGCTTTTGCCCGTTTCTTCCGCGTTTAAACGGTTTGAATGTTTTCTGCTTCCTTGCTCCAGTCTCAGGTTATCGTCATGGCCGCATCCTTCTTTTTGAGTTAGTGGGTTGGAGCAGGCTCGCTTTGCTGCTCCTGTCGCTCACAGAAGCCAGCAATGCTGCGGCGTCGGAATTCAGGAATGTGGTTTTTCTCGAGGCATATCAGCTGTCGTAAGCTCTTATTAAACGAAGCATTTACGAGAACAGGTGTTTGGTTTCAGGGGATGAAATTACCGCCTTCGTGCTTAGAATTCCATGCATAGAGAAGATGCCACCCTTGCGAGCGAGAATTTTCTTTCCAATATTATAGAAAAGACTGTTATAATGGAATAAAACCTTGGTTTAATTATGACAACTCTTCGTCTTTTTCAAAATGCGCGGTCCTGGTCGCCGCTTTATGTTTAGTTGCAATATTATCCGTCAGTTGCCGCGAGTCAACAAGCAATAAGAACAAGTTGGGTTGGTATACGTCTATGTGTCTTGTAGTTTTCTGTTATTAATTTATCTATCCATGTTTTTTCGTCATATATTTTTCCATTTTTCAAGCCAAGTTTGTTGCAACTTGGGGATACTTGGCCGCATCGCTTGCACATTTACTCAGTCGCGTTGACTGTTGTGTTTGACAGGTAGAGAGAAGCTCTTGTGTGCAGTCTTGTGGGATGTCAAAAAACGTCGTGAAGTCCTACGTTGGTGTCATTTCGACTAAGATCTAAGTTCGCCGCCCCGGAAAACATGTCACGCTGGGGCGATCTGCCTCCCCTGGTCCCCGAAACAGAATCTGGTATCGCGGCGATCGAACGAGAGCAGATTACCAAACCGCGGCCTGTGTCAATCGAAGGCGCCGATCTCTATCAACCGGGCCAAGCACACGGAGATCAGCTTCACCAGTGAGTTCTGGGAATATGATCGTGATCGCAAGCGGTTGCCAGTGTCGGTGCTTTTTTTAGCAAAACATTGTAGTGGTGCCGCCATCTCAGGCCTCAGATATGGGCCAATAGCCTTTCTGTGGTGCCGCAACCCTCCAGGGTTGAATAAAGATATTATTATATTATTAAGTAGTGCGTCATCGTGCGCGTACAGTGAAGCGAAAAAGTGTTGACTAAATAGAGTCCCGAGATGCTGCCAACAAAATGTGCATTTGAGGGGGTCACGGGGACGATGTAAGGAAGCACAGTATCAGAATCGCAGCGAGTTTTAGCAACCTTGCTGTCAAAAAGAATTGGGACATGAGAGAAATTTTATGGTCTCGATCGAGGGCCTTCTGCAGTGTCAGACTATCATGATAACTACAACTGGTCTCATAGAGACTAGAAAGCATAATTAGTCATGGTTTTATAGCGCTTGCATCGAACTGCAACGCAGCCGACGAGTCATTTTTCGTTGTTTTTTTGTTCAATGAATGTTTGTTTTTCTTCCGTTTCAGTAAGCGTCTTCCCCCTGACTTGGGTGTGGTGGACCCCATTACATCGCACACCATCGCTCTGATACAGCATGCCAAGAAAGTCCAATCCCTCCTGAATGGCCTTCAGCAGCAGGACAAGGATATTGTATGTGCCACTACTTGGAATTGCGAAACACCTCTGCTGACTGTCTCGAGCAACTGTTTTGCAGTCTGTTGCATAACTTGCACAAGCTCCTTCTGCAAAATTCCAGAACTACCGTAGGCACAAAAGATAAAAACACCAATTTTGTCTTAACACGCAGTATGATGCCTGTGTTCACTGCACTCGCTGCATGCTGCATTACTTACGTTTCGGTTTATGCGTAAATAATCCGAAAAGGAAATTAAGCGGCGTAAATGCCGCCCTTCAAAGATTGTCTCGTTACTTTGTGACTGAGCTTTGGGCGTCCTCTGGTCCCAGAAACCTCTGGAAGCCGAATACCTGCCAAGCATACCGGAGGGACCGTGTGTCCCTGGGCTGACTATTCCTTCAACCAACCAACTGGACATGGAATCGGACAGGTATGCTCTTTTCAGTCAGTTAATAACATCCTCAAGTTTAAAGAAAACAAGTATATCTTTCAGCGTGCTGACCAGTGTCTGCTGTAACTCTAGAAAAAAAAATGAATAAAATTGATTCACACATTTATTGTATTATATTAAACTTTTTTCATTAAGTGGTTTTCTTCGTGCACTGCCGGGTGTACCTCGAGATTTCTTTGATAGTGATGATTAAGTTTGCCTCCTGTGATCTACGTTCCTCTCAGGAGGGCCCACTGGAAGCCGCCAGTGCAGCTTGGTTCCAATGCAACGCGGGTGGTTCTCAAGCGTGCCGTCACCGCTATTTGCGCTCATGCTGGTTTCGACGGTGAGCCTGTCTACTCCCTCTGTTGTGGCACGTAGATGTTCCTATTTTGTTCCTGTTCTGCCCTCCAGTCTATTTGTTCTCGGACCATTTTTTCTGCTTTCTATGCTCTCCTCATATGAGTGTCAACATGGGTTACAGGGTTCATCTTAAAAAGCCTTTTTATGCATTAAAGGGACACTGACACCTGCCAAAAATATTTTTAACTTTTGGCCAGGCAATATAGATGGTGTCAGAAGATTTACCCAATCAATATTTTGCTACAGCATCAGATATATTTTTGATAAAGTAAAAAAACGCAACAGCTTGAAACCGAAACTGGTCTGGGGAGGAAGAAGAAATATAGAGGAGGAGAGTGTTAACAAAAATCGTGTGGCTGTGCAACTTTTTTTTTTTTAATCAACCAATTTGCATTTTTTTAGAAGCCACATAAAAGGGGTTTCATATTTCTTTTATTTATTTTTAATATTAAGTATGTGTCTTCGATGGCCCACGACTTTGATTGTTTGGTGGTTGTGTCTAAACCATAGAAAACGGCACGTGACCTCGGAGGAGAGAGTGAGCGCGACTCAAAATGGCCAGTTCTCGATCGGCGGTTTTCTGGCGGAAAGAAAACGAATTTCGAGCTGCAAATTGTGTTCTGGGTAGTTAGATTCTCATGTGTCGTGTACAAATAGAAACCTTGTCGAGCATGCATACCCTGTCAGTATCCCTTTAAGGCTTTCACTAATTCTATACAAATGCTTGAATTTAAGGAGATAAAGTGTTGGAGATTTTTAGTCACGTGTATGTTCCCAATCTTATTTCGCGTGTTGCATAGAACGGAAGGATAATAGTTCAACCATTTGAATTAATCTGGTTCGTTGGCAGGAGACACCTTCACGGATACTCCATGTTGGGCACCAAAACTTGTGGAAGTCTGGGCATACCGCTTGCTCCAAATACTTACAATAGAAACAGACCCTTTAACAAAAAAGACTCTCGACAGTCTCGTGTGCTGCCGCTCAAGTACCGTCGATCTTTTCAGCAGATTTGCATCCCTTCCTCTTTATACGCTGCAGCGTTTTGCAAAGAAAAAAAACATTGACAGGGCACGAACCGCTCCTTTCTTCCTCGGTCAGATGTTCCCATGCATACATCCTTTCAATAACCAACAAAAGGGGGATTAGCTCTAGTGAATAATCCACATAATCTGGCTTGCCGAAGGTAGAACAGAGCCAATAGTTGTACCCGTGGCACTAGATGTTTTGCAATCTCAAGAGGTGGAGAAGGGTCGCCCAGTTCCTCGTCACGGGCTTGTGTTACACATACCTCGTAATTAAAGCTGGTTTGCCTCTCTTTGCACGTGTAGCGGCTCCCAACTCCGTGCTGGAGGTCTTGACCGACCTGTGCGGAGAGTTCTACCAGCGGCTGTGTTGGCAGCTACGTTCCATCGTGGACAGGGAAGCACTTACGGGACAGACTGGCTTCGTGGTAAGTGCTCCAGAAGATCAGTCACCTACAGGGTGTGGCTGTAAGGACCAACTCATTTGGCACATCTTGCAAATGTCTAATCTTAAACGTACATACCTTAACTTGGGTGTGCGAACATTGTCTCGCAAGAAGCTTTTTTTTAATTCTTTTTAGAGCTTTACTCGGAGGTAGTGAAATATTAAAAACAAAGCAAAATCGGATGCCGTGTATTTCCTGTGTTCTATACCTGCCTGTTTGTCGTCTGCACACTGGTTTACGAGCTCGCTCCCGGGTGGCTTTCTGAACACAAAAATGCTGAGAACTTATAGTAGTGGCTGGTGACGAGCAAGGTGATGGTGATAACACTTTTAATTAAATATATGAACATTGACCACCTGGGAGCAAGCTCACAAACCAATGTGCAGACGACAAACATCTTGTGTAGGCCGTAGTAAATGCATGGCCGCCATTTCTTCTCTGTTTTTAATATTTACTGCCTTTTATTTGAGCTCAGAAAAATTTTACATAAGACTTCTTGGGGAGGGGGTTATGGTTATGATTACACAGCCTAAAACTCCTCCCATTGTTTTCGTTATAACGAGGGATTACTTTATGTGTATCTAGAATTCAAAATTTCTAAGGTGTGCCAAATGCGTCAGTCCTTCCGGTCGCACCCGGTACGTAGAGCCCCAATGTCAAGGTTGTCACATGGAATTGATCACTATCGTCGCTTGAGGCATGGCATATTGCCATACTAACGACAGCGTTCTGACTACTGGTCAAGGAAAATGTTGAAGATGCCCTTAAGCAGATGATGCAAGGCATATCTATTCGAGACGTTAGTACAGTGTGACGCAGGAACTGAATACAAGAGCTGCGTGTGCATTCATTTCTTGCTCGGGTCAAGTCATTCTGGGGGCGGCACACAATCGACTCTAAATTTAGCCCTTTGATGTGTAGGACGTTATTGAGGTGTCTGTGTAGGTTTGCACTTATTTCTGATCGGTTATATGTTTGTAACCATCGCAACTGACAGAGATGAACTGTACAGTGTACAATTATGCTATGTTTGAGCCACTAGGCGGCACTTAAAGGGATACTGCAAGGAAATTTTAGCACTTATTTTATTGTCTGAATGTGAACCACGTTCTGGCCACACCACGGAGACGCCAATTTCTTTGCACGAAAAGACACCAATGCATTATTTAAAAGGAATAAACGGAATGTCATTACGTCACTCTGCACTTAAGAGCAGGGCCTCTCCTTGGAAGTACGATGGCAAGCTGCGTGCGTGCGAGCCCTGTCTAATTGTGTTTCCCTTCCCTCCCGCCCTATTCAACTCTTGGGTGGAGCAGGGAGGGCCATCTAAAATGGCCAGGTTGTAACGCGTCGCCGCCGCTCATAACCACGCCAGCCCCGAAGGAGCTTTGCCCGTGCTGGTCCAACTGATGTCACCTCTCCCGTGATGCATTGCTCTCTCCGATGGCTGATCTTCGAGCGCTCGCTGGGGAATTGGTCCTTTGGAACGAAAAACATAGCCATCCGTTCAAAACACAAGCGTGCAATTGTCATTACCGGATAGAGTTGATCATGTTTAGCTTATTTGTGAACGTGAGAGGCATATTTTCAGTTTCGATTCGGTATCCCTTTAATTTCGGAGAGGGCCTATTTCTTGCACCGTACGAAAACATCACATTACGCAAAATCAAGGGAGGGTCCTAATTACTTTTGTAAATGCAGCACGTACTCTGCAGCTGGAACGCAGAAGGCGCAGACAGTTGCTTACATAGAGAGCATCATGTTTGCTTCTGTCCAGGATGCGATGGATCACGCGCTGCACGAGTGCGGAGTCCAGGGCCTGCTGTCGCTGACGACGTTCTTCCAAGAGCGTGTGCTCAACTACAACCGGCACATGCTCAGCACCTGCAGAAGGCTGCACGAGACGTACGAAAAGATCAAGTTGCCTTCCAAAGCCTCGCTGGAGGACGTCAAGAACGTCAAGTAGGTGGTCGATTAGTCTTGGAGACTAACAAACCAAACAAGTTTTCCGCTTTTTTTTTTTTTTTTTAGTTCTGGTTTACAATTAGTGTTGGCATAATTTCCGGAAAAGTGTCTCGCTCAGTCCTGACAAACCCTTTAAAAGAACACATCCACCTCGTCCCTGTCATTTTGATAGCGTTGCAGTTTGATACATCGCATAAATCGATCCGTCGGCATCTCGTTGAGTGCCATCTCGGATGAATAAGGAGGATATGGATGGATCTCTTTAAAACTATGGCAGTAGACTTGAAGAGGAATGGAGTTCTTCACTTTTTAGTGACAAACTTTATGTATCCAGTCAGAGTCTCCTTTTGTGGCGTAGCATTTAATTCAGCCCTAGTGAATGGGTTCCTCTGAAAGTGTTAAAAACTGGGCTAGTCGATACATAACTGGCATCTCGAAAACACTGGCGAGCAAGACAAGGGTTGGACAGAGGTGGGCGCTGGGGGCGGCTTGCTTTGAAGGCACTAGGCCGTCGAGAGAAAGTCATCCCGCTTTTTTTTATCCGAAGAATGCGCAAGGGTCTTTGCTTCGAGCATTAAAAAATTAAGGCGCTCCTTTGATCCACTACCCCAACGCCCCACATGCAGTACATGTGTGCAAGTCTGGGCATCACGACGACACATTCTGTCAAGTAGTGGTGTCACGTCACCAGGCACAGTGCCCCGTGACGTCACGTGAACTGGCGTGGTCGCGTGACTGTCTGACTCGTAGCGATATCCCGTTAAATTTGGGAGGATGTTAGCTCGCTAAATTTAGCCGACAACATCGTGGTACGGCGACGCGACGCAAATCCTAACTTCCGCTTTCATCAACGTGCACTCTGCATTAGTAAGACTGCATTCCTATGTCTAGTCCCTGTTCTCCCTCGCAGCTGGTTCACGCGTTTGCATCCGTGTGCGGTCAACTGCCTCAGAACTGCTTCTTGCTGTTTACGAGAGAACACACCGGTGCCACTTGCTGGGCAGCCCTGGAGCACCACCGACCTGCACTCATTTGACTCATCATCTTCTTCACCGTGTGCTCAAAGTAATTCCAGCAACCTTAAAAGTGACCATTTCTCGTAGACGGTGTGCGGATTCGATCTCGCAAATGCTGGAAAACCTTCGGTCTAGTCGTACGCAGATCGGAAGAGCTCCAGGTCTTACCGATAGATGGTGCCGGTGCGTGTTCTTTCGTTGTAGGCGGTCGGACTCAAACCAGAACGTACGAAGTAGATTTTACGCTACATTTCTGGGACGTGGCTCGTAATCGTATCGCTTGTCTCCCATTAGGGTGAAGGAGGAACCGGTGTCGGAGATCCACTTCCCGTCCTCCCAGGAGGAGTCGGAGGAAGCTTCGTGCGCTCCCGTCGTCGGCGACACGGCGGGTGAAGATGCCCACTCTCTCGAGGAACTCCACAGGGCCCTGCAGCACATGGAAGGGGCGCAGCAGAACGCGCTCAAGGACGAGGAATCCATACGCTGGCCCGCCACCATCCAGCAGCAGCCTCATTCGCAGCAGGCGCTTCCCCATCGCAAGGCTTCGACCGCTTCCTCCGGGTCAGTGCGCGTTTCGAACGCCGTACGCGCTCAACGTCCGTCGTTGCCTGTTGCGATACGGAATGACAGTGTACTTTTTTTTAAAGCGACGGTTTTTATATGGCTTGCTCATGTTGATGTTTGTTGCATTGTAGCAAGGCCATTGGAGAGAGTGTCAGCAGTGGAGTGCAGCTGTTGGTTTGACTAGAGTGCCTCAGTGTCCTCCTATTTGGGGTGATGACATCCTTTGTAGTGCCCGATGCCCACAGTGCGTGCCCGTCGGGAAAGTGCTGAGAAATCGCCGGAAGCAAAATGCCACCGTTGCTCGGACAACGCCAAGGGTGTGTGTCGGGACACGCTCTTTTGCGCGCTTCAGGACCAAAAAGGAAAATGAGCGTTCAGGAACAAATTGTCCGGTTGTCACCACCTAAGCGAAGCGCTGCACGAAGGCACCCTAGGTTTGACGTCTTGGCACGCTAGCAATGGCGTAGTGCCGCCTGGATGGGGGGTGGGGGTGAATGGTGCACTCTGACACCCCACTCTCTTCCTCCTCCACTGCTTAGGAGGCTGTGTTGTAGGGTAGGAACTGCATACTAGTAGAAGAACCTTGTAAACGCGGAGGCATTTCACGGTAAGATCTTATGCGCGGCGGTATTTCAGAGAAAACAGTCCAGTGCCTTCACCACGTCTGCCATTTCATATCATTCTGACAGCAAGTGCTGCCCTTCAGGTGCTGTCGCGCTCTCACTGTAATTAAGAAAATGTCTTAACCGAGTGATTCCTTTTTTCTTTCAGGCATCTGGACCCTGACGAAGAGATTGTGATTGTGAACGACTCTCCTCCACTGCCGGCCGACGCTGGCATTCCTTCCTTCGTGGACACGATGGATTCGGCTTCTTTGGATGCGGCCAAGCTTGGCAGACTCCCTCCGGCCAAAAAGAAGTATGCCTTTTGCTTCTGCCAACCGCGGGCCTTCGATTTCACCTTCGGCGCACCCGCCTCAAGTGCAGGCATAGTCTGAAAGGGGGACGAGCTTGGAAAGTGGCTCAGCTATTGTAAATTTGGTTGACTTAAAGGGGCGTTGACACCCCAAAGGTTGTATTTCTTTTTATTGTCTAGAACAATACACGTTGTAGTCATAAACAGGCAAAAAAAATTTTCCCACGCGTGCGCGCCTTTTTATTTTTGTTGTTTTCCTCTTCCGCTTTTCGCCTCCTCGCTTCTTTTGATTCGTGACATCAAAAATCATGAAATTTAGAAGCTTTGTAGGTGACATTTCGATAGGGTTTAATAATGGCAATCGTAAAACATGTTTTTTAACGCAATTGTGAACGCACTATGGGCTCTTCTTTTGAAATACCAAAAATCAGAGTCCTTTGTGATGTCGCCTTCTGAAATTTTTTTCCTCCCTCGGAAAGCATGGCGGCGCTCGGCGCATGTAGCAGAGGGTGATCGGTGTGTCGGGGAATCGGACAAAGTGGTTTTTTTCAGGGGCCCGACGACCTCTCAGACTTCGGAAAGGAAATCGTCAAACGGTCAAAACAACTGGGTTTGGTCTCTGTGTATTGTAGTTTCGGTTGTGACACCGCCGGGGCACCGTGGTCTGCTCAAAACGATAGGCAGCACGGCATTCACGCAGGAAACTGGTTTCTCGGTGCAGTAGTTTCCGCGATGCCGGTGCCCTTCTCTTGCTCTCACCTCCTCGCTTGGGTCGCGGAGACACGTTTTGGAGCGGAGGCGCAAAAGAAACTCGACTCTCAGGAGCCTTCAAAATTTGGCGTCACTCCACTGGCGCGGATCGCGCGGGAACTTCAAATTCGGCATTTGGAAATAGTTTTTTTACTTCACAAATACTAAATTCCCAAGTTTCGAATTTTGAGGGTAATGTCCGGGCATCGTTTTCAATCCTTTCATAAGGTAAAAAAAAAAATAAATAAATAAAAAATGTTTTTGATGTGTCAGTGTTTTTTTAAGAGGCAACTGACAGCCCCCAAAGGCATATTAGTTTTCTTGCACAAAACATGAGATAATCAAGACACCATCTGCTTAAAAAGCAAACTGAGTCAAATGAAAGCCATGGGACGAGAGTGGGAGACTGTGGCATCAAAGTGTACAGAAGTCACGGGAAGCAACTTAGTGTTTGTTGTGTCTTTAAATCAATGTCTTGTTTCGGTGGTCACAAAAGCTAGGTTTCTGCATTTAAACTGTTTTCATGAATGGTAACGCGCCCTAGGCGGCCCGCATTTCATACTATATTTGTAAACTGCGTTATCGCAGCAAGTGGACCATGGTAAAGGTAGTACAAATCTCGGCAAGCGTAAATACCTTTTCAGTGTCTCTTTGTGCATTTTAATTAAATGCCTTACTCACAGTGGACTGCGTTTTCAGACCAGTGGTCTGAAAACGCCGAAGGCATAATGGCATCCCGTGTACGGGGACTGCGACTTCGCGTCTTGCTTGTTCGTGACAGTGTTACTCCTGTGTAATGCATCTTGATTTCTGATTTCACCACAGCTGCCGTTGTTGCTCATATTATCCGTTCTGAACTTGCAGGAGGAAGCTGTAGTTCTACCAAAGAACAGCCGTGGGACTTCAGTCGCGGGCTTTTGTTTTGTGATCACTGTAAATATAAACATTTCATTTTCACAATGTCTTCCGTGCGTGTCTGAGTGTTCCTTTCTTGGTACTGGTTTGTTCTAGGCGGAATCGACTAACTGAACCAGTGTCCACAGGAATATTCTGGGCTGCTTTGTTCAGTCTTTACAGTGCAGGTTTTTTCACTGCCATTGGGCTCATTACAGCAGAGTAGATTATTGGGCCCATTACAGGAGTTGCAGGTGACTGGCTGCACAATTTATTGGAAAACCTGTTGCCAAATGTGGAAACAAATAAAATGTTACCGATAACCACTTCATTTCTTAGATATATATTTTCTGAACACCTAACAAGGACGCATGACCTCGAATCATGTTACAATCTCCAGGTAAGGAATGGAACTGTGTTCTTTTGGGTGAGCAAAACAAAAATTTCATAAATGAATATGGTGCTTTTTCCCGGGTTCTTTTTGCCTGAGCAGGACATTCCACAGACAGCCCACCTAAGTAGACATCTCATTCACTGAGTGCTTGCTCAGATGACTACCTAATCACGTGGGGAAGGGCATAGACCAATTTTAAGGAAACCCATCACTTTCTACAATCTCATTGGCACTGACCCTCCAAACCACAGGAAGACCAAATTCTGATCAAGCATTGCAAATGACCATTGCAACAACACGTCTGATACAGTAGGGTGATAAACCGAGCCTCCCTGCCCCCGGATAGGTCACAAATGTATTATGCAGTCTCTATTTTATATAAATGTGATAGTGTATCCTGCACGGGGAGATGCGGTTCCTTGGGCTACTGTGAGTTGGAGCATAGGCTTGACTCTTCGAACGTGGACCACCCCTCCTTGATGTACTTAAAATGGCTTTGACGCTGTAGAGGACAACGTGGAACAGGCGCATGACCATTGTTCAAGACAATGGTAGGCAACATTGATACAAAAATCTACAACAGCCTGAATTGCAGTGTACTAGAATATCTGTGCTACAGTACCTGTAGAATGGTGCACTGGCGCGACTGTGCTGAAATAATATTGGTAAGGCCACCTTGACATACCAACTTACCGACCTACAGGCTTTGAAAAACCAAGAGGAAATACAGTACTTTACTCGCGAACTCGACTGTCCCGCACTGCCCCATATGAGCCGGCAGCTTTCCATAATTTTATTTATACTACTCCCATTCACCATTAGCGCCAGCGAGGCCAAAACTACAAGCGCGAGGATGTTCTCTCCACCATACATGCGCAAGTGCGTGGCCCTGGCTCCATTATCTGCTCGGCTTGTACTTACGGTAAAATAGAGAAGACGCCCCTCGAATTTGGCGCCGGCATGTACGGACTGAAAGCGAAACCGAAATCACAAAAAACAAGTTTGCCCAATCTAGCAGGTTTTATGGCTCTGCCTGGCAACCACCCAAATTTTGCGTCTGCGCCACCTGACGCCTTTTTAGAGTACTTCACAGTTTATGGGTTGGAGAGTAGCGGGAGAGATGCCGAGTGGCCGCCATTTACGCATTTTACCACGCGGTTCTGGCACAACTGCTGCCTGAAGGGGTGTCCTTTTGCGAAAACAAATCTCGGCTTCCGTGTCGGCAGCGGGATGTCTCCCAGCCAGCCGCTACCGCCGAAAGAGAACGCCCTATTTAAAAGGATATTGGTGGGTACCGCACCTTTGCGTCCGCAGTACGCGCCTCTATCCATGTCTAGGCCTACTTGCACGACTCGGAAGGAACGAACTTATCTCGCGGTTACTTCGGGTGTAGGCGCTCTTCTAATTTTACGCTTTGTGAAACTTTTCCGGAGCGCACGATGCGACGTGACGGACGCGCTCGACCCCAAAAACGAAACGAAAACGATTGACCAGTCGAAGAAACATCGCTCCGAAGTTGAGCCGGCGCGTTGCACTTGGTTTTTTTCTTTCCACCAATCATGGTCTCGTGTTACCATTGAACGCGGAAAAAGAAAAGTTTTACTTTGTGGTGAGACTTGTCAGTTCCAGCGTGAAAGCGAAGCGCACGGTCCGACTAACACCACATTTTTTTTGTATTTTCGCAGAAATGTTATGAACACAAACAGTACAAGAATGGGTTGAAGTTCGCCAAGCAAATCCTGACCAACCCCAAATTTGCCGATCATGGAGGTGAGTGTCTGTCGATCGCCAATTATATTATTTTTCCCCTTTTATATTTTTTGAAGCACAAATGAAGTGATGCTTAGTTCTAACTTTGCTTAAGCTTTGACGTCAGTGTGTGAAAAGTTCCGATCGTGCCGACTTCTAAAAAGATCTCGATCGACACGTTTCGAGTTAATGAGTCTTATGCTTATACTTCAACCGTTACAGATTTCATTGTTAGTTGGCGTGTTATCAAAACGTAATTGCCTACCTTAACCTTTCGCCCGTGTGTCTTTCTTGTTCTAGAGACGCTTGCAATGAAAGGACTGACACTCATACTTCAACCGTTACAGATATCAGTGTTGGTTGGCGTGTTATCACAACGTAATTTTCTACCTTAACCTTTCGCCCGTGTGTCTTTCTCGTCCTAGAAACGCTAGCAATGAAAGGACTGACACTCAACTGCCTAGGCAGGAAGGACGAGGCATACGAGTACGTTCGAAAAGGACTGCGAAACGACCTCAAGAGCCATGTCTGTATCCTTTGAAGTCTACTGGCCACCTTATCGAATTGCGTGGGCCTCATTGGTGGGGCTCCATTTCAGAATAGTAGGGATTTTATTTGTTGAATGCATCTATTCAAATTTGACACCCACGTCGCATCAGTGACCATTGTGAAGGGCCGTGCTGCCGTGCACATACCTTCTGCAGCATGTATTTGATGCTACCTATTTTGTTTTTCTCGGTAAGAACAAGTAACTGTGACTATTCAAACAGTGCAACGATGTCACGTGCAAGCCACATATTGTATGCATGGCTTGCACGTGATACATCGCACACTATGGACTAAGCTGCCGAGAAATTGTTGATGTTGCTTTATTCCCCTACCCGGATATATCTTAAAGGATTGTGCCAAAAAAAAAATTGATTCACCCAATTTTAATTTTTTTTTTGACCTCTTTGAGCAGTAAGCATGCCATTTCCAAAGTATTTCAGCAAAGGACTGCATCAATACTGTACTGTTCATGTTTAATAATTGTATACACTAGAAGTGAGCATGCAATTTACATTTGTAGTAGTGGCCTATCTTAACATGATTACTTTACTTCAAAGTAAACCACCAAAGAATGAATGTGCGATATGTACCCATACCATTCCGTTTGAAGTGAGCTTAGTAGGTTATCGTTTATTGCAAGGTCCTGTAAATTTTGCAATAATTTTATAAATCCTTGGAAACGGATAGTGATAGATATCAAGGTGACAGATACGAAAAGCTCTTTCCTAACAACGAAAGAGGCAATTAACTTTGAGTCAAATCTGCAACCACTGTTTTGCAAGCATCTTAATTCTTGTTGTCAAGTGCAGAAATTAATATTGGCCAAGTTATCTGGGATCTTTGGCAAGCTATGCACAATAGTTCTTCACACTTTTTATCCACTGTGAAACAACTTGGGCTGGAAACAAATGTTCAGGGGAGACAACGAATGTTCAGGGGAGACAACGAATGCTCAGCAAAACCTCACAATTCTTTATCTCCACTTGGCAAGACCAGTTCCAAAAGCGTCACACGACCCCTTAAACACCTTGTGATAATTTTTTTGGTCGCACCCTACCACTTATTGGAGGTATGTAAGTAGATGATAAAATCGGGTACGCAAGCGTTTAGCTCTGGAACGCGCTTGAAATTGCCGCCTTGGTGGCTTTTTATAAAAGTGCTGGCCTACGGGTCCCTCCCCAGGTGGTGTGTTTGAATACTGTCCGAAGTGACTACAATCTGGTGGATGCTTACTGCAGGAGGGGAGGAATGGAGTCTTTTGTTGCACGTGAAAAGATCCCCAGGTGGAGGAAATTAATCCCCAGTCTTTCGCTGGGCCCCCAAAAATTTCATTTGAGAAGTGCTTGGATGAGCACAATCGTAACCGAGGTGTAGGTCTTGGGCCGACGAGCACCTCGGCCGGCTTTCGGTCGGGGAGTGATGTGGTGTGTGTGCTTTGTTCCCTGTGTTTCCTTGACGTCTGCTTGAAGGCTGGCACGTCTACGGACTTCTACAGCGGTCGGACCGCAAGTACGACGAGGCCATCAAGTGTTACCGCAATGCTCTCAAATGGGACAAGGTCAGTTCCTCTGGCGTGGTCTGCACGTCACTGGCTAATCGAAGGAACGCCGACGTCATTCGTTGCAAATATGCCAAGTTTAGCCACAGCCTAGTCCAAAATGTGTACCCCTCCCACCGGTCTGTGAGTCTGAGCTGCGACAGGGCCAGTCGGAGCAATAATGCACAGGGGGGTGTTGGCAGAATGTCGGCTTAGAGGCGCATGCACCATTTCCGCCTTTGACACTCCTGTGTCTGATGAATTTCTGCCGTGCAGAAAGTTGTGAGAATGTCATCTTTCAATTAGGGCAATGGCCTGTGAACTGTGAGGACAAATTGACAAGTGCTACTCACGATATTGCACAAGTTTGTACCGGGATAAAACTGTGAATGTAGCCAACTTATGCTTTTTTTCTTTTCCCCCTCTTAAAACAGAGCATGTATCTTACCGTTCCAGAGAAAGCTTTTATATTTTGTATCAAGTGGGACTGTTCTGTGATACGACACAGTTCTATAAAATAATGGCCTCCCGAGGCACAGCATAGTAAACTGCTTCTTATCTTTGTTTTTCATCGAAGCTTCTGGCTTCTACACATCGGCACAATTTTTGTGGAAGATTTCTTTTTAAAAATCTTTTGTTTTTTGATATAGGAGTAGTTTATTGGTGGCCTGTGACTGGTCCTTTTGTATTTAAAATTTCTACCTGTACTCTTTTTCCAGGACAACATTCAGATCCTGCGGGATCTATCGCTACTCCAAATACAGATGCGCGACTTGGAAGGATACAGGGTATGCAGATTTTGGCACGCATCCCAGAGACTCGTAGTGAAGCTTTCAGTATAGCCCGTATTGCTTTCTTTTGGTGGAACTGATGTAGGTGCTTTCGTCTCAAGTGGTTTCATGCTCTAGCAAATGTAGGGGGTTGTGGGAACTTTCTATTGACACCAGTCACATGATGTTTGACACATCCCCCGCCTCATTGGAGACATTTGTTGACGAAGTACTCGGCAGCCACGCTTACAAGTCACATTACCTTCTGCGGTCAATGGACATATTGTTAAGGTTCACTAATACTCCCAATGTGTTGTGCATCGAACGTTGCGTAGTGCACTACACGTAATGTTCAATGCTGTGTGAGAATCAGTCGAAGATCTACGACCAATGAATATCTACGAGTACTGCAGTAGTGTGGCATGTGCTTGCCTGTATTTTGTTAGACCAGGTATATATCAGTCCTTATACATTTGCTGATTCAGCTACCTTTTCTGTGTGTTTTGCTGCCCTTGCAGGACACTAGGTACCAATTGTTCATGCTGCGACCGACACAGAGGGCCTCTTGGATCGGCTTCTCTATGTCTTACCACCTGCTCAAGGATTACGACATGGCCCTCAAGATTCTTGAGGAGTTTAGGAAGACGCAGACGGTAAGTGAATGTCAGTGCTTTTAGTGTTGCGGACTGCGCTTTCGTTGGTCGGCCACGAGAGCAATGTTTGTGCATTTGTGTACAAGAAGTGGTCTTTACCCAATTACTAACATAGACCAATAGGAATATATTTGTGTGAGGCAGCCCTTATGTCTCTGTTTTATCACATGTTAGACTTCTTTTTAGGGTGCCAAGTGTTAGAAAGAATCCATTCGCAGTCCATAATAGACAGTATGTATCTGGCCTGTATCTTATGGGTGCTTTCATTTTTGGAAGACATTCGAAGGCTGATGATACTGTTACATGGGCATTCAGATGCTTTCTTGAATTCGCACATCAAGCAGCGTACGAAACTTATTTTTATACCCAGTTTCATATGTTGCAAGCGTGCACAATGTTGCGTGGGGTACTGTTACGAAGAAAGCAGAATATTCGTCTTCTCAAACATTTTACTGGGCTCTGATGTTCGTAAATTGCTAGCAATAATATCCTCATCGCATAATTTACAGATCTTTTTTGAGTTCCAGGAACCAACCTATATTAACCGGTATTTATTGCACAGCGATAGTTATGCTAGCATAATTTCTGTGCTCATTTGCTGGCGTTGTCACCTCGACTTCCCTGCAGTAGCTGCTGTCTAGAGCCACTAAAGAAGCTACGCTTGAGTGTTCATAGTTACAACTTCCTGAGTGGACATCATTTTGCCCCGTTGCAGATCGTTTTAGCATTTGTGGGGGATTCAAAAGCTTTTTCTGCAATTAAGATAAAGCTTCAAATGACCGGCAACAATGATTTGAAGCAACAGGATGGCCGGAGCGTAGCTTTTTTTAAATGGCTTCACTATTAGCGTGTTACAAAGGTAGTGCAATGATTTTAATGTTGAAAGAATTGGCAGTTTGTATTTATTATATTGTTCACTTTGGCACAAGTGCGAAAAAAAGTGCCACCTTCCCCCGAAAAGCTGCTAATCCTCTGCGTAATCGCAAAGAAAAAAGAAAAGATTATTTGCCGTTCTGCATTTGCGTGCGGCGGTTGCGGGAACTACGGTGGCACGTCACTGGGATACAGGTGAAAGTCAACACAAAACCTGTTTCCCTTTGCTGCTACACTCCCGGGCAGCCCAGCGGCGAACCGTCTTTTGTGTCGATTGCTCGCCGCGACCTTCAGCGATGCTAATCCTTGAAATGTCGATGATTGCGGAGGTAGCGGCTGGGGTCTGTGAAGAGAGAACCCAACAGGAGACCAGGTGGTCCCCCAGAGGCCTCACTTGAAAGATGGCGTGAGAGTCGAGGGGCACCTTGACCTTTGATTTGTTTAATTTTTAAAAATAAAAGCTAGCACGCTCAGGAAAACATGGTTTTCTGTTCTTCGTTTTATAGATGACACAGCTTAATTCCCGTGAGCTTCTGTGGCAGTCGTTGGCTATATCAGTGTGAGGACTGATGCTCACATACTTCTTTTGCGTGTGCTTTCCAGAAGCGCGGCTACGACTACGAGCACAGCGAGCTCCTGCTCTACCAGAACATGGTGATGCGGGAAGCGGGCGAACTGGAGGAGGCCCTCTGCCACCTGACACGCCACGAGGAGCAGATCTGCGACAAGCTCTCCATCCTCGAGACGAGAGGTGCGTGAGATTCTCGGAGAGGAATGGGTGGCACTTACGCTGTGCTTTGTTCTTCTGGGGCCATTTCAGAGAGGCCTGAAACGGCAGCCTAATAACTGACTCTCGTAACTAGCCGCTCTGAGGCTGTTTGTTTAGTTACTCATCCATTTGATAGAGTTCCGAGTTTTTGTGAAATTTGAAGAGTCTTCTTGAGTGTCTGAACGTGAAACGTTCTTTGGCTAGATTTTCGGCATTTCGCGAAGCCCAAAAGTGACACCTGGATGAAAGCGTGGCTGTGAGGCTCGATACTGATTGGTTGACAGGTGAAAGAGGAGGAGGGAGGTGCTCGATGCTGATTGGTTAACGGGGAGATCATGTGATTAGAGGGGTAGGCTAGGAAGAGCTCGACCACCCGTGCACACTGAGGGAGAGGAGCTCGAGAGTTCGGAAGACTCTGGAAGATCGCCAGGTTTATCAGCCCGATTAGCAATAGTGTAGCTTCATTTTAGGAACAACTATCAAGTGTATACATGGTACGCGTTAAACTATCTGTTGGAGCGCCATGAACGTAGGCGTCTGGAAACTCGGGAGTATCGCTAAACGTTTGTCATGCTAGAATGTTTTGCGTATCAAACACAATTGCCTAGCGATTTGCCATATATTTTTTACCTTGAAAATTCAGCACTTATAAGAGTTAACTTTGGTTAATGCCCCAATTTTCTGAAATTCGGCATGTATGGAGGCTTTATTGTGTCAACCACATATCCAGGCACAAATTCACAGAAGCACGGAGGAAGCCCATTTAATTATGAGATATATCTACAAAAATATGCGTCCCCGTGGCTTCTACAGCTTTAGAAGTGACTGCCCTCTCCTCCCTGAAGCTCATTACCGAATCATTGGCTAGTGCAGCGGCATGCTTAGATTTGCTTCTATCGTGATCCGGAAGTCTAGCCACATTGTCCAGATTTCCCAACTAGAGACCCCGGAAACAGACGTTGACGACAAGCCCCTCTTTTGTCAATCTTCCGGGGTTATAGGTTGGAGACCGCAGCGGCTTCTCCAAGACCACTGACCCATCGCTCTGCCGTGACTAATGTGAAGTGTCCAGGCCTTTTCCTGTCATTCTGGTCCCGGATTATGGGGTCGTTTCGGATAAATTCGTCGGAGTAGTAGTAGTGGTCAGCATTCAAAAGAGGAATTGAAACAATGCAATTGTCAACCACACCGTCTCGAACGAGGCCAAGTCAGTTTGGGCGTAGGAAGGAGCCCTTCATTTCAAGTTACCACAGACTGCAGACAAACCTACGAGCCACGGGAGCCAATCCAACGTCGCGTGAGCATCACGTGACCTTTTGGGAGGGGAGCAGAAACGCGAGGGGCTTACGTGATGCGTTCACAGCTTTGGATTGTCTGGAATGGTTCGTAGCCAGGAATTTATTTCGGTGGGAGGGGGCTGGAGCTGGCTGAGATGCCCATCACTTGAGTCCGGGGAAAGGATGGGTTAAAATGCATGTGTCTGTTATAGGGTCGGCTGGGTTTCAAGGGGAGCTGAAGCCCCCATTAGCCTCCCTCCTCCTACTTCTGACTGCCGTTCGTTGTATGGCGAAACGGGGTATAGACCCTTTTCCTGTCTACAAACATGAGGTGTCTCTCGCCTCCCAAGAGACTTCCGGTCGTTCCATTTTGGCATGCCTTCCGAGCCTGTTGAAGTGAAAACCCCTGGGAAGATGAAGCTCTACAGAAATCACGAAGATGGGGTTTTGGCGAGCGCCTTATTCTGCGCTATTAGAGGGGATCGGTCGACTCATAGCAGTATCAAAACATCGCCAACAAATCTCTCCCAAACTGGTCCATTATCTACTCACCTGGAGAACCGGTCAAAAAGTATTTCGTGAACATCGCAAGAAGCAGTGTTACTGTGGGGAACTGTTTGTCCTCTCATTTGACCAGAGGTCCACAGGGACGTAAAGCGCAAGGGCACCTCATTTCGGCGCTTTTCGGGAAAGGGTCTGTGGAAAAATAGCTTGGAAGAGTTAAATCACGTGATTGTCCTTGAGCCCGTCGAGTGTTTTACGGATTGTTTCGGTTTCGTCGGGCCGCACATTGCCACTCGTGCGTGTGCCAAGTCTGACAGTAGGGTCGTGGCCTTTCGTAATGACTGTCTGTGTGCTTTCTGTGGTGGGTACCAGCAAACCTGCTGATGCAGGTGGGGCAGTTCGGGGGTGCCGAGAGCATCTACCGGGACCTGCTCCACCGGAACCCCGAGAACCACGACTACTACTACGGACTGCTCAAGGCCCTCCGACTGCGTGAGTCGTGCCTGTCACACCCTTGTTTGCGTTCCGATTTCAGGGAAGAGAGGGGAAGCGTACGGTTTCGCGTTGGGCCAGTGTTGGGCCGGCGTCGGACTTCCAGTGTGATGGACGAGTCCGGTTCGACCACCGGCTGAATCGGACTTGGCCGTCTCCGTGCCGTCCCAGGGTCATCAGCCGAGAGTGTAGACCGTTCTCTTGTGATGACTGCCAGGTTGAATCCTCATGTAGCGAGATTAGGGAAAGATGCCAAATTGCTTTAAACTGTGGCCTCTGAAAGGCACTTGTATTCAAGAAGTTCCTACCAATAGCTCTATTCTTTCCCCTGTAATTTATTTTATTGTTGGTCGCTGTAAACGGTTTGCTTTCTTTCACGTCGCCCACCCTAGCTACGTCGGCACTCGAAGTTGTCACTGTCGTGGGAAGATGTCCGTTGTAGATGTCGCTCATCAAATATTCGGTTGTGTTAGATGTGCGGGTGGAACAACGGGTGAAGTTGCGAATTCGCCATGCCTTGCCTCATTGGCGGCTTTCTTCATGAGCAGCTTTCTTTGAAACATGTTAGAAGTCAGTCACTGTACTTTGTCATTTGCATTCATTGGTTTACCAACTGTTGCATGTGTTGCAGAGGGCATGGAAGATCAGCTGAAGCTGTTTGAAGAGTGCCAACAGACGTTCCCCAGGGCCCAGATGCCACGCCGGTTGCCACTAAACTTTGCCACAGGTATGTGTTCGTTCGGTTTCCTTCTTGCCTGTCTTGTTGTTCCAAGATCTGGTAGAACAGAACCCATCTTTTCTGGTTACTCAGCTTGCGGAGAGTTATCTATGCTTGGGGACAACTTTCTTGACAATGAAGCGAAAGCTGTGGGCACCCGTGCGCTCGGACACATTGAGTGCCGATCATACCTGTGCTCGCACGGTCTTCGCTTCTCCAAAAATGACAGAAAGAGTTGTCCCCAAGTACAGCAAGGTTGCAGTGGTAATGGGACAGTTTACAAGGAGTACTGCAACAACTACTTCACTGTGACTTGCTGCCATTACCGACAGCTTCCATCAAGTTAGTCGAGCAACCTTGTGTGAGACCTTTAGAAGTCAATGTTTTATGGCAATAGGAGAGATGTCCTACTTTGCTTTTGCTTGTGCCAGTCGTATTCTGTTCACCTCTTCAACTATTTATGTGTCAATAGAATTCTCTTACTGATATTATAGTTACCATTCAGGGATCGTGTGGCTGGAGAGCTACACCTGATACTTTTCATTTTAATTTCTTTCTGTGTTTTTTTTTTTTCTTGTAATTTTTATTGTTGAATTTTTTATATTTTCATTTGCCTTCCCATATGTACTTTAACGGTGTAACAAATGTCTATGAATTGAAAATGTGTTGGATGTGTTTTTCTGATTATGTTTATCATTGCCGGTTTCTCTGTAGGAGAGGATTTCCCCGCTCTCTCTGGCGGACAAGTACATGAGGCGAGCATTGCACAAGGGAGTGCCTCCCCTCTTTGTGGACCCTAGGCGCTTCTACAACAACTGGCACAGGAGGGTAGGGAGCAAGGAACTCCTCGACGATTTTTGGGCTAGTGCATCAGGTAAGCATGCAGTAAGAAGCACCTTGTTCCGACCACGTCAGTGGGATGTGCGCTAGCACAGTCTATATGGGACAGTTCGCTTCACTTATCCCTCAAATCTAAACTCGCAACGAGAAACAGTGGCTAGCACTGTCACATACTTAGACTGACCACTGTCATGACCCAGAAATACAGCAACTTTGTAATGATCCACCACTGATTCGTTAACCCCTTAGCTGCTTTCAGTTTTCGGAAATTTCTGATCTCCAACTGCTTAATTGTCTACAAAATTACACTTGTTGCCTTCACAATCAAATTTCTAACCACAAACAAAATACAAAAGCAAAATTAAAAAAAAAAATTTTCAGTTTTATCATCTGTTGGCACAGCTGCAAACTAAGCCGTGAGCAAACCTGGTTCGTCCTAGCCGGTAAGCGCGTAAACCGGGAAAGCAGACAAGGTATACTCGGGAAGCAGACGGGGTATACTCGTCCCGAACGGTTTGGCGACGGCTCCACGTCGACGTGCTAGGCTCGTATAAAACGGTTAAAGGGACACTGTCGGGGTATTTATGCTCGCCAAGGGTTTTATTTCTCCATTACATATGAGAGCCCAACAACCCAGAAAACAATTCACTGCTCGAAATTCGTTTTCCTTCTGCCCGAAAACTGCCGATCGAGAACTGTCTGGTTTGAGTCGCCCTCACTCTCTTCTTTGGGGTCACAAGCCTTCGTTTTCTATGGTTTTTAGACACAACTACTAAATGTAATCATAGTAGTAGGTCAGCGAAGGCACACACACAATATTAAAAATATAAAGAGAAATATGATGCCCATTTTTTGTGGCTTATAAAAAGCTGCAAATACGTTGATTGGGGGAAAAAAATGTATTGCAGCCACGTGACTTCCGCCACCCTCTCCTCCTCTATATTTTCTTCTTCATCCCCAGTCCAGTTTCGGTTTTGGTTTCGAGCAGTTGCGTTTTTTTTACTTGGTTAAAACTATATGTGAGTCTGTACCTTAAAATATTGATTGGGTAGTAAGTCTTCGCACACCATAATAAAGCACCGGGCAAAAAATTAAAAATAAATTTTGGGGGAGTGTCAGTGTCTTTTAAGGTGTTAATTGTCCCGAGGTTAGAAGAGGGCTAGGAGTAGACTCCTTTTTGGGACTGCTGATGTGGCGTTTGACGAGAAGCCAACAAAAAATGGCCCAGCTGTACTTTTTTTTTTTTTTTGTCATTGTGATTTTAGCAGTGTTTCTCGTCCTCTCTTTTTCTCTTTTTTAAAAGATTTGAAAGCTTGTTTAGCAGGAGTGTAATATCCGCAGTGTCACGCAAGCGTGCCTAACATGCGATGCCCTTTCGCCAGGTACTTTGCTGTGCAATTTTCGAAGTTAATTGTTTTTTGCTTCCTCTCCTCTGGAAAGCTTTTCGGCATGAATGTGATTGTCAAAGTGACATAAGTCCGTCCATTCAGCTGGGACACCGTCACCCAATTTATTCCACTGATTGAATGCAAATACATTATTGATGCCCAGCTTCGGCTCTGCCAGTACTACCCGAGAATCGGGTGCAGTGTAATGCAAAAACGAGCGCCCGTGCATATCAGGCGCCAGAATGGTGCCTGATATATGCGGGTCTGTCTGCCCGTGTATTGCCAGATCGAGCGTCCGTAGCTATCGGGCACCAGAATGAATGGTTGCCTGTCCTCACCACCACTTGACAGAAGCTAATGCTCTTGTATTTCTTTAATTGCTGGGATATAATAATTTTTGAAGGTGTACACAGGGATGTTTCGTTTCATGATATTTCTCGGTCTGTAATTCTAATTATAGACTGGGAAACACCAACCCCAACTCGTCGTGGAGAGAAAGTGACTCTCTTGGAGTGGGCATTTCAAATATGATTTTAGTCTTTTCTCTTTGTCCACATTGTGTTTGTTGGCGAGTGTGTCACGTCTATTTGAAAACTCTGAACCATACCCGCTGGGGAGGTTGTGGATTCATTGGGAGTGTTTTCATTCTTTCATTTCAGGTGAAAATCATTGAGCAATTGCTGACCGGCTACGTGAGGCTCGTTGAAGAAGTATGAAGTCTTTTCCGAACGAGGTAAGCTCTCCAAAGACGAGTCGTGTCAACAGCCGCGGTGCTTACTCAACTCAAACGTTAACACAGTTGTGGTGCACGAAACGTCACGCTGTACCCATTGTAGAGGGTTGTGTATTGTTTCTTAACCTTGATTTAAAGAGCCCAGTTCGGTACGGGCTTTCCTCAAATGGCCCATCGATTTCACATTTGGGTCTTTGATGCCCATACTGAGACAGAACTCTAAGGGCACTCTCTTAGTTGTTTGTTTTGTTTGGGACGGTTCCCTGCTCTGTTCAGTCTGGATGTGTTTCACAGAAAGGACTGTGAAGAGAAGGAACCTGCCACTGCCCTGCTGTGGACGTACTACTATGCGGCCCAGCACTTCGACTACCTTGGCTGCACCGCCAAGGCCCTGGACCTGATCAATGCGGCCATCGAGCACACGCCCACGCTCATAGAGTTGTTTGTGGCCAAGGCTAGGATATTCAAGGTGAGCTGCAGTTGGACGCCTGGAGCCATCTTGGGCATTACAACCTAGTGCAGAAGTCCGAAACGGGGGTTTTCTTTGTTCATCGAAACCTCTCCACACCTCCTTCAGTGCCTTGAGATTCTCTGAATTTGAGCGATGTTGCATGCAATATCGAGCAATGCAAGCTGGTACTCATTTCCTGAATACGGTATTGTCTGGGACATGGGTAGATATGGTACACGCATGTAAAAAGGCCAGCAATGTCACAATCGCGTGCAACAAATTGCACAGAAAGCCACTGTGCCTTGAGCAGGGCTCTCAAACACGCGGCCCGCAAATCTAGGATGCGGCCCGCAAGTATCACTGCAGCTGCAAAGGGGCCCCGTTCTCGTTACTCGAGGGCTACATGCGGGCCATAAATAATGGGTTTATATGCCGTCCACTCAGCTTCTGCCGAAAACAAAGTTCTCTGATAATGTGCTCACATATCTGGCACTGTTCTGCTTTATTTTAGGGGCTGGCCATTGTCTCGTCTTGAATACCGTCCGCCGTATGGCCGTTTTTGCGATGGTGACAATTCTGCTACGTGAGATCCCCAGGACACGAGCAACGTAGAGCACAGTGCTCACGTGCTCGTTATAATGGAATCGCAAAAATTGAATTATTGCAATTTTGAAGAACAACGAGGTGCGACCGAAATGCACGCATTTATGAAACCGAGTTATTCAAAGAGTATCGGCGGCCAACAATGCCTATTGTGGAGGTTCCGAGGTGCCGAACCCATGTGTCAAGCCAAAGAGGAGGGGCATGGAGACCACTTGCGTTCTTCACCCCTGCTCCACTGAATGACAAACGGACCGAAAAGCTCGGCAAGCGGCGCCTCAGCGTCTACGTAGACAGCAGGCTGCTCCGGAGGCGCGCCAGAAGCTGCTGCACACCGCCGCATCGACGCCGATGCGCCGACCCGGCGATGCAGAGCACGGGAGGCGGCGGCAAAGCGTCCACGGCCGCTACTCACGGCGCACGCAGCCATACGCTGCCCGACCACAGTCGGTATCGGGTGCAGCACCGACCCGTGGCTTCGACCCGCAGTTTCGCACGGGTGCATTCACCACCGTGGAGACCCGTGTCATTTGAAAATGTCGATTTCCAGACCTTGAAAGTCCTGGAATTTGTGGCGGTGCTTGAACACCCTTGAATTTCCTATGATAGTCAGTGGTGCTACATATTTTATAATAATAAAATAGAATCATGACTTTTACGAGTATCCCCAGGAAAGGAATTTCGAAACTAAAGCGACGGTAATCCCTCACTAATGACACCGCAATTCGACATATTTGGTTGATACCCGTTGAGCGCCTGGCCCACGTAGGCAGCAGTTCCAACGGTGGTTCCGGATCCGGACTCGCCCGTCCGCTTCTTGTGATCTTGCGCCGTGGGTCGCTCACTCGCGTAGTGCGTGCTACTATAGCCCTGGTTGCCCTTGTTTGAGTCTGCTTTACGCAGCGCATGGTGGGCGCCGTTTAAAACTCCAATGGCGATGCCCGGAAAGTGTGACTTCCGGCGGCATTGGTTGGGCCCTGGCGTACTACAGCCACCGGGTTGCGCCGGACCCAGGGAGCATGAATCGGGCAAAATGCAGACATTGCGGGAAGACGTTTGACGTCTCGTCAATGGGCGAGTCTGCACTAAGCCACGGGCAGAGTGCGCAGCACAGCTGGGCACACCGACGACGGCAGCACGTAGCCGATGCGCAACGCTGCTGATGCAGGCAGGCGAGCGGCGTGCGATGCATTCCGGCGCTCTCACGGCGCCCGCGAGCCGCACCGCTGCCCGACTCTTCGAGTATCGGGGTCGAAGCGACCGAATGGAGCCCGGAGGAGATCATCCCTTGCGGGAGTCCCCCGAGTCGTGCGCCTGCGCGGGTGTGCCTCGACAGTACTACACGTCCACATGCATTCGTATGGAAGGTTGGGAGTCGTTTACCGAAGTGTCGCGCTGAGATCTGCGAGGTTGAGAAAAGTGTCCGGCTCATGTCCGAAATCGCCAAGAATTTGACATTCCGGCATCGGCTGTTCGACATTGTCCACCAGTTTGCAGAACAAGCAAGGCAGATTGAATGGGTTTGAGAAGTTTCTCATGCAGGAGAAAGCACGCCCGCGACCCGACGAGAAGGTTGCCGACTGCTTCGCGCACGTCGGATTTTCTCTCGCGAGCATGCTTGCTGAGCCGGCGCACAATTTCCATAGCTGCAACAATCTCTACGGAAGTATGTGAAAACATGTTGGCAAAGCCACCAATTTATAACCCTGATTCGTTTGCACTTGTCGATGCAAACATTTCCGTAGTTGCTCCTGCCACTGATGCTGCGATCCTAGACCTTTGCGTGCGGCCAGGGTAAATACAAAGAAGACGTCGGAGAGGCACCTCGGGAAACGCCGAAGACTGCGAGATGCGAAACATCCTAGGGCTGCTTGGAAACAAAATGGAGCGCAGCGGCGGTGTCAGCGTTCTTGTGATGCCTGGAGCAGTTTGAGGAGAACGGACGCCTCGGAGGAAGTTCATTCGGCCAGACTTTACCTTAGTTATATTTTTACTCGGTAAAGCTGCCGTGATATGTTCATTACCAAGGGTTGTTTGTTTAAATATAAGTCGGAGTGTTCCGCAGGGTTCCGTCCACTTTCAAAGCTGCTGGCGCTGTTTTTTGGTTCCTATCGCTTCTATTGAATTTTTTGTGCCGTCCCTTTGACTTCATTATAACAAGAAATTACTGTGTGAAGAAATATTTTGTTCGAGACACGTTGAATCTTACGGACAGGGCTACAATGATGGGCTTGATCTTTTGAAAAAGTTGAATACTTTGGCGGTGGTATGATTTTTTTATCATCATATAACATCGGGTATATGTTGAAAGTTGACATAGGAAGAAATGAAAGCTAAAGATGTCGCAAATGAAAAGGAGACGATGCAAAAATCATGGCACGAAATTAGTTTTCTATGACATCTCTTGCTGAGAGACTGGGCTGCTTTGCAATGTAAAACAACATTGATGTTGTTTTTTTGTTTTTTTTTTTTAAATATGTGTTTTTGCCCTTTCTGGCCTACATTGGCCCTTGACATTTTGAGGGTGGGGCATCTGGCCACCGCACTTGAATGAGTTTGAGACCCCTGCCTTTGAAGAAGGCAAAGTGGCTGTAGAAGTTCAAACCTGTGCAGCCGCTGTGAAAGGAAATATCCGTGGTGGCGTGTACCCGCAAGAAATTGGCTCGCTGTTTTCACCGATTGTTGTCGTCGGTGGTTTTGTTTGCAGCATGCGGGTGACATCCAGGAGGCGTTGAGGCACCTGGACGAAGCTCAGGCTTTGGACACGGCGGACCGCTACATCAACTCCAAGTGTGCCAAGTACATGCTGCGGGCCAACCTCATCAAGGAAGCCGAGGACATGTGCTCAAAGTTCACCAGGGTCAGTTGCTCACACTGTGCTTTCAACGTCCCTCCCTGGACGTCACTGACAATTTGGGTCAAGGCATTTTTGTTAGAAAGAAAAATGAAGGAACTGTCGGAACTTTGCTTTTCTTTTTGTTTCTAAAAACGTTTTTGGCAGTATGTGCTTGGTGAAAACTTTGGCATTGTCGCTGACTTTGACGAGTTTTTGTAGGTTGCTACCTCTTCCGCAATGAGTTCAGTTTGTAGATGCGCTAGTAGAGATACTGAACTGCTTTCAAATGTTTAGAGAACACAGTTGCACTCATGACATTTGGATGTCATGTAGCTCGTGTTAAGGTGGTAAGCTGGGCGAGTTGGTTCTGGTTGAAAGTTGAAACTCTTATCTTTGCAAGGTGCTTCTAATCCTCTAAATTTACCTGGAAAGTTGGGTCGTGTATGAGCCATTTGGGCGTCGAGGATGGCATTTTTGAGACGAAATCTCGGAGTGGTCTCCACTTTTAGAAATATGCCACGGCCACTGTTCGAATTCCCCAGTGGCAGGTAGGATGCCCTCGGTTAATTCTGCTTCTTGTAAAACATTTGTTGTTTGTCAATTTTTTAAAATGTTAATTACGTTCATTTTTGTTGTCTCCAGTCGTGGTCACTTTAAAAGAAGGGCAGTCCGTTTGCGGCGTCCCACGCTACCTTTCCACACCGCTTCGGCCTTCTCCGACTCGGTGCAGTAACGGTAGCAACACGGACGGCTGCGACAAGCTCTCTATGAGGCGTCGGCTTGGCGAACGCCAGACTGCCGACGTCTTTTCCAGCTGTCGCACATTCCTTCGCATTAGCTGTGCCGATTCCTTTTTTAGAGCTTTAACACAGGCACCATTGTGTAAGCCAGTGGTTCCCAAATGGGGGCTGCAGGCCCTTTGAGGGAAGGCCTTCTTTGGGTCCCCAAACAGACCGACCACCGAGCGATAACATATGTTTTTTTTTTTTAATTGACGCTGATTGTCTTGAGTGTGCATTGAATGAGTAGGGTTGAGTAGTCTATATTTCAGAGCTTCAAAGATGGCTTGCGTGCACTTAGTTTTAATTTATTTACCCTTTTGTCATTGTCTATTGTCCCCCCTTCTCCCCAATGGGGGGTCCCACGTCACCTCCACTGATCCAGTAGGGATCCCCAAAACATCAGTGGTCGAGAGCCACTCGGGTAAGCGATGCCACCTTTGCAGCAGGAAATCAGAACCAGTGGTTGATGTGCATTGTTGTCGTTACTATGCGGGACAGGAAGGCTCTCTGTGCAAGCTGTAGAAGAGGTGAAAAAGCCCGCACGGTAATTACTCCAGTTCATGGTAACTGATTGCATTACAGTTTGTGCCAGTTTGTTAGTCGACCTTGCAAAGTCCCCGCTTGAAACGTTTGTAGGCTTCGACACTCCCGCTCACTACCCAGATTTGGCTTGGAAGGGGAAGCCAATGCATCACAAATGAGGGGATAATTGTTCGGACGAGCAAATGGCGAAGTCTTTTCACGACCTGGTGTCGTAGACGTGGTTGTTTCTCGTCGTGCCGTCGACTGTGCATCTTCGGTTCTGCGGACCGTCTTCGTTGGTTGTCTGCTCACGAGCGGGCAACCGCTTTGCCTTCTCTCGTGCAGGAAGGTGTGTCGGCGGTGGAGAACCTGAACGAGATGCAGTGCATGTGGTTCCAGACGGAGTGTGCCCTCGCCTACCAGAGGCTGGGCAAGTGGGGCGAGGCGCTAAAGAAGTGCCACGAGGTGGACAGGGTGAGTCATGGCGCCTGTTTACCCCCTCTCCAACCCCACCCCGCGTCGCCTCGGCGCGCAAAAGTGCGGCGACGGTGGCAGGCGTTTGAGTCAACGCGCGCGATGGGAGTCGTCTGGCGTCGGCGTAGGTGTGAGGCCCGTTTGCGCTCTCGCGTTTGCTTACCGCCAAGTCGTCGCAATCTTTACGGCGAGAGCAGACATTGGTGCCGTCCACGAGGTGGCCTCGGAACTGCGTTTCGCAAAAGCGAAGGTTTATGCGGTGTTTGTGAGATCAAGCTTGCGTATTTTGTGTGAGAAACGATCATTTATAAAAGTTTCGAGAGTTCAAGCCAATAGTGAAGAAAATGATGCGCCAAACAATATGTGAAATGTATGGAAATGCAGAGAGTTCTGCTGCTGCTTGATAGATGGCGCCACTACATTCTCGTTGTAAGAGATCCCAGGAGGTTTTAAAGGTGTACTCCGGCTGTTTCTCGAGCTACCCATACGAATTGCATTTCCTGAATACCCCTGTCTTTAGTCTTCGCGGCATGCTATTTATTGTCCCGAAATTCAAAATGGTCATTGAGAAAACTGTAAATGAAGGCAATGTCGAAACCAACACTCGAATTCTTACGCTCTCCTTTGGTGCGACACACGCAAATGGTACAAACTTTCAGGTTGTGCAGGCAGTCCTAAACAGAGTATGACTATACTTCGTTTCAGCTTGGGTCCAGACGCAGCCGATGCTACAAGCGCGAGCTCCGGGCTTCCAGCGTCCCTGCCAAGCACGCGCGCTCGTGCAGTACAGGCACTGTTCAGGGCCACACGCTTGTGCTTGTAGCATCGGCTGTGTCTGGACCCAAGCTGAAATGAAGTATAGCCTTTTTTGTGCCTCTTGGTAAACGAGCTTCCACGCATTCTTTCCCCACCATCAGACGTCTTGTAATCAGTTGGGAATGTGGTTTAGTGCCCACTGTCGGCGTACTGCAGTGTTGCCTGTAGGGGCCTGTTGGTTTGAGAAACACGACGAAAATGAAATTAGAAAAATAGACAATTTCCCGAAAACTTTTTCTTTTCGCACAATACTTGGGGGACTTGTACAGCCGTGTTGAGCCAATTTCGAGGCAAATCTGAAACCATAAAAATATTGCTGGAGTACTTCCTTTAAGGCACTTGGTTGTAAGTGATAGCGAGTGTGTGAGTCAGCATTTTCAGAGTGGGGTGGCGCACGCGAGGTGAAAAGTTTGAAGGGGAAACTCGCTCAGGTTCGTGCTTGTGTCTTGTTGTCGTTTCCTCTTTCTTTTATCGCGACTATCCAAATTCGGCTTCCCATGGAGCCGTGGAACTACTAAGCGTTTGGAAGGAGGGAATTCAACCTTTGCTCGTATATATATATTTTTTTTTGACGAAGTATGTGAATCTTTTTGACTGTTCATCCCATAACCTAAGCGTTTTTTCCATTTAACCGGTATTTTAGCGGGCCTCAGCTACCCTCGATGTATAACCGTGATCCAAAGCTCATCGGGCTTTGTATTATTGTTTATGAGGTCCGTAAGCTTCTGCACTGCTGTATTGGACTGACGCCACGGCGAATAAGGGTTCCTCGAGATTAAACAATTTTTGTTCCCCTGCACTAGGCTGATTACTGTAGTCAGATGAGGCTAGCGCCGTGCAAAAACCCTCTGCCATTTCATGCTTTTTCACTGGGCTACTTCATGTGATCAGATCGGGCTATCTTCACGTGGAAGCCTCTGCCATTGCATTCTTCATGGTGCCTGGGCAGTTTGTGATCTCCCTGTCTCTCTCCTTTTTCTGGGATGATGCAGCACTTTTCCGAGATCATGGAGGACCAGTTTGACTTCCACACGTACTGCATGCGCAAGATGACACTGCGTGCCTATGTGAGCTTGCTGCGACTGGAGGACGTGCTCAGGGCACACCCCTTCTACTTCAAGGCGGCCAGGGTGGCTATCCAGGTGAGCCCTCTTTCCCAGCAGGGGACACTTTCTTAAAGATACACTAAAATAAAGTTGTTTTTTTAATGCGAAAGCATTAACTGTCTCATGGAGCGAGCTGACGTCATCAGTCTGAAGCGCGAAAACGGCAGATAGTTTCCTTCGGTTCCATTGGCTGGCGCGCGTCGACGGGGCTCCTATTGGCCGCTGCGCTCGTCAGTTTCCACGACTGCTCTTCCTGTGTAGGCATCTTCTCGGTATTGAAACCATGGTTGCAATCATGATGGTTGCGCAGTTCGCAGAGCAGATGGGCTGATATTACAGGAGCCAACATCTTTATTCAGCATCGACATGCACAAAGGAACAGACCAAGCCAGATCAAGCAACATACCGTAAAATTCCGAGCAAGAGCCCCCACCCGAGCAAGAGCCCCCCCCCCCAATTTCACCGCTAATTTCAGATTTCCGCGCTGTTCCGGGAAAGCGCCCCCCTCTCTGCTCCACACCCGTATCACGCACCGCGCTGACCGCGTTCAGGCAACACTGGCCTGCGAAATGCAGTCCAAGAATCTAATCCCTCCCAATCCTACTTTGCAGCCCGGTCACTATGCGCCATTGTCGCTTTGTTTTGGGGGTGTCGGGTCGACTATGCATTCTTACACAGTGGCAAAGAAAATCGAGGTCGTCCAGTGGCATTGCGAAAACGGGAAAGAAGTACACCAGGCGTCTCGACACATCAAGCTCGATTGGATACAGGAATGGGACAAGAATTTTGACAATTTGCTACAGTCAAACTACGGGAAAGCCAAAGTTCGACGAAAGCTAAGTAACGCCGCACCGGTGTTCAGTGAATATGTGGACGACGCACTCTTTGAATACCTGGAGTGCGAAAGAAGTGCAGAATGAGCCATTAGCAACCGGCTTCTTTCTGAAGAGGCTGTCAAAATAGCCAACGGCAGTTGGGAAAACATTGCGGAATGCTGCGAACTTTTTTCTTGCGGCCGACTCTGAGGAGTCTTTTGGTGGTTTTGAAATTGATTAACATAGCAGTGACAAATCTTTGGCCTAATAAAGTCTCGGAGATGTTCTCAGAGATAAATAAAATGTTAAATCTGTGTGCACTGCGCTTTTTTTTGTTTCTCTGGCGGAACCATTTTGTCGAATTTTGTCGTCGCCATCTTGAATTTTGGTGCCGTTCCGGGATAGCGCCCCTTCCACTTCGCAGATAATTTTGACTTGCGTTAGGGGGGGGGGGGGGGCGGGGGCGGGGCGGGGGGGCGGGGGGGAGGGGGGGGTTGGGGCGGGGGGGGGGCGGGGGGGCTTGGCTTGCTCGGAATTTTACGGTAGCTGACGTGGGACGCTTGGCCTGGGCTAGTCCGGCTACGATAGAAAGCACACTCGCAGTGCTTCCGAAGGCGCATACTTGTAACAGACGTTTGCTGCAAACTAGTTCAATCGAGGAGACTTTCCTCTAAACACCTCGGTGAAAGGAGAATGGCTCGCACTTGTAAATAAAGCGCGCCGCAAACGTCGGCAGCCATGTTTGTTATCGTTTAAAATCAAAGCGGAAAAAGTAATCCCAGGATATTTTGAACTCAATAATGACTCTATCTAGATTAGGGCTGGGGCAGTGGATTGAATAGCCATCCGAGTAATCGATCAATGGTTTAATCGCAGTACATTTTTGGAAACCGACTAGTCGGTTGTGGTGAGTGTTTGCAATATTTTGCAGGAAAAGAAAAATGTCTGCTTTATTAGTTGACACTCATATTTTCATATTAGGGAGTTTTCCATGGTCCATTGCTTTAGCATTCCATATGCAGACCTGCCAAGTTTTACGATTTTATCGTAAAGTGCCCGATTTTCAACACAGTTTTACGAGTATCGTAATGACAACCATATTTTTACGATTTTCCGCACCGCGTGTAAAAAAAAAAAAATATTTCGTTTAAGCTGCATCTTGCCTGTTTACAAGTTGTGGTTGGCAACACTGGTACATCGACTTGTATGCCAGGGGCGCGAGCTACCGCTCCTCGTTGTAAGGCAATTGTCATTGAGAATATCCATTCATCCATCTTAATCCAAAACTGTTTAGGAAATCTCCTTTGTTGTGGCGACGTTGGATCTGGCGAACGTTGTGCGTTTTGTAACTGGAACTTTTACTCATGATCACTTGAAACCGTCGGGAAAAAATACTTCCAAGTGTTTATTCCCAGCTATTCAACCGACTTTCCATTTACGAAGACGTCGCGCAAGGGCGAAAGGTACGCATTCGTAGTCTGTGTCGCTGCGATGTCAACATTTCGCACGCTGGTCGCCGGGAGATACTGTGTCATCTGAATACAAAAAAGCATAAGGACTCTGCAAAATTAGTTGGAACCAACGAGAAGCTTGGAGGGTACTTTAGTCGATCAACGGATTACGACACTACCCGAGCAGAACGCCTTTTTCGGCATTTTTGATCGAACACAACGTGCCGTTCACGGCGGTTGTTGTAGAGACGTTAAAGAGCAAGAACTTTGCTCCTTAAACTCCGTTAAACTAGGCACAGGCGAAAGAGTTTTCAGCAAAGTGAAGAAGGCACACACACGCAGTTCCGCTCCTCCATGTCGAAAAAGACTCTTGAACAGTTGTGAGATGCAGCAAGTCCGGAAAGTGCCGTGAACAAGTGTTCGATAAGAACATCCTAAGAAAAGCAAAAGCTGCAACTTCCTCAGTGTTAACCCAACCTTCTACTTCTAAAGAGTAAGACATTTCGTGCAACGTATGATGTGTTTGTGCCCTAGTTGACGCATTTTTTTACCTAAACCAAGTTTTTGAAGAATAAAACAGTTTTCGTATTTCTTCATACAATTGTAGTGTTTTTTGGCACCCCCTGTAGTATTTTCAGCATTGTAGGGTTGGCAGGTCTGCATATGAAAGACAGCCAGAGTGATTGTAAAATTAAAATAAGAATATAAAATATTTCATTAAAATTGTCAAAAAAAAAATGTGGAGTTTTGACACTTTTTTATTTTTACAATATTCCTAAAAAGTTAACGCAACCAGTTAATCGATTAAAGTGTAGCCATTGATCGGGTTAAGACTTTGATCGACTCCCAGCCTTAACCAGATTATTCGTCTCTCAAACATAGAAATTAAACGAGGGCACTTATGACTGCTTACATGTAGGAATGCGAAGGCATTCCTACAAGCCGCGCCCACGTCTTTTTACACGGCGCTCCGGCGGTGACATCAAGCTCCCCCACTGCGCAGGCGCGGCCCGCACCGGCTTCACGGCTTCTGTGACGATGCATCTGCATTGCTGTGCTCATCTTCGTGTTTTATTTCTGAGGAGGGTCTGTTTTGACCTTGAGCGCCCCACCAGCTTCCATGATGAAGCATCTGCGTGCTGTGCTTTTGGCCAACGGGGACTTTAGGTGCCGTTTCGCTCAGCCATTGGGAATTGATGTGCCGTTTTTGCTGCTACAGACGGAATTTAGTTGCCATTTTTCGCTGCTACAGACAACGCCAGCTTCGCTCCATGGGACAGTTAATGCTTTCGCATTAAAATAGTTTTGATACCAATACTGTACTGTACGGAGAAACGATTTTGCCACAAACGTTCCACACGTCAATGATCTCGCCAACCAATGAGAGCCGAGAAAAAGTGCTTAGCCAGCCAAGTACTGGGCGGGGCCTAGAGCTGGGGTGCCTCCACCCAAATTGTGTGTAAATATGTAAATGTAAACAATGTAAATATTGCTAAACAACATTTTTTTTGTGTGTGTGTTTTGTTAAAGGACACATGCAGAGGAAAAAAACATTTTTTTAACATCCTGTTTGGGAAGAGGAAGTCGTAAAACGAATTTACAACGAAAAAGAAAAATTTTTAGAGCTATATTTACGGCGCAATACGAATTTGTAGTTGGCTCCTGAGGTTGCCGCAGAAAAGTGGTTCGCTATTCGTCACGTGACTGGTCGCTATTTGTCACGTGGTGCTTGCGCTCTTTCGGAAGCATCCTATGGCCTCTAAAAGTAACTTATTCATCTTTGTTTGAAGTATAACAAAAAACAAAGATT
The DNA here is from genome assembly GCA_037355805.1 of Ixodes ricinus. NCBI lineage: Eukaryota > Metazoa > Arthropoda > Arachnida > Ixodida > Ixodidae > Ixodes > Ixodes ricinus. Next base: position 85,758 of record JAZHYW010029732.1, on the reverse strand, counting down.
AATAAGTAACTTTTAGAGCCCAAAGGAAAATCCTGAAAAAGCGCAAGCAGACGTGATAGACCTGTGCGCCGGTCGGCGGCGCCCGAAGCAGACGAACTTGTGCGGCGCAACGGCGTGGAGAAACGCGTTGAAGCGGCGTCGCACAACGCTCAGCGTGCGGCGGCGTGACTTGCGGCGGCGGCGCGCGGGCCTACCATGTGACCAGTAGCGGCTCCCGCGGGCACCAACTACAAATTTGTTTTGTGCTCTAAATATGGCTTAAAATTTTTTTCTTCGTTGTAAATTCGTTTTATAATGTTCTTTTTCCATCTAGCCTGTTAAAAAAAAAAGATTTCTTCCTTTGCATGTGTTCTTTAAAGGGGTTAAGACCTGCGCACCGTAGTCACTGACAAAGTAAGAACATCAGGGCGTGTTGTTTTAACGCTCTGGGGGCGGGTCATCCGAAGCTCCTCCCCACCGTTCTCTCCTTGTCAGTGACTATGGAGGCAGAAACGGGTACACTGAACTGAAGGAACACGGGTCAAAGGGCGCACCGAATGGACCTTGAGGTCGTCCTTTAGGGTGCAAACTTGAATCCATGCTCCTTCGGCATTCTAGAAAGCCCGAAATTGCAATCGAGCGTGGCCTTGTTACAGCGGTGGCTGTTATGGGGGGACTCTCCGACCGCATCTGCGGCGGCATTGCGCCAGTCAGAAAACTCCCGCCTCATCAAAGCGCGTGACGGCACCTAGCCACTGCATAGTGTCTCGTGCAGTAGGCAGCCAGATTTATGGTCGCAAGTATTTACGCTTGCTCGTCGAGCCCTTAAACATTGCGTTTGAGTAAAAATGTAGGCATACATAAATGCTTTGTCGGAGGTCAGTCAAAGATACGGCATCTGTTCAAAAGATTTTTTTTATATATTTATTGCAATAATAAAATATGCGTTGCTGAACACTCGGTCTCCAGCTTAATGTAGCGCCTGCAGTTCGAACCGGATGTCAAAGTTTCACAACTTGGCGGACATGTAATTCAAAAGCTACGAGTGATTGTTTTTTTTTTTCAACTTTTAATAGGAAAATGGAGCTCGTTTCTTACTTCACTTGCTTTATGGGCTTAGTTGGCCGCCACTTTCCCATAGAAAAATTTTCTGAAAATCGCTTATAGGTCATGAACCAGATAACAGCAAGCTCGGAAACTTTGTTATCCGGTCCAGACCGGCGGCGCTACATTTGGGCAGAGACCGAGCGTTTGACGAAGCATAGTTTGTTTTTCCCTTACATTTTTTGGGGGTATAGGCGTCGCCTCGTTTCGTCAACGCACGGCTGCGTTGTCATCCACGTGTTGAGGGCAGGCTTTGCTTTCAGGTGTACCTCCAGCTCCACGACCACCCCATCGCAGAAACGGAGGCTGCCGAGGAGATCAACACGGGTGAGTGTCTTTTTGGGCTCCTCTGCGCGCTCGCGTTTCTTCTTTCAGTCGGCTTTGCGGACGACGGACGGCGAAGCACCACCCCTCTCGCTTTTGGCGGGCTTCATCTTTTTTAAGACAGATTGTGTTTTGCGGGTCGTTGTCCACCAGAAAATAGTCACAAAAGAGCGTCGTGAACGAGTGACACATTGGGAGCGTTATACGACAAAAAAATGAGTTTAAAAAAATTTAACTATAGAAAATAAAATAAAAAGATTATATAGGGAAAAACATAAGATGCCCTAGCGGGGCTCGAACCCGCGTCGACGCTATAGCCACTGGGCTGCGTGGTACGGCTACCCCGGAAGCGTTGCGCTCCTGGCAAAATGTGCCTGCAAGAGTGCTGCGGCGTCGTACCGTGTAATAGTTTGTGCGGAACGCGTTCTGCGGTCCCTGGTCTTTGCCAGCATGGCTGAGGCTGTGTAATTTTCTTTTCTTTTCTACTTGTATTTGGGGTTTGTAGTTGGTGCCGGCGATTTTTGCCTTGAGTATTTGGACGGAGATTCTGCTAGAAGCACTTTTTGCGCCCCGTTGACGCAAGCTGTTAGTTTCGTGAGCTACCTGTGTCGCGGCAGAGTTGGCGCTCAGACTTGCCACTCGCGACCGTGTGGCTGGTATCTGTGGTGGACGTTGGTCGAGGTTCAGGGATCCTTGGAGAGCCTAGAATTCTTCGTTTGGGAACGGTGCTGGAAAACCTTATTATGGTGGTTGAAAAAGGTCTCGTTGATGAGCAAATCAACAACGGGGTAGTTAAAGAAACATAGAACTCGAAGCTACACTTGGTGCTTCGACTGCTCAGCACAGGTGTTCTGAGGAGTCGACTGCAGCGAGTGAACTCGCTTGATTGCTGAGTCGAGCAGACCCTGGACGAATTGTAAAGCGCACAATTTGAAAGCTGCGATGTTATAAGATATCGAGACTGGCAAAAACTGCTTTGGATTTCGCTAAAAAAAAAAAAAATTCCTTCAAAGGTCACTGTCCTGCGATTCTGCAGCATCCTTGAGAGCAATATTATTATTTAAATGAACGAATTCTGTGGCCTGGAGGTCCCTGGAACTGTCTTGGCATGTCGTTAAAAACCCTGAGCCTTTCGTGCAGATCTGGGAACCCTGTTTAGAGGGTGACGGTGAACACCAGTGCTTATATGTTGGCCCTGACATGTTTGACAATTACGGTATTAAGTAATGTAGTAATAAGGTATTACGAATTTGTGGAGGGACATTGTTCCGGTGAAAAATGGTATTCCAGAAAGAAGAAAAAAGATAGGTTGAGATTTTAGCCAGTAGAAATCGCACAGTGGATAGGTATGAGCCACTTTTGAAGAAAAATGAATTGAGTTGAAAATATTTCGGCGTTGGCGAGGTTGAGTTGTGTCAATCAGGCACAGCCTTGGAGGTTACATGTCAGACAAGCTCACTTGATTGTGTTGTGCTTATTTGCATGCATGTCAGCTGTCGTGGAAACTGCCTTACTGTAGATGTGACCGAATAGCATTGTGCTTCCGCGTGCAATTTCATTTCATGTTGGAATAGTTTATTGGAAGCAAATCATGGGATTGTTTCCCTTTTTATGTATAGTTCTGATTGTAATTCCAAGGGGCACACAATTTTACATTTTTATGTTACCCGTGATCGTTGCACAACGATGGCTATTGGGAGTCTGGGTTCTCTAGGACATTTTGTTTTACTAGAATGAGACGTCTTTTCGAGATTCCTAGTGAACACAGAGTTTTCTTTACATCTTTTCCTTTTTTTCTTTTATCTTTTTGAATGTATATACAAAGCACAAGAATCGTGGGTTTTTATTCTTAATTAATTGGTACTTAATTCGTTACGCAGGGGTGTGACAGCTGCGCCAATTGCGCCATTTTGATACAAACCCAATTTTCTGCGCCTAGTTGCGCCAGAAACGCGAAATCGGTCAAAATTGCGCCACACTGCGCCAAAATAACTCAAAAACTAAAAAAAAAAAAAAATTGCGGCGACGTTTGATTTAGCGGGAAACGAGAGCTTGATTCGCAACATTCAGTCGCGTCATAGTAAAGTACACGGCACGGGTACAGGGTGTTGCAAGCAACCACCAGAATCGAAGATTTCAGCTGTAGTACCCTTCTATACCTATGATACGTGGTCTTTCCCCGATTTTCCTGCTACTTTCCGCTGTCATTTGTGACTGCATGCTACCGGTGCGCTGTCACGCGGTCTCGCTGTCTGGCCGCGGTAGGTACGACGCACAGGTTATCAAGATGAGCAAGTATTTCTTTCGTTTGGAGAGGAAACCTTTTCTTAAAAGTGCTGTTGAGCGACTCCATTCTGTAATTGTTCATTCGTGTCCGTAATCTTCAAAATGGATGCCGCCGTCGCCGTGACTACTTTCAGTTATCACACACGTGCTTCCAATGCGTGAACAATCGAATGAATTGGTCAGACACCGTATTAATGTGCTGCTCATCGTTTTTCTATCAATTCACTATTTACCTTGTGACTCACCTATGTGGTAGTTTTTTTTCTATCTGCACGTGCTTTCTACGAGCGTCTGATCGATGTCTGGTTGTAGTAAACCGTGCTTCCCTGTTCATGCTCTCAAAACGCCGCTTTAAAAAGTTTTGCACTACGATTGCGCTTTGGCACCAGTTCGTATAAGCTTGAGGTACCTGGTGCCCACCTAACTTTGCAGCAAGCCTGTGTTTCTTGTCCTCATCTATGTGCATTAAACTCGCGTTTGCCTTTTCTGTTTTTTTATATTTTATCTCGGTGCGTATCGGCGCTGATGACTTATTAGAATCAGGGTGGAAAAAATATTGATTAAGAAAGAAAAATCAGATTTATGTGATTTAAATCATATTTTTTTATGAATTAAATCACTTTTATTTACTTGATTTAAATTGCTTTCTCTCAAAATTATAATTTGTTTCTCAGTAACTCTTTTTAAACATAGCAGATTCGTTTTCTTATAATCCCGAGCACATGAAACAGTCTGATTGTAAATTTAGTAAAGAATTTCCTGTTCCCGATATAAGTCATACACTGCTTTTAAATTGGAGCAATAGCTGCTTGATTTCATTTTCGTCGGGCGACGCTCAAGAAGTCCATTGCTGAGAAGCTGCTCTAACATCTTCTGCTCCTAATCTGCTCCAAACTGTAGACTTTTCTGCTCCAAAGTATCTCCAAAATGCATAAACTGCTACTCCAAAACTAGAATTTTGTGCTCCTAAGCTGCTCCGAAATCAAGATATTTGTGCTCCACAGATTGCTCCAAAACCTGTTCAACCTGTCTCACCTCTGGTTACGTCAAAAGCACCCCCCCCCTTCCCCCTGTTCGATAACATTGCTTTTGGGTAGATGTTCAGACACAAAATTGCAAGGCCAGTTCTGCTTTAGTCGTGTCGCATATCACCAGGTTGCAGGTTCGAATCCCGGTAGAGGTGCCTGCAATCTGACGTAGGCTTATTGCGGAGAAGGCGCCGTGAAACTGAGATTTCGGCTGCACGTCAAAAGGCCCCTCGTTGGTTTGGCGCGTAAAACTCCCAAATTCGACCTTTTTCGCTCGGGAGTGCAACTCGAAGGCACCCCCACTGACATCAACAACAGCAACACTGTGGTTATGCAAACAGGGCCAGTAGCGTACGGATCGGGCGGATCATTACCGCCCTTGCATCATGTCCGTGCCCTCTCACCCTGGGTGCTTGCGTGCATGCACACGAGCTCGGTTAGCGGGCGAGGAGGGAACCACCCTTGTTCCGAGGCATCACAATGGGATGGCTTTTTGGCAGACAATGCCTTCCCTTTCCTCCGAACGGTGTCGCTCTGCCTCCCCCTGCCTGTTTTTGTTTGCTAGCTTGCTTTGTTTTTGCTGACCCCTTTTTTGTTCAAAGGATGCTCCCTTCCCTTTCTCCCTTTGTTTCACGCGTTTGCGTTGGAGGCCCAGCCGCCTCTGCGCTCTTGGGGTCAGTTAGCAGACGGTGCGAAAGGATGGGACCGGGAAGCACAGACGGACGGATGTCGTTGGGTTTTGCTCTTCGGGCTTCTCGTTTTAGTTTCGGTTTGGCTTTCGCCGAAAAAAGTTGGTTTGAAAAAGTTGTGAGGTCGCGGGCTGCAGGGTGTAACACAGCACTAGGAATGTTGCAAAGTTTTGTAGAACCTTCGAACTCTTCGGCAAAATTAGATGAAGTTCGACTCCTTGATTGGTGGTGCCTAACTTCTACACAAAATTCTTACATCTTCGGAAAAATATTTGTACAATAATCCGTTTTAAAATTGACAGAATAATTACCAATGTTTACGGAATACCAAAGCAAGCATATTGACCAGGGGTCTCTAAACTCTGGCCCGCAAACAGCCGTGGTCTTTCCAGTGACGCGCTGCCAGCTGCAACCAATGCAAAAATAAGCCCATGCACAAAAAAAAAAAAAATGCACTGCCAGGCACGTTTGAAGCACCAACAAAATCATAAGAGAAAAACGAGAGACAACGGCATCAAAACGCGATTTCTCTTGCCGTGTTATTTATTGTACACTCTCATTACCAGCACAACTTTTTGTTTTTGCTTGTTTTATGTCTGTGTAACTATGTTAAATTCCTTTGCTTTTTTATGTATATTGTGCTTGTAGTGTCCTGTGCCATAACTATTGCATATGTTCAGATCTACCATTCTCGTCAGTCTTACGTCCTGTGTGAATGCTATGAGCTTTAATCTATACCTCGGGAGTTTTCTGGGTCACAATTATTTTCTAATGTTATAATTAGCAAAATATCGAGTTTTAAAAATAGTTTACTGCAAAATACTGAAAATCCGCCCATTCCACAACAAGTGCCCACCCCTCATTTTTGTAACATTCAGAAAATGCACAAAAAACATATCTTTACATATTGTTGACCCAATTAAATGCCCACCCCCAAGTTTTACATGATTATCTCCAAATATTGAGTGGCTGCTGGCTCGGGGTTTTATGTTACATATTCATCTAACTTACTTTTTCTTTTATCTTTTTTTTTTGGTTTAAATATTTTTTTTTTATTTATATGCTGATCTAGGATCATGTATTTAGTATTTCCTCATTTATATTGTTTATTTTCCGGCCCTCGAGACCTTTAATGATTTGGGTAGCTCGTTAATGTGAAACAATATGTCTAATAAATGCTGTACTCCACCTACACCAGGTGGCACTGACTCGTTTTCAAATTCTGTGCTTGCACGCAAGAGTCATTACTTTCGTCCAATTTTGCGTTAAAAGTTGGAAAAAGTCGAACCTGGCAAAACTTGAACCCCGGTTGGTTTGCGACATCCCTCGTTAGCTCAAGCAAGCAGTCACGCTGACTTTCGTTATATGGTTTCCCTTTCGCAACTGAAACATTTTCCATGACAACTACTAGGTAGTTTAGTGGAAGATGCTCATCCTGGAACCCAACCTGGGCTGTAAAGCTTGGTGTTGGTCACAAACTGTCCGAGCAAAACACGAGAAAGCGCCATTGACTTGTTTGTGTTAACTGACTCGTGCAGTGTACATGATTTCATCACAAGCTTCTGTATTGATATTCTGGTTTGGGCAACTTGAGGGTGTATAATTGTACTTTTAATGGTTTTGGAATCAGATTGCTAGTGCTGAAGTGGAATTGTTTTGCAAACATAGGGAGCTAGTTGGGGGCTTTAGTAGGTCGTTCAGATACGTCTGATAAGGATACTTGATAACGATGTGTAACACTCGTAAAAGTGTCTGCGGAGTATCGTGTATCATTATTGGAAGTATCGGAAGATCTACTAAAACTCCCTGCTCGCACACTTTATATAAAGGCTTTAGGTGAACAGCTCCCTTAATATAAAGGGAGCTGTTCATTTCTGGTTGCATTTGCAATTAGTTTCTGATTGTAGGGTTGCGAGGGGTGAATTTTGATAATGTAGAGTTTGGGACATCTTAACTGCCATGTCCTCAAGATTGGGGAATGTAATGAAAGTGCTCACAGATTCATTCTTGTGGAATTTATTTAAATTAGTGCGTTCGAATATTCTTTTTTTTTATTTTTGCCTCGTGGTGGGTTTATACACTGAGAGAAAGCCAGTTTTACTGAGAATTACAAAGATAGGTTCATCTCGGAAGCAGATTGTGGCCTCCTGCCACCATGCTACATCTTTTCATCCACTCGAGTTACTTTTAACCCCATTTGGGATTTAAGACGTTGCGTGCTGCATTTCTGCCATGGCATTTATTCGCTAAGGTCTTATTTTGGTTGCATTTTGCCTCGTCGTATACCTAAATTCAGGAAAGCAATAAGCGTAGGCTTAGATTTGGAAGGCTGAGTAATGCCTTGGTTGGCAGGAACGGTTGTACAAGCACGGACGGACAAGAAGAAATGGGACACAGAATCACTCGCACAGTCGAAGCCTGTAACGGACGTCCTGCCCTCACTCGCGTCGAGTCTTAATTGTTTTAAGAGTCTACACGTTTGGAAAACTCCCGTCCCCCGTCTCACTGGTCGCACACTGTACCCACACAGTGGAGTGAGCTCTGTAGGCTCTGGTAGTCCTCTGGTCCGTGTGCCGTACTCCTGGCAGAGCAGAAGACGTCACGAGTCGTCGTTTGACGTCGCGCAGCTGGCGCGCAAGACACGTCTTCCAACCTCGATGACGACGGTTCGTTTTGTGTCGTCTGCAATGCTCTCTCTCGGTTCTGATCATGGTGCCTGGAGCACGTCTCCAACTGGTAAGCAAACCAGACGAAGAAGCACTCTAGGCACCATAGTCCTGATGTTTCCCTGATTGACCAGGGGGGTCTCACGTCCTGATGAAGTAGACGAAGCCTCCCGGCTTGTTCTTGGCGAAGGTCGGTTTGACCGGTAGGTACTCCACGGGTGGCGGCGGTAAGGGCTCGTAGGGTGACTTGTACGGCGCGAAGAGGGGCTCGCTTCGGCCCCGTGGCGGTGACACAACGTTGCCGAACCCCCCGCCGTTGTTGGCCCTCCGCTGTGCGTTGAAGAGCCCGCCGTGGAAGATGAGGAAGTTGGACCGCGCCACGCGGTCGGGGTCGAGCGAGTCGCCGCGTCGCTTGACGAACCTCCCTTCCCGCTTGCTCCGCTCGAACTCGAGGATGCTGATGCGCTCGTCGTTGAACTTGAAGATCTTGGGGTACTGGGGACCCCGGATGTAGTCGTACTTCGGGAAGAGCTGTCGCTCCGGTAGCTCGGGTCTCGGCGGCGGGGGTGGCGGCGGTGGTGGTGGAGGCGGGGGTGGCGGGTCGATGAAGTTCACCACGGGCTGGAAAAGGGTGAGGGGCGGTGGAGGCGGGTGGTCCACGATGAGTTTGGGCGGGGGTTGGAGCAGGAGTTGGGTGGGGGGCGACTTGGGAGGGGTGAAGGGGGTCGTCGAAGAGACGCGGCAGCTGGGGGATCAGCTGGAACAGCGTCTCCGGGTTGTCCCGGAAGGAGATGGGCACGGCGTTCGGGTCGAAGACCCCGCGGTACTCGAAGTGGTTTGGCCCCACGTTGGTGAAGAAGAAGGACGCCTGCGGTTTGGGGTTTCCCGGCAGCGTGCCGTTGGTCCCGTTGACCGGCGGTGCGGTCCTGGTACGGTTGAAGCTGTCCGCGGGCGGCCCGGCCTTCCTCGCCTTCGGGAGCGGTGTCGTCTTCGCTTTCGTGGGGTGGGGTTGCCTCCTCTTCGACTGCGGCGCTTGGGACTTCGCCGCTTGGGATTTCGGCGGGGGCGGGGTGGGTGGGGGCGGTAGCGGCCTGGTCCTCCGGCTGTCGATGACGATGTTTGGAGGTGTCCACTTGGCGAGTCGCGGTCTAGCCGTCGTCGAGGGCCTCTGGCCGTCCGGAGACCTTTCCGCGCCCGTAGACCTTGCCGCGCCCTTTGCGGGTGCGGGTCTTGTCCTCTGTGGCGTCTGTCTGGCTTTCTCTGGCGCGGGCCGCGCTTTGTCGTCTGCTAGCAGAGGGGGCGGCTTGCTGACGATGGCGCCGTACTGCCGCGGTGGTTTGAGGCGGGCGCCGAAGGGCAGGCGGCCCCCGTCGTCGTCTTCGTGGCTGGCGGTGTCTGGGTGCTGCAGCTTGCGGCTGGGCGATTCGATGCTTTCGGAGGCCGCAAAGACGCCTCCGGGGGACGCCCTGTGGCGCGGGGGGTCCGGCATGTCGCGCAGGTAGGCGTCCATGGGGTCCAGGGAGTCCCCCTCGGAGCGGCGGGCCTGGCCTGGGCGCCGTGTCGCTGCAGCGCTGCTAGGGTCAGCAGCAGTAGCAGGACCTGTGGAGAGAGAACGTCCCCATTGAACAGATAGCCTTCCTTAGGTGATTTGTCCAAGATACATGCCAAAACGTATAGACTGACACGCTGTTTACCAACAGGCGCATTTGGCGGGTAAACAAGCGCATGAGGCGCGCAAGTAACAGACGAACTTCCACCCCCTATACGTTTTTCCTACTATGGCAGTTGGTGGAACCCGCTAACGGTTTTTGTAGCCGGCGTTTGTGTTCAAGTATTCGGTGTTGTTCCAGCGTTCATTGACCTCTGCGAAGCCCGATTCTTAGCTGGTCACGGTGTGAAAAAGGGGGCGGGGTTGCAACTTTTTGAGAAGACGACCTTTTAGAAGGTGTACAGGTGGTCGCTTTTCTTTGTTATTTTTTGAGAATAGTCAGGAGAGCATCCTGCGCTCTGTGTTGTTTATGTGTCTGTCGGCGCTTCGGCCGGGTACCGGGAGGCGTTTTCAGGCTTTCTTATCCCTACGTGCCGAATCTCGGTTTTCTAACGGGAAAGCACCGCTTTCCCACGAGAGGCCGTTGCCCCCATGGTTCCGAGCGTCTGCTCCTTGACCCTGAAGCACAGGGCCAAATGTAAATTCATCTAGGAACCCGGGGCCCGAGAGACACACGTAGACGGGCGTTAAATCTTTCGTTGAGCCGTGAGAAGTGCCTCTGGCTCTTGGAATCGTACCCTCCCGTGACGCTCGCATTTCTTTTTACTTGAGTTTCTCCAACTTCGCTTCTTCGTCGCGTAAACGTGCACTGGTCGACATGTCTCGGTGGTTCTCGCCGTGGTTCGCGCGAGTATATTTTCGGCGGAATGTCGAGTTGTACTGGTCAGTGACCGTCGTAAACTACGATCTAAGTGCCTCGTGGGCAATTTGACCCCGAGGCTTGCGCCCGGACACGTACGCTAAAGTTTCATTTACGTCTGGCCCGCTTTAATTTTTGCTTTTCCAAGTCTACCCACACTTTGTGGTGGGATGAAGTCGCCCGGCGAGGCACGTTTCCGTGGTTTTGGCGGACCCGTATATTTTTACCGGCATGTTAGGAGAACAAGACTCGGGTTCGGGTCCTAAAATTTCGAACCAAAGAGAACTCTTTTTTTTTTTTCATAGTTCACGTGGGGGCAGCGATTTTGCACGTGATTCTCTTATCGTGTGTTGGCGCATTGGACCAATTGAATGTTTTCAGTGCCCTGATTGGACGGCCAGGGCGTCCGACATGCTGTCTTAACCCTGACTGGACGGGGCATCGTTGAGTTTGGGACGGGCTCGTGCGCGACCCTCAAGTTTATCTCCCGCGGTGCGCCGCCGCGTAACCTGTCGTGCGCGACAGGTACTTTGTTCAGCGCCTACTAAGTAGCCGCCATCCCCACTGTGCGCGGTGTGACACCTGACGCTGAGGCGTCCTTTATTTGTAAGCCGTGCGAGGCAGTTTGTCCAAGTCGTCATCTTTTAAGTAAAGTCATCAGTTTAAGTACAGATTTTCTGTGTGTGTGTGTTTGTAATGAAACGGCAAGCCTCCGGTTCATACTTCTCGTCACCGACATCCAACCCGTCAGCAGTTAGCATCATCCGCGATCCCCGGCCCTCGACAACAGTCACCCAGGGTGCACATCGAGGTCCGGCAAAGCAAGCTGAACATCATCACTGGGAACATGACATAAGAGGCGGGTGAGTGGGTAAACTCTCAACGGTGTGAATATCCGAGACCAGCGGATAAAGACGACGTGGAACGGACGGAAGGGTCCCGGGTTTTGAACTTTTAATTATCGTCATTGCTTCCTTTTAGGTGTCAGCAGACACCTAAAATGTAAATAATATATATCGCATAAAAAAACAAAAAAAAACGTATTTATATATATTTCCGTGTGACGCGTGATTGCACATCACAAGAGTGATACGCAACCATGCGATGTGCATGCCACGGTGACAATTGATTTTATCTCCGATCAACATTTAAACTATAGACTACCACATTTTAATGAATATTCGTTCGGTAAATTGGGAGCTGGGGACGTTAGATAAGCACATATTTCACCCTGTGATATCTTGTTGTGCCGACTTGACCCGCCGTCTATTGCGCGGATAGGAAGGATGCAGTTAGGACATTCCCAAGTCTCAAGACCAGGTGGACGGTGCGCTCTTCCTGCATACTACTGAAATGCTTAATCGTGCGTTTTGTGTATCAGTTAGAGGTTAACTGTTGAAACTAAAAACACCGATAATAGAAGCCGCCACCCGATTAAAAGTGTCCATCGTATGCGCCCAGCCATCCATCCTCTTATCAGGACGCGACAAGATTGTCTCCGGGGCGGTTCGTCGTCAGTCGGTGCAGTGGGCGTGTTGCCCGACCCGGGCGGGATTATCCCTATCCGATTTGCGGGCGGCAGATTATCTCGCTGTCGTTTGACGAACGAGCGTCGGAATCTCATTGGTCGGCGCGCGATGATTGATGATGAGACGTGTGCGAACGGTTGTGTCTTGGAACGTTTTGATGGTGCAACGACAACTCGGCAGCAACCGAAATCGGTCCTATTGTTTTTCTGTCGCTACTAAGCTTGTCGGCTGTCAGATTTACGCGTGGAAACTTCCGTTGAAAAAGGGGAGGGGGTGGGGAACGTAAGCCGAGATGTTGGTTTCAACTTTCACCGGCGGCGGAATCCGTTCTGAAGGAGTTCTATGCTGTTCCTGCACGAGTCCGTTCTGAAGAGAGTTATATGCTAAGGACAGAACGAGCGGGTTGGTAGGGATAATTGGAAGTTTGTGTTTGTCCGTCCCTTCTCGTTTTCTTCCGCAAGTTTAGTTATATGCTGTTCCTGCTGGAATCCGTTCTGAAAGAGTTCTATGGCTGTTCCTAATTTGTTTGAAACGTTTACGATTTCCCCTTTTACAATCAAATTTTTTTTTCATTTTAAAAGCGATTTCGCACTATCCAATATTCTTGTAGGAAGGAAAACCCCAAAGGGTGTAATCAGACAGACGTGGTAGTGTAGAGGTCTCTAATCGTGGAAGAACGTTATTCAGATGTGGAAATTTCGACGTTTAGGGAGTGTTCCGTCAGTTATTTTTTCGTAATTCTGTCTAACGATTAGCACGCAATTCTACCCGGAGAAATGTCTTGCTCACGGAGGAACCTTTGAACGTGTTTTGTACTCTTCGATGTTTAAAAATTCAGACGCACGTCTGTGTGTGTGTAGCCGCGTGACTCAAACATTAGCAGACATTTCTGGAAATTTTAGAACCTTCCGGCCGTGAGTTATCGCTAGTATTTGCTTGGACATGGACTTCTTTTATTCATATTATTTGTGGTTTTTTTCTTATGCACGAGGTTTGGAGTAGCGTCGGTGCGTGGGGTTCGTATTCTTCCGCGCCAGGTCGCTAAAGTAGTCCGTCGGTCCATGGCGTTCGTATTCTTCCGCGGCAGGACGCTAAAGTAGTCCCTCTAGAACCACCCGGTGAAGAAGACACAGAGAGAGAGAGAGAGAGAGAGAAAGCCGACGTGGACTGCGGCGTCCTGACCTTCGCGCGCAGAGGTTACGGGAGCGAGTAATGGCGATCTCGTGGGACGGCGGCGACTGACCTCCATAGGTTACGACGACTGCTATCTGTCCGTCGCATCTCTCTTGGCCGCCGTTTCCGCAGCAATCCGCTCTCGGAATTCTTTTTTTTTTTTTTTTCATTTTGGTTTTGGTAGAGTCTTGCTTGTCTTTTTCCTTTTTCCTCCCTCCGGAACCTATAATTCTTTTTCTATTTTAATAAAAAAAAATGCTTCTTTTTTTTTGCATAGGGGCCGGAGGGGGGGGGGGGGGTAGTCTAATACAAATATAGACTCTCCCTTGGCTTCAGGCTCGCGTTCGTGCGACGGATCTTTCACCTTAAACCGCCGATAAACATCTATCCGCAAGGGAGATGCAAAACGAGGTAAACCGATGGATAGATAGATAGATACATACCGGTTGGCTGGTTGGTGTTGCTTGACACCCGACACACGCGCGCACTTTTCTTTTTCGTTTTTTTTTCTTTCGTCGTTTATCCGTATCTGGTTCATCAAAACTCGGCATGAATGGACGAATACGGACTCGTGACACCTTCCAGCATTCATATGGTGGCGGAGTGCGTTGCTCGTTTGTTTCTGAATAGGCGTGAGACGCTGGTTCCCCGGTAAATACAGCCGCGGGTAAGCGATTCCAATCGATAGAAGTTTGGGGCAAGGAACGGGGAGGGGCGTTAAAAGTAGGCGCGCTCCAACGAGGGATTCCATCTTTTAATCGATGATTGATACGTAAGACGGTTCTGAAAATAGCGCTTGGCAAAATGTTGGTTTACCATGTTTTTTTTTCTTTTCTTCTTGCTACCACTACTGTACAACAAAACGAAGGAGAAAAAAAAAAGTAGCGTTCCTTGCGCTGTCTAAGAAGTACGCACCGGAACGTCGAGTCTGTTTCATCTCTTTGTCTCCCCGTTTCGCCGGGAAGATCGTGTGCGGTGGCGGCGCTAACTTCACGCGAGACGACGTCAACAACGGCCTGAAATGGCGGGATTTCACGTTAATGTCGCACTCTCGAGTCTGCACGCTCGCGTGCGCGGCAGGCAAGCGGCTCGCTTCGTGACGGTGTACGCTCTTTTTGCTGCGCGGAAAAGCCGCCTTCCTCCTTTCTGGGTTCAAGGGGGGTCGTCCCCGCAGCTCAAGCGGTGCTTTGGCGTCAACGTCGGCTCGCGAGATTGCCCTGCCACCCGATAGAAGAGAAAGAAATCTCTCCGTGCCGCGGTGCGATTCCTGTAATCTGGGGGAAACCTAAGGACGGTTCTTTGCTGCTCACGATTTCTGATCCGTCGGTCTAGTTTCCTGCCCCTCTCGACTAGAGGGACGGCGGTTAGCCTTGGGAGCGGATGGTGAGGTTTAGGTCGCCCGGCTTCGGACAGGCTCGTATTGCGTTCCATAGGGAATTGACTGTGGTTCTCGTGGTACTGGCAATAGCGGTGATCGAAAAAACGGGCTCTCTTTATTTATTTTTGTTCTGTTGTGGCGACCTCATTTCGTAGTCTGGTGTTTTTGCCACCAGGTGGGGGATACACGTCAGCCGTTGTAAGTAAACGTACTGGGTAGGTGGCGCTAGTCGTCGCCCGATTCAAAGGGTTCAGCCGTATCCGTCCATCCATCGGTCATGCAAATCTGTGTTTGAAAATACAAACTACTCGGGGTTTTTGTGAACTTGATGGTGTTGCAGGGGACTCAACAGTTTCTACATACCTGCACGAGAAAATCACAAGATCCCCAAAGTCGTGGGTGCGTGCGTGTTATTTTTTTTTCCTTTTTTTTTGTGACGTGGATAAAAATTTGACGTTTTTTGTTTTTTTTTTGCTGGAGTTTCTGGGCTTTTACATAAAGTTCGCGGCTTGAATCGGTCAAATTAAATTGGGTCGATTCAGGTTGCCTGTTGATCGCAAATTCGTGACACAGAGGAAACGTAAATTGACTGAAAGTAACGGAGGAGTCAAGAGCCAAGGGGCAGGGGATTAACTCCTCCGCATTTCTTTAAAAAAGAAAAAAAATATGCGTGTCCGTCACCTCATTACATGCCTGATAACATTACACAGCGCCCGGAAACCGGTCTTTTATATATTATCAAGATATAGATCAGCCGCATTAGTGTCGCTTTATGGGAGGCATGCAGTCAAATGAGAACTTTAATCCCTTATAAATTGGACGGGCTTCAGCTATGCAGAGATCGTGGCTCCCTCCACATGGACGGCCAACGACAGTCAGCGTTGGCCGTCCATCTCTAGAGATTGCTACTCCATGGGCTATGGATTAGCGGTCTTCGAGCTTTATGTCCAGTGCCACAGCGCTCCATTTCAGCATAACTTGGCATAGGTCAAAGCTGCGTTGGATCTCAGATCCATATTTGATTTCTCGACCCATATTGGATCTCTTGACTCGTTTGATGTCTCATTCGGATGTCACAAGACTATTGACCTCAATTGACTCGATGGACTGTAGACCTGTTGGATCTCTTGACCAGAAACGTGTACTCGGGCGCTGGTTTTCCGGTTTTCCCTGCCGTCCACTCGACCGGAGTATGGCGGTTGCCCTTTCCTAGAGCTGTGCATTGATGCGCGGGCGAAAGTGAAATGTGGGCAAGCAACCGGGCGGCTGCGGCCGCCATTGTGAAGAAGCGGGCCTTCTTCTTTTCCGGCGGCGGCGGTGCTGCCCGGGCTTTTGTCGGCGGGTCGCGAGACAAAGGAACTCGCTCTTCCTCTCGGTAGGCGGTCGGCGGTGTTTCTCGAGCGACGACTCTCATCCCGAGGAGGTTCCCCCCCCTCCCGTTCAAGGTCCGGCCCGTTGGCGCCTTGGCACTTTCCCGCGCGATGACCCCTTTCCTCACTGCCTGGTCGAGAGCGGCTGCCCCCCGTTCGGTCCAGTTTGGACGTTCGGGACGACGGTTTAGCGAGCACGTGGTAATGGCATTCTTTGACGGAAGTTGACTGTACGACCAGTTTCGTTCGGAACTACCGATCTCTATGTTAGAGAGGTTTAGCAGATCGTTGCGACAGCGCCCGACAACGGTGCCGGATCCTTTCCCGGCGAGCCGCCTCGTTCGGTCCGAGGCTAAGCGCCGGCCTACGGATCCCCAGGTGGCAGGTTCGAATCCCGGTCGAGGGGCCCGCAATCTGACGGAGTCTTATTGCGGAGAAGGCTCGAGATTTGGTTGCACGTCAAAAGATCCCCGGATGGTCGAAATTAATCATCAGTCCCTCCCACTGAGGCGTGTCGAATGTTCTTTGTTTATTCGTTTGTTTGTTTGGCACGGAACCCCCCCCCCCCTCCCCTAGACTTGACTCCGCCTGCGCCTTTGCGCATGCAGCGTATCGATATCAGGTATCGTTATCGGAGCTGTCGGAAAGATGCACTAAACCTTAGCTTCTGAAGACTGGTGTGGCAGTTCTGGTTTTGTAGTCGCCGAGCGGTCACTGTTGTCAGCTGTCCTGGGTCCCTGGGTCACAACACCCCCTCCCCTCCTCCCCGCTTTGTGTATGTGTGTGCGACGGGAGGGAGGGGGGAGGGTGTTAACATTGTAAAACTAACAATTCTAAAGGAACACTTGCAGAAAGAGAAAGTGTGCGGACAATTTTGGGACAAGGAGGAATACAATATGGTGTTACTCGTTATATTGTTCATCTTTGTCTCGGGGTTTAGATTATGGTGTAGGCGTTTACACCCCTTTAGCAGTGCGCGTGCAATCGCAAGCGGAATGAAGGGGTGTAATCTTGAACACGATGCAGTTTGTCTGAATTCGCAGTGAAAAGAATGTAAGCCTGGGATTCAAGAGGATTGGGACCACGGAGCAAGAGAGGGGGTGTTCTTTTTTTTTTGTTTGTGTGTATGTGTGTTTGTATGGATTGTTTACTTGTTTATTTTCTCTAGATTGGAGTAATTATGAACGAGGAATGTCGAGAAATTGTTGTCAAGCTGGCGGACTGACACTCAAGATGAACGCGTGAAGAACGTGGACGCTCGTAACGGGAAAGCGCGCAGGATCTAAAAAGTTAAACAAAGTTTGACCCTGCAAAGAACGAGGATCTCCGCGTTTACAAACCACAAACAGCGAAACCTAGAAGAAGAAAAAAATAATAACGGAAAGGGAAGCAAACGCGGTAGGCACTCCGCTATGTTTAAACAAGAAAATTAAAAAGAAAAGAAAGAAAAGGCGGCTCATTCTAGCCGTGAAAAGGACCCCGCTAAAAATCTCGTTTATCCACGGCAGTCCAGAGGCGGCAGCGGAGAGAAACCAGAACTGAATCCACGGGCAAGCTGGGGACCGTCAAAATTTAGGCGACTACCTGTTTCCTTTTTTCTTCTTTCTTTGCTTTTTCATTTGTTTGTGTTTCAAGCGACACTCGGTGTTGCGGTTGAGCTTACACGTCCTTCTCACCCCGCGGACGACGCGTGGGAGAATGTCATCACGAAAAGGTCGCGCTTATTTTCGTGCACCTGCGAAAACAAGCGAGCGAGAGCGAGAGTGGAAGCGACGCTGGGCACCACTACAGCTTGCAGGGTTCCTCGTCAGAGGTGGGGGAAGTGGTCGCGAAACGAAAGAAAAAGTAGCGCCCCGAATTCTTTTTTTTTTTTTTTTGTCTTCCTTTCTTTTGTCTGGCGCGACCATCTGGAAGAAATTAACTGTCCCGTCGCCTTTTTGCTCTCTCGGGGTTCCGCGAGAACTAGGCTTCTGGCAACAAAGAGGCGAGAAGTTGGGGGACTGCCCCACCACCGAACAACGCCCTGTAGACATGGCCGCCAAAAGAAGGGTTGGCTACGGGACGACGACGAAGAGAGACGGTCGCGGTTTTCTTTTTCAAGGCGATGCCTTCACGTTGAGGCGCTTCGTCACGACGTGAAGAACACTCTCCTCTGCTGACTTGCCACATATACGGCACTACACTCTGCGTGAATACGTCGTAAACCATGGTGTGTGTATGCACAATCGGCACTACACACAAGTATGTTGTGGTATGTAAATACCCCATGGACGAGCTTGCGCGCGGGCATTCCTTCTCATCCGCGTGTCGCGCTAAATAAATGCACTGGTGGGACGATCCTCCTCCGGCTGTTAATCCGTCACGGTCTACATTACGTTGGTGGCCTATAATCTCTGGATTTGTAACCTTGTTTCGCCGGTGTTTGTTCCTTCGTCTTTTGTCGTCCCTGATCTCTTCCACCCAGAAGCGTGTGTGTGTGTGCGGGAGGAAGCGCGACCTTGGTACGTCGGCGGACCCCGATTTGAATATGCAAATGAGGGTCTCGGTTTCAGACTCAATCTCTGCGAGGATGTGTTTGTTCGTTTGTTCGTTGACGCTGTCCCTTTGTGTGCCGCGACTATTCTGCGCTTCGCCTGGTGATGGACCGCGGTGGACGTTACCAGCCGATCCTGCGCCGTGAAAGTATCGCCCGACTACGCTTCACAAAAGGTCACGTGACACGCGGCGTTGGATCGGCTTCGATGGCACTTAGCGTCCACTGCGCTCCATCGTTACGCGAACCAAAGTGCAATAAGCCAGAAGCTTTTTCTTTTTTTTTCTTCTTTTTTTCGATTTGCGCGTACGCGCTAGTGTCACGCATGTGGTGTGTGATGTGTGTGTGTGTGTGTGTGTGTGTGTGTGTGTGTGTGTGTGTGTGTGTGTGTGTGTGTGTGTGTGTGTGTGTGTGTGTTCCGAAAGAAATGTTTCTCGCGTTCGTGTCGCTTTCTTCGTCCGTTCTTGTATTTTTTTTTTTAATTATTTCGTTTGTGGGTTGCGTGTTAGCGCCGGTGTTATGAAGTTGTGTCGCACTCTGCTGGTTGCTCTTGCGTATTTCGCACTCGAGGCGGGGGTGGGCTCGTCCGTGACTCCACGTAGCTGTCCTCTCCGTGTCGGTTTTTTGTCCTGCTTTAACTATTTCTCTTTTACTAGAATCCGGCGACGCTTTTACCGGTCGTGTATTCTAAGTTCACAAATTTATTTACTAGCGCTTCCTATTTTTTTCTTCTTGTACTTGTTTTGTGCAGTCTGCTTTACCGGGCCACCGAAGTTGTGAAATTTCTTTTTTTTTTTTTCTTCCTCCGGGATTTGACGTGACTTTCGAGACGTGTGTTGCCTCTCGTCAGTGACGTCATCGGGGATGGTCCCGCCGTCGTCTGACATTGAGGTGGCTGTACGTGAGTTGTCGAGCGTGCGCTGGTTTGCTTCACCGAGTGTATTCCGTGGGCGGTGTTGTGATGACGTCATTCGCTCGGGAGATACCGTGCCTGCCTCCGGCTAAACACGCGATGAACGACATGGATTTCATTGGCCGCTGTGTGCTGAGGTGGTGTGTACGCTTTCTTGTGTTTTTCTTTTTTGTTCTACGCCTTTCTGTTGCCGACATTAATATTGAAAGACGATGTGCAGTAGAAAATTTATCTGTTTGGCAGAACGTACTACGAACTATGTCCTTTTTACGCGAAGATCTACACCAGAGTGCTGCGATATCAGTTGCTACATCAAACAATGCCTCGGGGAGACCCCGGAAGGGTTAATCCGTTACAAGGGAGGTAGGAAAGGATGGACGTTCCCTAGCGTCCCAGACCCATTGGGGCGGCAGGCTCCGCAAAGGCTGAACTCCATGGGACGAATATCCTGCGAATAACTGACGAATTTTGACTGGCGGCTTTTTCTCTGCGCGTGGAATCAAGCACAGTGGCTGCTACGTCGCGCGCAAAGCGAGCGTGCCGTCGGGCGGCGTTCGCCAGTTCTCCGTCACATAATTCGTCCCATGGAGTTCAGCCTGAACCTGGCATTCTGGAGGCACTCCACGCGGTATTTCGGCCCTTCCGGCTAGCGCCCGGCTGTCTCAACCTCATTCTACCGCCGACTGTGCTTCCATGCTCAGAAACACGCCTAAAAGTGGTGCCTCGAAGGCCCCACGTGACAAAGAAACAGCATTCCTCGGAGCGTTTGCCGCCTAATAAATTTGTTTTGTTTTGTTTTTTGTGTGCGTGCGTGCATGTGCGTGTGTGTGTCGCGTAGAGAATCCAGCACTATCTATGTTATCCATGAGTTGTTGAACTGGAATTTGTTTTGTTTTGTTTTTTTGTGTGCGTGCGTGCGTGTGTGTGTGGGGGGGGGGGGGCGTAGAGAATCCAGCACTATCTATGTTATCCATGAGTTGTTGAACTGGGCCACGTAGATAGCTCGACACCGTCAGCGCGAGTACGCGATTCAAGTCCTTTTTTTTTGGGGGGGGGGGGGGGGGGATTGAAGAGCTTTTATCAAAACAACTAGTGTGTCGGAAAGTACTCATTTGGGGCACTAACCTAAGGGTTAGGCAATTCGCTTTCGAAGTAACATGCGAAAAAGTGCCAATGTTGTGTTCGCGCTGTGTGCACTCGTAAGGGCGATTCACACACTTGCGTCGAGTATGACCGACTGCGAGCGTTGCTATGGCAACAGCTGCGTCGGCTCCAACGCGCCTGTTGCCATAGCAACCCTCGCACGCGGTTGAACTCGACGCAAGTGTGTGAATCGCGCTTTAGTTCTGTCGTGGTGCGAGCTCAGTGCTGCTAATAACGAGTAAATTAAAAAAAAAAAGAGAAAGGGTACGGAGGACGTGGCTACCGCTTTCCGTGGGAAACCGTCTCGCTTACGGGTTCGCTCGATAATTGGCACGGCGGCCTTGGCGGAGGGAAGCTCCGATTGTTGGGCCCCTGGGGATCTCGCATCCCCTGATCGATCGCTATTGGCCGAGCGCCGCTGCGGCTTCACCGCGAGAGAGCCTCTTCGGAACCGTTAGCCGCCGAACGGTTTCGTCCGCCGTTTGTATTGTACGGCCGACGCCGCTTCTGTTTGTGCTCGGGGGTCGGCGCGGGTCGAGGCGAGCGAGCTTCTCCGAAGTTAAAAACGGGCACGTAGCTCGTTTGTCGGTCGTCTTTCGTTCCGGAAGCCGTGTGGCGTGTGCCGGCAGCTCTGACACTGAGGTCTGGTCGTCTTGAGACGGGCACACCGCTAATTTGTTGGTTGGCGTCGACGCCACTATTCACGAAAGCCACTGTTCGCATGAGTCCAGCCAGCACGCGCTGAGGACTGCGGTTAGCCGGAAAAAGTTGGTGCGAAACGCGTAGACGCGTCAGTCAACGCACCGGCCGCGCCATATGTCCCTGTGCTCGTGTGAGCAAGCACGCGCAATCGCAAGCTTGGCAAAACTGCCTTCACGCGCGCGCTGCACGTGCTCGTGCGCACCATGCACCAGCCGGGACGCTATCGTGTTTCTCGCGTCACGCCCGGGCGTTACCGACAGCAGCGTTACTAGATTGACCGACACGGTATTGCGTCTAATCGACAACAGCCGAAGCGACGGGCCTCCAAATTCATTCGCGAGCCAGTCGGAAATCGTGCTGCACGCTGCCCCTACAGAGCGCGTGTCGGAACAGTGTGTGACGGGGTTGCTAACCCACTTGCGATTGGACCCGGGTTTTGGCTTTCGTCTCATCGTCCGTTTCGCGCGTAAGACTAACACAAAAAAGGTGTATTTTTTGTGTGTCTGTGTGTGTGTGTGCCATTACTGACTTGACGGCCGGTCAGCCGCACTGTGATCAACCGACGCTGAGGGCTTCATGATATCCGATCCAATCCAACAAAAAAGAAAAAGAAGAGGAACAACAGCAAGATGGCGGCGGTCTGCAAAGCCAAATTGTAGCTATTCCACCCGCAAGCAGGCGGGATGCACCGGTCGCTTCTCGAGTGTGACGCCTTTCCCGCCCACTCTGATGTTGTTGGTATTCCGTACGATCGTCAGAGCGCTTTCTCTTTTTTTTGTTCGTTTGTTTTGGCGGTGATTATACGGTAGGGTGAAGAACCGAAAAGAAACAAGAAAACGACGGAAGAACGATGCAGCTTCCGAAACGTCCTCGGTCCCGTTTTTTTTTTTGTTTTCGGTATTTTCGTGTACGGCTTGCTCGCTCAATCACCGGCGTTTGCGGTGACGTGCTACGTGGTCTGCGGCGAAGTCGTTAGTGCGACGGACCACTTCATTGTTGGCTCGCGCGCTATGACTCGCGCGTAGCAGTCTGAACGTCATCGGCGGTGTCTCTCCGGTCGACACAGATTCCTTTTTGCTTGGTTATTCTTTTTCGTGGGTGACGTCTTGCCCGTATTGTTTTGGGCGGCCGACTCGCGGAGAAACGTCGTCGTAAGTTTGAGCTCGCGCGTCCTATATCGCCCCGCCGTAATAACGGTAATTTGGGCCTTCGTACTCGCGGCAGCCGTCGCCACTTCGAAGCTGGCGGTGCGCTGGAAGCTGACTCGTTCGTCGGACCAGTCGCGCGACTATCTTTCGTCACGTGATCATGCTCCCGCGCGCGTAGAAAGTGCGGTCAGGTGATGAAAGAGAGGCGGTGATTGGTTCTGCGAGCGCTTGGCTGTCACCGCGCTGTCAGCTTAGGGGTGAACTCGGTATGCCATCGCTGCTGCTGCTGCTGCTACTACCGCGCGCACGCACCCTCTTTGTCATTAGTTTCTGCCCTTTCCCTTTTATAGTGTGCCTTGCTTGAATACTCTCTCCTTCTTCCCATATAAAAGTGCGTCATTAGCTTGCATTAGCCGTCTTTGGCTGCCGCGTTCTTTCTTTCTCGATTTGCCTACATTCGTAAGCGTTGTATATATATATATATATATCCGCGGAGTGCTGGTTGTTTTGCTTCGTCATTTGGGTTGACGAAACGCGTTTATCTGTGGGGGATTTTTGGGCGTGCGCAAACCGTCTACGTTTGGTTTCTGTGCTATCTTTTCTCTTTATTTTGGTTGTTTGAACTCTCTCCACCTAGTCTCGAGTGTTTGAAGAAAATTGTGTCTTTCTTGACGCTATGTCTGTCGACTTTGTCGCCTTCGTTTGCGTTGTCCTTCCTTTTTTTTTTGTGCCATTTGTTGATTTTATTGCCTTAAGGGGGGATCGATGGGCTATGGATGGCCGAGTGTGTTGGCGCGCCACAGCTCGGAGCACGTGGAGCGAATGCTCGCGCCGGAGAACCCACGGTTTCAATCCCCCAGCCCGGCCCGTTTCGATCTGGACGAGCATCGTACCGGCGTGTGCGCTCTTGTATCGTACTACTGCGTGATGCAGGTCAAAGACACACCGGGCCAGCAGTCGTACTTGATACTGGCTAAATTTCTCATCTACTGCGTAAACCATGTGTCGCCGCACCTCGAAGGTAGACCGACCTTCTGCTTTTCGTCGTGCTTTTTCCGCGCGTCTACGCTCCAGGGTTTACAAGACGCCAAATGTGTTACGAAGGTAACAGATTCGCTTGCGGCGCTGGAAGCGGAACAGCCGAAGAGCGTCCCTGCCATTTTAATCGGGTGCGTGACTACTAGTCTCGCCGGACCGATGATAATTCAGCCGGAGCTAACAGTTGGGCTCGTACGGCATCGCGAGCGGTCTTCGTTCTCCGATGTCGATCTACGAGCAGTTGCTTCCCTGACCTTGAATAGGAATCAGTTTTGTGTGTGTTCGTTGACTTCTTCGCTTCTACGTCGCTCGCATTTAAACGAACATGCAAGCGATTTGCGGGGTTTTCCTTTTGTGTGTGTTTGTGAATTTACTGGTTTTGGTCTCCTATGGGAGCTGAATGTGCCGCTATTTTTTGTCTTAACATTCGGGACGTCTAGCTAGTGGCTACCGCCCACGCGAAAACTTATTGATGTGTCACGGAGAGGTCGTCTCCGCCGATCCCAGTACGGGCGATTACGAAAATTCCATCTCTCACGAGCCGGTTTCCATTCTCCCGCTACGCTTGGCCGGTCATCAATTCATTTCCTGTTTCTGTCGGGTGGTTAATAATTTGTCTCGAGAACTCGGTCGGTATTGTCATGCGCCTCGCGTAGCGATAGTAAACCGAAGCTTTTGTAGAAAAGTATGTCGGTGGCCCTTCGAAACTATTACCGATATTTTCGAGTTCATGTACCCGACGTCGTGCGGAGGCTGTGACGTCAGAAGCGGCGCGTGCTCGGTGTAAAAATGCAAAATTTTAAAGGCCAAAAAGGTTTTTTTATTTATATATTTGAAAATTTGCCTGAGCAAGAGCTATCTAGCAATCTTTTGAAAGATACCGACATAGATCAACAACGTCGAGAGTTTCTCACCAGTTTTTGTGGTGTATTATTACCTTATATTATTTGTTTAATGTTTGGAGAGCTTTATCAATCTAGCATATCTTTTGAGTGCGCACGTGGCGATAGCGGTACTCTTGATCCTACTAAATAGACCGATCTCACCAGCCAGTTTGACTACGCCACCGCTGCCGCAATGCATCAAGGGAACTTTAGTCTTTCCGCACGTGTGACAACCTCACTGGAGCTCTGCGCGTGTAGAGCACGAGACGGCACGAGGCCCTCTCGTGCAATGCCGTCTGCCTCCTGTGAACTAAAGTTATGGCGGCGTCACGCATGCGCCGAACGCTTGGTGAGATCGGTCTATTCTGCATTGGGTTTACTGTAGCGGTTAACTTGGAGCAACCGTTCGTCCATTAGGGTGTTACATTACACAGAAAGTATGTATATGGGGGGGGGGGTGCAGTAACGGAAACTCGGTTGTGTGTTATGCAACTCCCATGGTTTTCCTTGACTAAGGGCGTGACAGTGTATTAACCTGTAAAATATGCCATAGACGACATTAAAAAATTGACTTCTTCAAGTGCATGCAAGCACACCGCAGAACAAATCTCGGGCAACACTAAGTTATCACTCCTCTGTTTTAAAATTTTGAAACTTTATTTTGATATATTTTAAACATTGATAGCCATACTGCTGCACAATTCATACTGAACAGCAGAACAATGCTCCTTTGGTGTATGTTTTGTTTCCAAACTTTGGACTTATAGTCGATTGCAACGTAACAACTGCATGATGAGGAGGGTCCACCTCCGAATTTCTAGAAAGGAGTGACGTCACAAAAAGGTAGAGCAACCGTAAACTCTTTTGTTCCTTTCTTCTTTTGCTTTTTTTCTCCAATAATGGAGTTTACAGATGTCGCGAACCAACCAGGGTTCGACTTCGACCTGGTTCGACTGAAATTCGACTATTGATTTTGCGCATGCGTGGAAATCAAGAACGAGCTGACGCCGCTTGGCAGGGGACGGATGCAATATTTAGCGCTTTTTTTGTTGTTGCTTCTTTTGTTTTACATTAACAAAAAAAAAAGACCAATTCATGAAGGGTTTACACGTTTGCTTTTTATATTGTCAATAAAGAGGGATCGAAATTTAAATCTACCCTATAAATTCTGTTTTCCCCCCAAAAATGTGAATTGTCTCGTCTAGGAGTTCAGTTTATTACACCTCAAAGACACGTCAATGAACTGTAGAATTTCGGATTTCTATGAAAGTTCGAAGACTCGCTGACATAAGTTCGCCGCACCTTTGTTTACGATTAACGCCGGTCCGACTGATGCCTAGCGCGGCTCGGCTCATTCGGCACTGAGCGGAGAAGTCCTGTCTGGCAATCGCAACTTCTTCAGCCGCTTTTTGTTTTGTTTTTATTAATGTTGCACCATACTGCGTGTTTGCCCCTGCCTCGTGGGTTCACGTGGCTCTCGTTCCTTTTGAGTGCGTATGTCGTTCGTGTTGTTGCGTGGCCGGAAGATTATCATTTATTCTGGAGTCGGCGGAGATCGAAGGTCGAGCGCGAACAATGAAGAGTGTTGGAGTTTTCGTTCGCGCTTTGGCCTCCTCCTTCGCGCTTGTAATTGCTTGTTTTATTCGTTTTGTAACTCTCGTTTCCGTCCCTGCTCGGTTACGATGCGGCAACGCAAGCCCTTTGACGCGAGCGCCCACCTACCACGATCACACTAGAGCCGCTAATAAAGGGGTACTCTGGTGGTTTCTTCATAATCCCCGATTTGCCTGAAAATTTGCTGAACACGCCGACGAACATCGCTAAAATAATAATCCAAATATTAAGGTAATTTTTTTTTTTTTTCACGAAGGTACTGAAGTTACAATTTTCGTCCTCGGCGTGTTTTTCTGAGTGAACATTTTTCCTGGTAACGACGAAAAAGTGACGTTAGCGGAAGACAGGGGTAAGCCCTTTGAACTGTAGGCTTCGTTCCTGAACTGATTACAAGCCGTTTCATGGTGTCAAAATGAATGCTTTGGAAGCTCGCCCCAGGCACCATGGTGGTACAGCGGTGTGAGAATCGGGAACCGTATAGTGCCTGAATGTCCCCTCCTTGACGTGGAAGTATCAGGTGCGACTCTTGGATCGCTCGTGTTTCGCAGAATTATAATTACTTCCTCGTCGCAGACCCAACCTGGTAATCCCGTTCTACGACGATCGTCCAGGTGACAGCCATTTTGATAGGAGCTAGCGCGCCGTGAAGGTTGCAAATACCCAAAGCCCAAGGAGTTGCATTTTCGCCAGTCGCGCCCGTTTTGCACTAAGCGCCCGTGTGGCGGCGCTCACGAGTGAATTGGAGGATAGGGTGCTAATACTCTCGGGTACGTGTAGTGAATCCGGATCACACCGGATGATCGCGGCGACGCTGACGCGGTGGCGTTTTCTGTCGTGGGCGCTCAACGAATCTGGCCGCCATAAACGTATTCTCGGTTCGTCCTCGAACGCTGCCTCGATCGCGGGACGATCTTGTGTGGGTTGGGGAAGGGTAACTCGAAATTATTGGCGGTTCTAGCGTTTACCGAAATGGAGGCGCGCACGACCCGCGTGCGCTCAACGCACGATGGTGTCGGCTATCTCGGGGCCGCGTTCCTGTGTCTCGCTTACGACCGCTACGAGCGTTAGTATTTCTGCGTTTGGTCTAGTAGATGCTAAGCGTGATGAATCAGAAAGGGCAGGTGGGTATTACACGGGAAGGTTAATTGAATGGTGTCACGAGTGCCCTACCAACTGTATACTGTAAACGACTTGTTTTTCGCGGGCTCAATATTTCGCGATTTAGATCGAAGCTGAAGTTTTGGAGCCGATGAAAGAGAACGCGTACGAGGAGATGACGAATGCCACGATGTCGCGCTTTGATGCTCGGCATCGACCGCTCTGGCATGTTGATCGGCCGACATTCGTCTAAATTTCCAGACGATGTCGTCGATGTCAGGAACTAAGGGGTCCCGAGAAAACTTTCGCAAAATAGTAGTATCGCCGATCGCGGCTACTGTTATGAAACAGAACCAGGGTCTTCTACTCCCGATCAGATGACTCGATTATCGTGTCTGCCGCATGCCCTCGTTCCGTGGCTGCAGAGTACCGCGGCACTTGCGCCGTTCGCGTCGAGCTTCACCGCTTTGCACCCGTGTGCTAGGAGCAGCGACTGACCTGGGGGTCAGTCGCTGCTGACCCCAGATGAGCAGCGAACATTGACTGAGCAGAGAAAGGGTGAAGAAAACACGGGTCTATATATATTTGAAGGAATACAGTAGTTCCCGTGCAGCTGTCGATCGAAAGAGCAGCGCATGCTCTGACCGAACTCTGGTCCCTACGCCGCTAAAGAGCAGTGTCGCCTCTAAATATTAGGGAGTTTTCGTAGATCGTTTCCGCTGTCTCGCAACGTTCTCCGCAACCCCCTCTACGAGATCCGGGACCGTACAGGCAAGCCTAGCGCCGCGCATGCGCAGTAGTGGCGTCTTCGTTCCGGAGAGCGTAGCGGAAGTGGGAAAATGGTCTACGAAAACTCCCTATTTTTGGGTGTTTTTTCTGCCCTTTATGATTTTAGTCTTGAGTTTCGTAGGTTGATTAAGCTTGCGGGGCGCTATTTTATTGGTAGACGTGTTAGTGTACATGGTGGTTCTTGCTGGCCTTTCGCAGAAATTATATATACGGGTTAAACTACCGAATGTAAAATGGAGAGGGGAGAGAGGATTTATTTATCCCGATGAAGTGCTGCGCTATGATTCCCTTTTCAAACATTTTTTTTATTACCCGTTGTAAATGAAACATACTCTGACTACATCCTTAGTTAAGAAGACTGTGTTCCTTTTACGCCCTATCTAATCTGATCACAAACGGTAATAAGTAACATGCTCGAGTATCTGAGAGGAACCCTGGATCACTATCATAAATGAACTCATTTGCAGAGGCAATCACTTTTTTCATTCTCCAGCGATGTGCTAACAGGTGTTATCATCTGCTCCAAAAGCGTCCGTGGCTTCTTCAGACCAATATTTTGCCTGCTACAGAACCTGCTACAAAAGGTCAAATGGCGCTTCCATCACTGCGACAGTTTTCTAGAGAGATGTGATTCGAACTAGGAGTGGAATGCAAAAGTTGAGATCCCATACTTCGAACTCTTTGACAAAATAAGAGATGATAGAGCTCGCGGGGACCGGCAGACGCAGAAAAAGTGCCGGATCGCTCGTTTCGGGCCCGTCTTGTCCGCACGGGGACTTTATGTTCCGATGAATTTACATTCGCGCGGGCTGCCACATAGTCGCGACGCGCCGCGCGAGGAGAAGTTATCTATTCTCGTTGCCGATGCGGTATTCAGATGCGCTCGGAGCGGATCGCCTCTGCTTCCGATGTCGGGCCGCTCTGTATTCTAACCACGCCAGAAAGGATGTTACTGCACGGATTCCTGGCGGGATGGCGACTCTGGCTCCCGTGGAGCCTTGGAGGAACGACGGCTGTGGTCGCACTATACCCGAAGGTGGCTCGCTTGGCTCCTGCAGTTGTGGAGCGGTACACTACTTTGGCTGCCACCTCGGTTTTCCGTGCGCGGAACGGTTAGTTCAAAAGCCACCGAAGGTACAGTCTCCAACTATACGAAAGGCCCATTCGACGTGGGCCGTTTCAGGTGGCTGTGCAGGATTTGCAATGGTCGTGCTCATATTGTTTTGGGAGGCGAGGAAATAAATTAACTTTTGTTCTACTCTCCTTCTATCTAGAAATAAATTGCCTCTAGACAAAGCGTTCACGTATCGCCGCCGCATAAACTGCGTTGGCGAATGGGTCTTTCATATTGTGGGAGACTGTACCCGGATCGCGGTGTAGGTCGATGCAGCTCGAGCTGTAGATAGTGTTCCCGGACTTCTACGCAAATTTTTCAAATTCTCGGTATAAAGATAAATAAAGAGTTGTGCATTCTGCAGCGGGTTTGTGGCTCAGGTCAGGGTGTCTGACACAGTCGAGGTAGTGCTCGCTGCCCTGACACGGTCTTCGCTGGCACTGCTTTCGGGTTGGGTGTATCGACACAAGTTGACTGTGCTGTGCCCGAAGACATTCTCACGTTCTCCTTTACCCGCCGTGCTTTTTACCTTAGCTCAGAGTACAATGGAGGATTCGGGCGTGGCATTTCGTACACTTGTTCTTAATTTTATATATACAGGGTGTTTCGCCTAAGAGTGACAAAACTTCCTAAAATCAGTGTATTCGAGGTAAAAGGATAGTTTTGTCGGGACCGCATTACTCGTGGTGTCGGACGTCAGAAGATGCGCGGTACTTCCTAATTAGTTCGCTAATTAACTAGAAATGACTAATTAACTTTTTAATTAGTGGAAATAGACATACGGTTCCAATTAGAAACTTCCTGAGCGTCTTCGAAAACGCCTAAATCAGTACATTTTCACAAAGTGAGAAGCGTAGTAGTGCGCTAGAATTACCACTCGTGGAGCAGATACAAGGCTAGCGGTTGGAGTAAGGCGTCCGCGCGATATTTTCGTCTGTAGAGCCCCAGCCTTGTACCTGCTCCACGAGTGGTAACTTTAGCGCACTACTACGCTTCTCATCGCGCTCAAAGTGTTTCTAAAAATTACTGATTTAGGGGTTTTCGATGACGCTCAGCAAGTTTTCAATGCCATCCATATGTCTATTTTCACTAATTAAGAAGTTAATTAGTCATTTTTAGTTAATTAGCGAACTAATTACTAAGTATCGCGCGTTTTCTGACGTCCGCCACTACGAGTAATCCGGTCCCGATAAAAATTACCTCTTTTTACCTCTGGAATATACTTGGTGGGGGGAGGGGGGGCGTTAAATGAGGTAGCTATTTGAGGCATGGGCGGGGTTCTCGCCGAGTTCCGATATTCTTGCTGCGTCACGAAACATCGTGACGCCAATGCAGGAAAAGACTGGCGGCCCTTTTTCAGTAAGCGTTTTTATTTTTTTAATTGTAGCCTTTCGTGCGCATCTCCTAAGCACTACACGAAACTACGCGGATCTGTATGAAGTCCTACGGATGTGTGGATCTATGTTGCCAACTGAGAATGAAAAACTTCCTTCTAAAAAAGATTTAAAAAAAAACACATTCCGGACTTCGTAATGGTTGAGTAGGTTTACGTTATATATTAGATTTGCTGTCAACATGGTGAAGAAAGGGAAAAAAATCTTTCAGACTTTCTAGTGATGTTTTTTGTTTTGATTTAGGGGGCTGGAGTATTTTGTATTTCTATGAACTCCATTTTAACGCGCTCGTTCGATCACTCGCTATCGATAAAAACCTGTTTTCCCTCGATCGTAATCGTCGATGCGCAGGTACCGTTTTACGAACGCATAACAACCGCTCACACTTGTTACGCCACGATACGTTAACGGCAATTATACAATAGCGACGTCGTGCGCTTCTTCGATGCGACCTACCCTCTCTATTTGAACGGTTTGATCTAAAAAAACAAATTATGGGGAAAATGTCGCTCTTCCCTCTCTCTCTATTGCGGCTTTCTCTTTGTTGTCGAAAGAAAGGGAGGAGGGAAGACGATGCTGGCGTCGCCTGGCTGCCTTCCTTTTTTTCCGGGGTGGTCGCACGACTTGACCTTTGAGCGGGAGGATCGCCCGCTCTCTTCCGGCTACCACCTTTCACCCTCTTTTTGTTTTCTTTCTTTTTCTCTCTCTCCTATCTCTCTGTGTCGCTGCTTGGTTGTGTAGCTCGCCTGGTCCGCGCAGCGAGCCTCTTTCTGCGCCGTGCTTGTGTTGGACCAGAAGCGGCCGCCGTGTTTTGAGGTTAGCGCCGAATGGTTTCTTGTGGGCTCCGCAAGTCTCAGCTGACTCTCCTTTTTCTTTTTCTCTGTTGGTTTGTTTGTTTGGTGTTTGTCTTCTATTTTTGTTTGGTGTTTGTCGGTTTGTTGTTCTTTTTATCGGCTGTCGCACACGCGTCGTCGTCGTCGAGACTGGTTGTTTGTTTGTGTGGGCTGTCGGGAAGCCTGCGTCGTCGTTGTCGTTGACAGTTGTCGTTGCCCGGCGCGGGTCTCGACTTTCTCTCTCGTAGCGATCGTTTTGATGATGACTGTCGTGATGTTTCGGAAGTTGGAGGTCTCGTGTTGTAGTTGTGGCTGGTATCTCTCGTTTCTGTCATTGCATGTGTTTCTTTCTTTTTTGTGTGTGTGTTTAATTATTTTTGTGCGTGTTTGCTTTGGTATTTTTCGTAGACGCAGTGCGCACGGGTATTTGAGTTTCGATTATCCCGTTAGACGGGATTTTGCAACTATCTGCTGTCTTCGCTTTTCTATTTGTTCTCCCCCCCCCTTTTTTTTTTGTTCTTAGTTGTAAAACAATTTAGTGTAGAATTCTACCGCGTTTTAGGGTCTATGAACCTTTTCTCTACTTTGCGTTTTTTTTAATATTAGTTATGTAAATATTAATTTATATTTTTCTAGGAGAGAAAATGCAGACTTGTTCTTCTAATGCTCTATATGTCATTTATTCCTGAGGTCCTCAAGCGACTGTATCGCTCACTTCAAGGTACTGCGCTCTGTTTTCTAACATGATTGACTAGCTCGTTGATTCCTCGGTTGGTTGTTTAGTTATCGTATATGCTGTTGTCTTTGTGGTGTAGCTGAATCCGCCGAGGTTCGACTTTTAGTGCAAAGTTTGACACAAGCTCGACTGTGCGCATGCGCTGTAATCGAAAAGGAGCTGACGCAGTCTGGTCGAAGAAGGATTAAATATTTATCGTGTACATTGTTTCTATTAAAAGCTGACTAAGTCAATAAAAGCTCGCACGCTGGCTTTTATATTGCGCAAACATTGGTCATTATTCTCTCGTGTGTATGCGAGACTATACCGTTTAAATATTGTTCTCCCCAAGTTTGAAATTTTTGTGTTGAGGTCGGGCAACACTGTTCAAGATGGCGAACTTCGTCGAATTTTGCCTAAAAGTTCGCCGAACCATTCGAACCTTGACGTTCGACAAAGGTTCGCGTCATCCCTAGTTGTTACTGTTGCATTGCAAGACCCTCTGTAAAACATACGTGCCCTGAGGGCGAAATAAAGAAGCAAAGCAGCTAAATATGCACCTTGAAACTTCCGGATCGTCCGGCCACGATACGTACAGTCGTCCCTAATAATAATAATAAAAAAAAAAGAATCAAGTCGGTCTATTTTTTTTTTTTTGCGGTTAGTTGTACACGTTTTTTTTTTTTTTTTTACGGTCCATTAAACGGAGTTCCTTCCACTTGGCGCGGCGCGAAGTAATTGATAAGCGATGGGATCTCTTCGGCGTGACCGTCGGAAGAGATCCCATCGCGTGCGTCCTCCGATCGGGGTGCATGCGAGAGGGAAACTGGTCGGGGTGGCTTTCGCCGGCGTGGACTTCCATCCTTCCGTCCACGCGTTGAGTCGGCTTTCGTTTTCGGGCAGACTTCCCCTTCGATTTACGAAAGCGATCGTCTCGATCGCGCTGGCTTGTCTGCGCCGAGCGGGGCGAGCGCTTCTTTGCAACTGCCACTCGACGCGTCGTCGATCGGGGAAACAAGAGTTTTTGTGAATAGCTTATTTTTTTATTCTGCCGTTTTTGTTTTCCTTGCGTGATTGGTTTAGCATGTCTTCCTTCTTGGTCGCGTTGTGGTGTCAGAACCACGGATTGCCACTGAGCTCACACGATCCGACTAGGAGTGGCGACGACTGTAGAAGAAACTGGGCCTTGTCGATGCCCTCTCTCTAGCATAGCCTCCTGTATACTGACAAGGTCTGGCAGATCGCCACGAGAAGCGGCCGCCGAAATGGAAAAGGTGGAGCGGCAGACAACGGGGTGAGAGGAGAGCCACGTGACTTGCGCCCCGCTGCGGCGAGACGCCGAAACACACTTCTCCCCAGCGAACAAGTGTGTTTCGCGTCCTCGCTGCGCTGCAAAAGCTGCCCGCTGACGTCCAGGTTCCCCGAGAAATGGCTCCTTGATGCTTTGCGCTACCAGATCCTCGCGCTCCAAATCTGCGACCGGGCACTCTATGGCTCTGTCGTCGAACTGCCAGGCTTTGCGTCTCATCTGCTGCGTCATCGTCTCGTCAGAACCAGAAGTTGCGGGGGTCGTCCATCGCGCGCGGGACCGTAAGTGCCTCCATTGACGCAACGCGCGAGACAACGCCGTTCAATATAATGCGACCGTTGCGAGATGTGGCGGAGAGCGGTGGCCATCTCCCCTTCTCTTTTGCGTATTTTTTTCTTCTTCCTCCGCTTTACATTGTCCGTGTCGTTAGGCAAGCGGGGAGACCGATTGAATGGGGCCCCCGGCCACCTGGTATGCGGGGATTCCCGCTTGTCTTTGAGTCGTGCCTTGCCTGCCACTGTTTCTCGCTGGTCTATGCTGTTGACATGCTGCCCGCGGTTTTGAGGTTCATACAGTTTCCCCGCGGTTTTAAGGTCCATCAGTTTGGTCACTTTGTGCACAATTTCGAGTCTGTCAACGACCGAAAAAAAAAAAAAAAAGGAAATGTTAGGGAAGTTTTCATTACTGGGAAAAATCAGGGATATTGTGAAAAAGCGATCCCAGTCTGAGAAAATCAGGTGGGAACGCCATCGAGTGCCCTGAGCAAAGACTTGAGGGTAGAAATATAGGCAATAAATTCTGCTTAGAGCGGAGCGCGTGGTCTGCTCACCCGATGTAGTGTATGCTACCCGATGCAAAGATGGAACAGCCGACAAATCCAATCCAAGCCTTGGATTGGATTGATGGCATAACACTACAGGCTAGATAAAGTTAGATCTACTAGATTTACTAACTACTGGAAAAGCCGCAGACCCCAATCCAATGCAATGCTTAAGCCGAAAGTATCCGAAAGTGTGCATCTGGCGGCCATGCTGCCGTTCGGTTATTGACGCGTGTGGTTGAGCGTCGTGTTTTCATCGTGTTTCCGGAAGCGGCCTCTTCACTGACGATGTCGCCGGCAAGAAAGTGCTCGCTTAATCCGGAATGGACGAACCCGAATATTTTGGAATAGGCAAGCTGGATTAAGCCCGTGCAAAATGATCCTCACCGTGCTCAATGATCAATGCCTTGTGTTGTAATGGTCTTACATATTTAACCGACTCAACAGTGGTCAGGGAATTTCACGTGAAATTGCCTGGGAAAATCTGGAAAAGTCGGAGAATTTCAATATAATAATTTGCTAGACATCCTAGTCAAGGCCGGTTCCCACATTTGCGTTTGACCGCGATCGTCTGCTTTACGACGCTGGCAGTCTGGCACCATCTATGGAATCGCCTTGGAAACAATTCCGCTCCGCGTATGGCCAGGCTGAAGGTGTCGCACTATACTTGCGACATCGGATGTCTGCGTGTGCCGCCTATAAGAAAAATGGACGCTCATGTGCATTGTCGGGAATATTCCGTGTGCACGGCGAAAGAACGACGTGTAAAAGTGTACGCAGATCGCAACTGTTCCGGGGCTGCCCGGTAGATGGCGCCGGTGCTTTCTTCTCTTGTCGTGAGCGGTTGCGGGCGGTGTGCGAACGCAGTCGATCACACTCGAGAAAGGCAAATGTGCGAAGCAGCCTTCGGTCGTCCATCCATCGGTGCGTCGGGTTTTCGCTCCTCGGGTCTCGTTGGCTTTCGCTTAGACCCTAATGTCTCGATCTCGACGCGCGGCAGCGGTGGGCGAGTTCCGTTCTCTCTTGTCGATTGAGGCTGGATTGAGTGATCACGTTGCGTGTGCCGAAGGTTCTGCGATTGCCCGCGTGGACGGCGGCTGATTTCTGTTTGCTCGGAGGCGCCGCCGCGGTCTCTCTTCGTGAGCGTCCTATTCTCGTCGTGGAACATTAGCTGGGCGATGGAGCGGGTATGGAGATGAAGGAGAGAGGGGGCCATCGGGCGAGCAGCCGCGCTAACGGTTTTTCATTGTTCTTCTTCGTAAATATGCTTCCCGCGATAATTTCTTTTAAGAAAAACTAATTTGGCTATTGTTTGCGTTTATTATTATTATGGTTTTTGCCGGATGACCCGGGATGGGGGAACCTGAGAAGCAACGGAGTATGAAATGTGTTTCTGATGGTGCGATAATCGTTTTGCCCCTCCTTCCTTGCTTTTTTTTTTTTTTTTCTCAAATTACGTTATTTGAGTGAGGTCGAGCCGCCCGAGTGCGTCACCTGGCTAACCAACTTTCTCCTCACGAAGTCCCATTCCTATAGTAGCCTTCGGCGCGCTGCTATCACGGTACACAGTTTAGTGACGCGTCATTTGTGGCCTAAGTCGCCCTGGAAAGGAGTAAACATTCCCCTCCCTCCTTTTTTTTTTTTTTTTTTTTTAAAGAACAATTTGAACTTTGGAGTCTCATGTCCAGGACGCCTTGTCGCACGTGACACGGCCGTACCTCCGCGAAACGCGCGGCTCTCGCTCCCGAACAGGTCTATCAACGTCTTCAGGGGCGTCTCGACTTGGAATCTGGGTCTCGATGAAAGGAATTGTTGCGGGGTTCGAGAGGTTACCGCGATGGCGGCGGAGAGAAGACCGGTGTAAGGGGGGTGTTACATCAGCGGGGGGGGGGGGGGGAACCTTTCATTTTCGCGACAACAACCTCGGGGGGGAACTGCTCCGTATCTGGGAACAATGGAGACTCTGCGCTGCTGCTCGCTGCCGCCGCGGGAGTGATGGCAGTTCTTTTAGAGCACTGGGATTGGATGATTATGCGGTGTGCTGGGTAGTCCCCCCCCCCCCGGGTGGGGGAAAGGAAAGGGGGGGGGGGCGAAGAAACCAGCGTGACCTGTGTTACCTGTCCCTAGGTGCGCGGTCTTGATTCGAACCGGTGGTTTCTGCATCCATTTTTTCTGTGTGTAGTGGAATATTTCTTGTCGTGACACTGTGCTTCGCGAGTTCCTGTTGGTCGCACGGGTGTTGGTTTGCGGCGATTATTTCGTAGCTATTTTGGGTACATTTATGACTATACTGACAGGATGATGACGGCAGGAAGTCTTTTTGAGGAGCACGTGCTTGTTGCCCTTTGTCGTGCTTTGATGGCGCGTGCACGCTTGAAGGTCGCGAGATGCCGAAGCGTTTATATCGAAGGCGGGAAGACTGAAATTCCTCCCTGAGGTTCTCACGTTATCGGTGAGTCTATTGTCGGTGGCAGGTTAAGAATGCAGTAGATGTTCTGCCTTCGATGGAGCTTCTACTGCATTCCTATTTTGTCGTCGACTGTAGAAAGGAAGAGCCCTTGGAGAGACGCGGGCGGGCGTTCGTGTGCAAGTTGCGACGACATTTGAATCGCCGCTGGACGCGTGCACGACAATACGTCCGACGCGTTGTCGTGCATGTGTTTGTTCCTTTTAGTGCGAACCGCCCGAAGCACAAAGGCCCGTTTCTTTTCGCTTCTCGGTCGGGGGTGGTGTCTGTCTGTGGGATTTGAGAATACACGATATTCGCGTTATAATGTTACCGCGTGTGAAGATAGACACGTGTGCCTGTCTGAGTGCTTTCCCTTGTATTTGTTTATGCGACGACGTCAGCGTTCCGTTGAATGTGTCCTTGTCGTTAGTCTATAGGCTATGCGGAGTATAATAACCTTTAGACTAACGACCAAGCACTAAAAAAACACGAACCTTTTTTTTTCTTTGCTCGGGACATTACAGGTTTTCAGAACTTTCTATTACAATGTCATCGACATTATAACAAAAATTAACACTGATTCGTTCGCACGGTTATGAACGACGTTAGCCATATGGGACAAGTTGAGGCAACATTTTTAGTGTGCGGGGGCGTGTGGTTTTGGCTTGGGATGTTCTGTGGATGATTTGACAAGGGAAGATCTCGGTTGCACCGTTAATTCTTCGATTACGGGGCTATGGGGAGTGTTAGTAGATCATTGTTCCGATAACGAGACTCCCCCGACATCGCTCGTGTACGTATCGTTATCAAGTAGCGTTCTCGGAGGCATCGGAACGATCTACTAAAACCCTCTTATGTACGCGCGGTACGGCGTTGATCGCGTGGTGCGATATCTCGTACATGAATCGTTTTCAGAGCTTTGTTTTGTGTCTTGTTCCTTGTTTGCCTTATTTTCGGCATGCTTACGTGTTTCTTTCTTCTTTTTTCGATTCGACGCTGGATTATTTGTAGACATTCAAGCCCTAAAATACCTAATTTGTGAAAGCGTTCTGCCTCTGTCTGCGTCGAAAGTCGAGGACTAATCGACCTTACAGTTGGTCGAACGAACGTTTGGCGTCGAGTAGGCAACGGTTCGTTTCCCGGGGACCACCGAAAAGTGTTATTTCAGGAGGAATCCGAGCAGAACCGCCAACGAGCATGAAAGCCTTCGGCGTCACTTTTGAGGGACGATGTTTCGAGTCGTACGCGGCGTTCCGTGTTGTGTCCAACAAAGCCTGGCTGCATATGAAACCCGTGGATCTAGAGGGCTCCATTGAGTCCGAGAGAATTCTCCTATTCGTTGTCGACGATTATCTTCGTCGAAATTGCGTAATGTTAGGTCGCTGCTGCTTTACCCGCAATAAGAGCCGGCGCGCGCGGGATTCGCATCGAGATCGCCTTGCATTCCACAGTTGGTTCGAAGAGAACCCAGGATCTACAAGAAACTCGGGCAGACAAATTAAAATCAACTGCTGGGCTAACTGGGTCGTACTATATACAGTAGCGAAATAGGACAGGAGCATGACAGGACCGGACAAGTGCTTTCTCTCCTGTCCCCTCGCATGTTCCTGTCCTTTTGCGCTATTGTATAAGAGAAGATCGGGCGTTAGTCGCGGCTAGAACGCCGTGGTTTGGTTGGAAATCAAGGCAGAGGCCCCCGGATTTCATCCTATTAGAAACCGGCGTCCGCCAGCTTTCTTTTCTTGTATGCGTATAATGTCGCGATTGGCGTTTCGTCCCAGTACAGCGACCGCCACCGAACACTTCGAATGCACTTTTGTCATCTAAATGGTTTTCTTTTTTCCTTTGTTCTGTCGTCGTCAAATGAGATTGGTCCGTCTGTGAAATTGAGGAAACCGAGAAAAGAAAAAAAAGAAAGAAAAGGTTGACTTACCTTTCGAGCACCTCCGAGTCGCACGGACGTCTTCATAGTGGCGGCGAACCTCCGTGCCTCGATGTAGTAATAATAATAATTAAAAAAAAAAAGATCACACAATGACAGGCTCGTAGGAAATCCCGCGTGCCCGACGAAGCGCGCAGGCAGGCTGTCACTCCAACCCACGTGACTCGGAGAAAACTTGGGTTGTCACTGTCGGTATTTTCCTCGCGGTGACTCGGTCCTCCTTACGAACAGTTTTAGCAGACGACGTGCAACTCCGCTTCGGTAGGGTTCCACTGACCGTAGGCCCGTAGCTCCAGTCTGGTTTTGCTGTTTTTTGGGGGGTAGGTGGTTCCCTCTTCTAGTGGCGGAAGGAGGCTGGTGTTTGGACCACGGGTGGTAGTCGGTCGTGACGTCTTGCGCGTCCCTTGGGTTGGTGCGGCGGTGCGGCGCGCCTGGCGCGAAGCGAGGAACGCTGCCGCATGACGCTGGCGCTGCTGCCTGCCTGCCGGACGACGCGGCTTTGGAAGATGAGCGCCGACTGACGCTTCGCCGCTCCGTGCCGCCGGCTTTCCCACACGGGAGGAGACGTTTCGGAAGAGGAGTTGCTCTCTCTCGTTTCTTTGTTTTTGTGTTTTCCCCTCACCTTTGGCCTCCCGCCGCGCGCGCGTTGTCTTTCCCCTCTTTTTCTCTTCTTACGTGGCGTGTGACCTCCTTTCCACTTTCTCTTTCTCGCGCATTCTTTGGATGCGGTTCTTTTCTCGCTTCGGGTGTCTTCTTCCCTTCGTGTAACGGTATATTGTTTGGCTCGTTGAAGTTTTCTTGTTTTGGTTTTGGGAGTTGATCGTGTGTGTTTGATGGTATTTATTGGCACGTTTAAAATAGTGGCGTGGCGTGTCTTTTAGTGTGGGTTGGCGATGGATAATTGAACAATGAATCGAAGGTAATTGATGAGGTATTTAATGACTTTTGGTGTATTGGGTAAACTCGATCACGGGGATGTGTGTTTTTCGGGGTGATGAAATATGGCGTCAAATTGTCTCTGTAACGCTGCATTGTTTGGTTATTTGTTTTAACTGCTGATGTTTATTTTTTTTATGGACTTGTTTGACTTTTCTTAAATTGCTTTGTGGAGAGATATACGTGAGCAATGGATGCGTCGCTGTTTAATTTAGGTGCGTTCTGCCATAATAACCTGCCATCGCAATTTTTTTTAATGGTTTACATGTGTTGCTCGTTTTGTGGGTACGAAATCCTTTAACAGTGTATTAGAGACGTGACAATCCGCGAATTTTTTAACGCACCGCTGTTAAAATATTTCAGGGTAGCAAACTCGTGCCATGAAGAGAGAAATCACCTGTGAACCCCATTAGTGATATCATGAGTCAGCTTTTGACAGAATCAATTTTCTGGGGTAGTTTTCGATTGGTGAAAATTACCTCATCGCGAGATATAATCCGTTTGCGGTAATCTCTGTCAAGTGTGGCTTCGAAATGCGGGCTAATATATCGGACATCTTCTCGCAGCGACTAAGGTGGGATCCATGCGTTGCGAAAGGGAAACAATACTATTATGAAACCGAATGCGATCTCGTCAGTAGAACCACCCACAGGATTTGGACTTCCTCAGAGAAACGGCACGCAACGTTGCTGCGACATTTGGCGGAGACAAGACTTCGAGTGCAAAAGCTTCGAAGT
Organism: Ixodes ricinus; assembly: GCA_037355805.1. Taxonomy (NCBI): domain Eukaryota; kingdom Metazoa; phylum Arthropoda; class Arachnida; order Ixodida; family Ixodidae; genus Ixodes; species Ixodes ricinus. Next base: position 45,713 of record JAZHYW010029732.1, on the reverse strand, counting down.
GCAAGAGAAAGACACGCCTGCCTACTTTACAGTGTCGAATCGAGGAATATGACACTGCATCGTTTGAATCGCTCTTCGCACAACCCGAATATTTACGTTTATTTTTCTCTGGTATCGATTAATTGAAGGAAGGCACCGTCGTCAGGTTTACGTTACCTGTCTCACTTCTTTCCGTCCTTTTTGCTCGTTTTCTTAGCTCTGTACGCGAAGGATTTCTGCGCATCTCCTTGTCGGTGTAGGTGTGCGATCTGTTGTTTCCGTCACGATCCGCCGGTTCGGCGGCGTCTCCTTTGTGCAACTTATCATCGCGTTCCGCCCTTCGCTGATCCCAACGTCGTCTCTATTTTTTTTTTTTTCTATGGATGTATGTGTTCGTGTCGTGTTTCCGGTGCTGCATCCGACAACATAATACCCGGACAACACTGGCGTCCTGATTATTCCTGTTTTCTTTTTTTTTTTTTTCTTCTTCACTACAGCTCTCTTGTTACCTCCGAACTTCGTTTGGATTCCTTCTCTTTTCTTTGTGTTCTGCATACCTCCTCTCCCTCTTTCTGACCTACACAATGGTCTTCCCTGCCCTGCACTTGATTAGTTGAATTTCGTCCCTGCTTCGGAATGACGGTGGTTTGTTTCGTTTGGGAGTGCGCACTAGCGTCGTCTGAACACTTTAGGGTAATCGCCTAATTGAGGATTTCCTGGTGCGTGTGTTTGTGTTTGGATTGTTTTAGCGCCTCTCGTTTCAGTTAGCATTTCTTTTAAAGATTTATTTTTGACGGACTTTTTTTTGGTGTGCTGTCATTACTTTGCTCGAGTAGCGTGTACGTCTCCAGACTCGCCTTCTCTTTTGGTTATGACTGGTCCGCGCTTGGGAAGAGCAACTGATAATCTCGGAGGATCTGCTCCGCCTGGCGTATGGCACTGACGCGTTAATAAGACGCGTCTTATCCACCTAATTAGCATTCCGTGCTTGTCGGAGGTAGTGTTTCCTTCGTTGTTCTCCCAACTAAAATGCCCGCACCTTTCGCGTTCTGCGACCTCTGCTTGCATAACAGAAGTGTTTTTATAGGGCTGGGTTTCGTGAGAGAAACGACACGCTTGACCGACACGCTGGTCACGTGACTATGACGTCACGGTGACATGGCCCAGTGACGTCACGCGACCGTGACTTCACGCTAGAAAGTCACGTGACCATCGTGACGTCACACATACACAAAACACACACACACACAGTAGTCCATTCGCAACATATTCTGCGCGTCTGCCAGTTCATTAGATATGATCTTGAGTTGTTTTTAAAGCTATTTTGTGAGGGTGCCAGGGACACATGGACTCTGGTCAGACGTTCGTCGTGAAGCGAGCGGTTGCGTTTGGGTTTGTGCGCACGCGCACGTCGTTTCTCCCCTTTCCTCTCCGTGGCCTACTTAGGGGAGAGGAGGAAGGCAATTGTTTTGAGTGGAAAGGAAGAAACGAGGGTCAGCGAAGGGGCTGACCTTTGCTTCGGATGGGGGCCAGCGGGAGGCGCGCTGCTATCTCCGATCGCCTGTCGTGGACGATCCTCCTCCTCTCGTTGAGGAGGAGCAAGAGGAGGAGGCGCAGGAAGGAAGAGGCGATGTGGCGCCGTGCTAACGGGTCCAGGAGGAAAAATGTTTGCGTTGAGCGGGAATCCTCACTGCGTTTACCGTTCAAAGAGGAAGACGATGCGGATTGGCATTCTCCCGCCGGGGGTATTTGCGGATGATGTCTGGCGGGGGTGGCGGTGCTTTACGAGGCCTGTCTCGCCTGGCGTTGGTTGATGGTATCTTGTTGTTGTTTCGGCTGTCTCGGGTGTCTGGCTTGCGTACGATGCCGCGGAAAAGGGCTTTTTTTCACATCTGGTATAGTGCGTTCCAGTAATTGTGTTCTGCGCGCTGCCACTTTTGTCTAGTGGGCTGTGGGAGCGCGTTCCGCGCATGCGCGGTAGCACTCTTCTGCTGCGGAATATCGGACACCGCGCACGCTCCCGCAGCCTAGTCATTCGGAATCCCGGAGAAAAGCTCGCCCATTTTTGTGCGGGTCAGTAGAAAAGCTCGCCAGTCTTTTGATAGACCCGTAACTTATTTTAACTTTTTTTTTTTTATTCGAGGTGGTCGTTATGCATACAACGTTTCTTTGGTGAAGTGAGCAATTCGTTCCCATGTGTTGGGAATGGGTTGGAAATTTTACAGCTCTGGTGCAACAGAGGCTACGGGCGCGTCCCGCGCGGGCACTACACATTACAATGCAGGGCTCTGTGCTGCAGGCATCGTTCCGCTTTCAAGTCGGCCGTTCTCACGTTGGCTGCTGCCATACCCGAGTTTAAAGTTGCCGGGATGGAGGGAAATTTCAACTTTTGTATTTGCTGATCGTAAGAGCTTACAAGTAAAAACGTACCTTCCGGAATATACGATGAAATATGAAGATTTGGCAGTGCTTGGTTGGCTACTATATAGAAAGTTATTTAATATATAACAGTCCGGGAACTTCTTAAACTTCAGCCTACTACACTGGTTTTATTTTCCCCCGGTTACCCTTTAATTGTCGTTCTATATTTATTTTTTCGTACAAATAATAACGTTGTATCAGCAACACATGAAAAAACACAAAAGTGTCTCCTGGTGAAGTGCGAGAAAAGCAACATTTATATATCATCCAAGCATGCTTCAGTTGAGTGAGCATATTTCAGTTGATTGAATGTATTTCAGTGGTTCATAGATTCGTAGGCGAGCTTTTTTCCGCATCCGACGATCTTCCAGTGAGCTTTTCTCCGCCGCCCAGTGATTCCGCATTTATCGCTAAGGTTGATAAACGCTTGAAATGTCTTCACGTCGTTCTTAGGTCGAAGTGCATGCAGCCAAAGCCTGGGACCCATACAAACTTCAGATTAAATTCCTCAAGATGTTGCGATGTAACCCTTAAAATAAGCAAATACGTCTAAACAACATACGTATATTGGACTTGCATCGTTTCGATAGATGGATCGGTGGATTAGGGCTAAACACTTCGAATTGGACTGCGGCCTGCGCCCCCTAGCCAGTGTGTCAACATTGTCTTCACCTGAACAGACAGACATGAGGCATCCTATGTCAGCATGCTCGGTGGCGCCATTTATCGCAGACTTTAAGCCCACACCTCCCTGTCTCTACTTTTTTTTTTTTTTCTAGAGCGCGGATCTTAGGCGCCCGTTTCCGACTTGAGCGGCGTCGACGTTGGCTTAACCGCGCGCGTTGCATCATGAGACGTTTCCCCGCTAAATTTAGCGCGAAAATTTCCCGCTAAGTTTAGCCGGTTAAGTTTCCGCCAAATTTAGCGGGTTAAGTTTCCCCGCTAAATAAAGCAGGGAAATGGACGTCACGTGACTTGCACCACTTCATTTTCCCCGCTAAATGTAGGGGGAAAGAGGAGGGCAGGGTACGGAGGAAGAGGAGGAGGGGCGTACCCTTCCCTCCGTACCCTCTCCCCTCTACCTGCTAAAGAGCTGCGCTCTAGTTTCGCAATTACAAAGATTTGTAAACGTCTTGCATTTGTTTTTTCAAGCATGTAATGTTTTGTAACGGAACCAGCTAATTCCAAAACTATGACTGATAGTACCCCCCCCCCCTCCTTTCCCGGGCCTCTGACTCATTACCACGGAATCTGCTTGCGAAGGCTGGACGCGACTGATGACGTCACGAGAAGGCCTCGTGCGTGTCGTTCCCATTGCACACGTGTGCAGCGGCTGCGTGACTCGATGACGTCATTAAGGGAACGACCAATCGGGACAGCGGATTGCAGACAATAACTTTATTTCCGTCACTGAATCGCCGTTCGTAGATCCCGTCTCCTGACGTTTCGCCCGTCTCATTTTTCCCAGGGTCGTGCGTCGCGCTGCACGTGCTTAGCTCTAACCACGTTGCGTTTCCGGGACATCGTTAGACGTTTAATCGTCGTGGATGAAGGATATGGTCTCTTAATGTGGAACTCTTCTCGGAAGTCGGCGAAGGCAGAATCATTTAGAGGACTCGGAATGGATCCTTATGGTCGGTTTCGTCCATCCATAAGGCCGTCCGAGTCTGTCGTTCGTGTTCCATATTCCGCCGCACAATTGAGGGTATTTCGGATCCATCAGGCTTGAACATTCGTCCTTCTTCGAGATGGGTTAATCGGCAGCGTTCTTGTAATTGGGCAAACACCGATGCCTTGAGGACGACAGATAACGTGGGAACGATGGGTACTCGAACAATGACGACTCATTTTGCGATAAGACGCAGGCCCAAACAGGCTTATTATCAGTTTGAGACTTGTTCCGCGCTTGATAGTATAAAGATACTTTGTGGTGACTTCATTGCACTGCACAGGATTAACAGAAAATTATTTCGACAATAGGAAAAGGTTTTTTTCGCAGTTCTTCGGGCGTGCCTAGCCCTCGTGTTGACTTCCTAGTAACAGATTTGTCTTTTAAGAGTCCGAAACGAAGTTGAGACGAACTAAGCCCGCGGGTCTTTGGATGCTGGGGGCCGCTTGTGGTCAAAATATCCAACGAGTGTGAGTATCCAGAAGGTCATGAAACAGGCACATCTGAAAGTCCACGGGGACGAAAGGTTCAATCTGATAGTCCGTCGATCGACTGCCGAATGCCGTACAGGGAAGTGCAGTTCCAATGGGAGCGGAATGTCCAAGTAGTCTTATTAATGTTCATCAAGACGCAAGACCCAACATGTTTGAATGTCCCTGTTGGACATTGAGGCTAGGGTACCCGAGGGTTGCTTACACGGCGGCCGAGACCCCGCCAAGCGTGAGCTACTGTCAGTATTCCGTTGCTGCGGTCGTTGCTTGTTTGCTGACTTCCTAACCAAGGTTAGTTCTTTTCCGCCTATTGATAGTTCTCCTGAGCCATAAGTGGACGCTCGGAGCGGCGATGGCGGAGGGTGATTGCATTCGTGTTGGCCCCGTGCCCGCCACATCGTCGACCCAAGGAGCTCCGAGGAGATGAAGGTGACGCGATGCGCGGTTGTAAAGCGGATACCGGAGCGTCGGGTATTTTGACTGCGGTGGTCCTGCTTGGCGTGCATTGTGGCGATTACCCAGTTTTTTGTATGCGGACGGCTCTGCGTGCCGTCGTGGGGGAAGGCCGGTCGTAATTCTTTCTGGAGGGGTCGGTGGAAAAGCTCGCTGCTTGAATTTAGTGAGTCCGGTAGAGAGAGATTAAAGATTTCTTATTATGCCACGTCGGCACTCTTTTTTGCCGCCTCGGGGGTTGTGGTTGTCGAAACGTTCACGCAGCCGGACAATAGTAGGTGGGAAGGCTCATAGTGGTCGACTGCTGCAAAGAATGACGATGAAAATAATAAAATAATCCCTGTAGGGGGAACAAGGGGGACAAAGGACAGACACAACTAGGTGACTGGTGCGCGACCGAAAAATCCGCCTGGTCCTGGTATCGAACCAGGGACCTCTTCATTTCCAGTGGATCGCTCTACCAAATGAGCTAGCCAGGAGTTAGACGTCAGTAAAGCTAACGGTTTATGCCTCATGGTATAAACTCGCTAGCATTTATACCAAGAGGTCCTTGTTACGCTGTCACGTGAACACCAGGTAAACACGCTGTCACGGAACCCTACATTCCGTCACGTGAGGTAACCGTTCCATGACGTCATGGTTTGACATGGCGTCAGGTGACGTCACGTAACGCCGTGACGTCATCGAGTGTACATCCCAGGCACGTACATGAAAGCGCTTAGAGATGCCCCTATAAATGTTGTGCGTTTTAAATGCTAACAATGAATATGTATCCCAGCTGCTTTCATACTAGGCTCTATAGTTGATTACAGGCTAAGAGAGAGAGAGGGAAAAAAACAATGAATATCTATCCCAGCTGTGAGAGAGGGAAAATAAACTAAGGTAGTGGAGAGATTGGCAGCCTCTTCGTACCCCTTTTCAGTTTAGCAGAGCGAACGGTGGAGAGGAGGTCGCCTCCTTTCCAGCGTCTGCTCCGCTAAAGTGGAGAGAGGTGGGAGAAACTTCCCCTGAACTCTAAAGCCTTGACACCGACTATAATTAGGTCCCAGGAGCTCCCTTGCGTGTCAAGAGGAAATTGATGCTGTTGGGTTACAACTGGTCGCCTGACAAGGCCTCCTCCAGATCGCAGTGATTGGTTTTTGAGTGGTTTTCTGGAAAGCAGTCATGGGAGCCTTCCTTTTAAAAATACATTATCGGTACAGGCTATTGTTCAGCGAAGACTAGTTCCTCTCAAATTTCGCAAACAATCAAATCTAGGTTTTCTTTTGTACGGTTTTAACCGTTGGCAAGTTCCACCGGGTCCGAGTGGTATGGGTCATTCTTGGCTTCGAAACTTTCGACCAGCTCGCCTCGAAGTTGTGGTGACGGTGGCTCACTCGGTTCCGAGCTGAGATGGGGGTCCGATCGTTAGTAAGAAGGCGAACGGCGACAGTTTTTTTCTTGGAGATGCTGCGACTGGAAGGAGGCAGCTGGCCCCCGAGCGCACACTTCCTGGGTCGTTTTCTTTTACCGTCGCCGACTGTTGATGGTCCCGTCCGCTTTTGTGGTCCGGTGGCGGACGCTCTCGCCGTCCGACGTTTCTGCGACTGGCCCATCCGCGCGGTGGCACGCTATTGTCGCGAGACATATTTGTCTTTGGTTTTTCCCTCGTTTGTTTGTTTTTTCTTGCTTCGAGGGATTTCTTGGGTCTTTTTGCCCGTCGAGTCGTCTTCGTCTCTTCGACGACGAGGTTTCGCTTTCTCGGGGCTATGTTGGAAAGTGTGCAGATTACGTCGGGATGTCCCTCTGACGCAGGAAGAGGCCTGTGAGGGACGAGGAAAACGCGGAATGGACCCCTTTCTCGAAAGTGCGCGCCATCTACCAGCTGCTGCGTTCATTATGCGAGTCAACCATTATTTAGGCGCGTATACTCGGATCGTGTATTGGACACGTGTGAGCGTTCCCCGTTCAAGTCGGATGAAACTTTCGATGAGAAAAAGGGACGCGTTTCAGGGTAGCGTTGGCCATTCATCTCCGCGCCTTCGCGGGCTCCGTGAGCCATCGCCTTTCTCATTAAAGATTTCCGAAAATTGCTTATTGTAACTTCTGATTTAGATTTCGGTAAGCGCTGAAACTTTGGCAGCTGCAGGTACGGATCGCCAGAGCTACATTTTGGGCAGGAGGCCGAGCGTTTCGACGATCCGTAATTTATTTTTGCGGCGAGAGAGAGAGAAGCGCGGTTCTCTTTTCTCTCTCGTACACGCGCGGTATTTCGAAGTGCGTCATGAGTTGTGTGCCTCGGCGCCCCCGACGCTACCTAGCTGCATGCCGTCGGTCTCGCCTCCGTTCGCGAAAACGGCGGAGAAAAACCGAGCTGCTCCTCGCCGGGCTGTTTGTTACCTGCCGCGAGTGGGCGTTGTTTTAATTTGCCCGCTCGACCGGAAGAATGTTGTTTCGCCGGCACGCCGACACCATCGCTTTTTATTTATTTATTTTTTTTATTTTTTTGCTGAGCGTTTGTTACCTTTGCGTCTTGCACGTTCGTCTCGCGTGTCTGTGTATGCGGACGAACACTTTTAAAACGACGGCCGAAGGAAAAAACGAAAAGCGGCAGCTTCGTACGCGGTTAGCCGGAACGGGTGTCGTCTGTTGTCTTTGGCCGGAATCTGACCCAGCTTCCCGTTGATGGCAGGGCCGGATAGCCCTTGTTTGTTCCCTCCATGGTTACGAGTTTTCTTGCGTCGCGGTTTTGTTTTTCTTTTTTGTCTGGTTCTTTTTTGATATATATAAGTATATATATATCTGTCTTTTGGAAGTGGCCTAGTGGGCTCTGTATACTCCGTCTTACCTTACAATGGACCGCAGCAGACGCTATACGTGCCATAGCCGTCTCGGTGGCTCCGAGGTGCACCCGCAATCGGACGGAGGCCTTTTTGCGGAGAGGGCACCGTGTAACCGAGATTTCGGTTGCACGTCGGAAGTTCCTCGGGTCGTCGTAATTAATCGTCCGTCCTTGACCGGGGCGTGCCAGATCAACAGCGCCTAGAATAAAACAAAGCCCGCGCTGCAGCTTTTGGACGCCATCGCGGTGAGATCGAGCGCAGACGTTGACTGGACGCGAATGCTACGTCGGTGTTCGGCCAGGCCTCGTGTCCAATCAGCGCGTCGAAGGATCGCTTGGCGTCGGGTTCGGGCCCAACTGCCGCCGAGTTGGCGCCGTCCGAGTGTGGTGACGTTGCTTGGACGGAGACAAGGCGGCTGCTGGCGCGGGCTTCAACTATTCGAGGTGGTTTTGGTTTCGACGACAGAGCCATGTTCGCAGATTTGGAGCGAGAGGATCTGGTAGCACAGAGCATCAAAGACCCATTCTTCGGGGAACCCAGAGGGTGAACCTAGAGTTCCTCTATATGCTCCCCCGAAGGGGAGCAGAGTTGCGCATTTGATTTCCCCGCGCCGCCACGCCGCTATTCGCCGAGATCCATCACGTGAGGAGCAAAGCATCCGGCGCCGTGCAAGAAAGCCACCTTTACGGTCGCTCGGCCGACGTCTCTCGCGCCCCGGCGTATGTTCCCCTGCTTTCGCCCTCCTTCTCCTCCTCTCCTGTTTTCCATGCGCGGCGGCGCGCGCGGCGCCGCTATTCGCCAAATTTAGTCACGTGAGGAGCAAAGCATCCAGGGCGTGCGGGAAAGCCGGCGCTACGGCCACCCGCCGAGGCTGAATGCGCAACTCTGCTACCGTAGGTAGCTATACAGGAACTCTAGGTGAATCTAGAGTAACTGTGTAGGCTCTGCTTGCAGAGCCAGAGTATCGCGTTCCTTTTCCTTTCGCCGCCATCTCCGTATTGGCGGAGGAGTGGTCACGTGGGCAGAACTGGAGCCGATCATTCGTGCGGGAAAGCGGCCTTCCAGAGCGCCGAGTTTCGGGGAACATATTTTCGCTTGCGTTCGAAAATATAGGTCCTAGACTATAATCGAACGAACCGAAAGCTTCCTAAGTCATTAAACATTATGTGCGTCAACTGGGTACAATACAATCCTGTTTTTTTATAACGCGACCGATGTTTTAGTATTTCCGTTTCCAAGTTATGGAAAGCAGACGACACGGACGACGATCGCGTTGCTCGCGTCCGCGGCTCTCGTGGAGTGATACGCGATACGCGACCGGCACATCCGGCCATCTTGGCGAGTCGGCGAGCTCCCGTCCGAAAGCGTGGGGACGGCGTTTTCGTCAGCCGCTGCGTCGATTACCGCAATGAATTGACGACTCCACTTCACACGCGACCCGCAGGATCCGCGGGTGCGATTTTGCAATCAGAGGGAAACAGGAAACGACGGGAGAACGATGACGGACTCATTTCTCCTCGCCGCATGCCGCGCCGCAGCACGCCACAGCACGCCGCCTCGCGTCTGCGCCTTCGTGTCCTCTGCAAAAACCGACCGTGGCTTCCCGCAGTGCTTGGCTCCAGAATGGCACCATTGCGGTACTCTGCTCCGCAAGCGGAGCATATACAGTTACTCTAGGTGAATCTGGACGTCAGCGCACAGCTTTTGCAGCGGCGAGAACCCGAAACACAGCCGTTCGCTCGGGAGAAATGTGTTTCGGCGTCTCGCCGCAGCGGGGCGCCAGTCACGTGGCTCTCCTGTCATCCGTTGTCTGCCGCTCCACCTTTTCCATTTCCATTTCGGCGGCTGCTTTTCGTGGCGATCTGCCAGGCTTTGTCAGTATATAGGAGGCTATGGAACTACTCATGTTAATCCACCAATTTCAATAAACCATCCCCCTATCCGAGACTTGGTTCGAAGATTCCTCGGACGGAAACGTGTGGAAACAAAGGGCGCCATTAAAAATGGGAGAAGAAAATAGTTACGGTTACCAGTCATTTGACCACTTCCAAAAGTAATCATACTTTCTAATAAAAGTAATAAAATGATTACAACATTACACCGAAAAGTAATCGACTGCGAGTAATTCAACTACTTGTATTGAGTACCGCAGTACGAGTCTGCGTGACACAGGCGGGAAAGTGGGGACTTTAGCGAACCGTTCCCGCGTTCAGCACTATCGGAGCATTTTTAAGCACGGAGCTAGGAAGCTTCTGGAGGTGACACGAGGCCATCAGCCAGAAGTGTGGACGCTACGCGGTAACGGTTTGCTAAAAGTCCCCAATTTCCCGCGTGTGTTCCTACCTCCATGCTTTTGAGCGTGCTTTTAAGCGCGCGCACGGATGATACTGTGACCGCCGGGCGCGCGCTTGTAGGCATGCTTCGAAGACTCCGGTAGTGCGTTACCGTACGCGGAACTCGGTAACGGTTTGCTAAAAAGCCTCCATCGACTCGAAGCGTCCGTCGTGGTCCATCATATAAGGCGAAATTGGAAGGGGCCTCGGTGCTGTCCGCCGCGCAGCTCCGAAAACGAAACAAGGCCGCTTGCGAAAAGAATGTACTTTTATTTCTCGGAGGTTGTCTTCCTTCTCCCATTGTTGTTTCCGAGGGGAAGGAGGTAAGCGTGTTTGGCGGGGGACGCGCCGGGCTTCTTTTCAAGAGGGGGCGGATCCGGGGACTCCTCGTTGTTTGTTGGGCGGCAGCTTGCGCATGCGTCACCCCATTTTTCGCTGACCCTAATTCGTCGTTTCTTTGTGTCTTTTCTTTGCGTTTCGGGGCTCGATCGTTCGACCCCGAATTTACCGCGTTCTTAACGGTAGTGTCCGCCCGCTTCCTTCCTTCCTCCCTGCCTGCCCGATTCTGCGTTTTCGTTTCCGTATTCCGTTTCGTATGTTTGACGTATTGCATATCGTATCGTATGACTTCTTGTGTATCAGAGTTTTAGTGTACCGGAATAAAGCGCGGTCGATAGACCAAACGATCGGTATCTCGGATCGGGAGCTCGGGCCGATCGTTTTCCATGAAACGCTTTTTAGAGAACCGTGTTTGCGGACGATCGGTGGAGGTCGCGCTCCCTGGCAGCGGAAGCGCGCAATGGCTTCGTAAAGTAAATAAAGCGGAGGCATGTTTTGGGGGGAGGGGGGGGGGAGGAGGAGAGAAAGGTGTATGATAATTTCATAAAACTGAAGGGATTTCCCTTTTGAGCAGTAGCCTGAAACCAAATTTTTGGAACTAACCATATTTTGTGTCGTTTTGCTGGAATGGAGCGCTAAATGTGGCGGCGGTGTCCCCACCCTGACAGAACAGTTCGTCTGCTAATGGAGCAGGCGATCTTCGCGGCTATTATGCCGCTAGAACTTTCTGACTGAGTTCGAATTGGCGTTATTCGGCGAGAGAAACGCAGAACAAGTCCTTTATTTGAGTCTGCTACCCCAAATAGGAAGAGGATTTTGACGGCGAGACTAGGGACGTTCGACCTCGCGTCGATGAAGTGGAAATGCCACGCTAATTTTGCTTATGCAAAGCCGACGCAGTCCATCTTCTCTCTACGCTGCAAATCCCGGACACATTTACCACTAACAGATGGGTCATCGGACAGAGTTTGGGCCCGTTTCGTCGGCACCTTCATCAAAATGAGAGAGCGACGCTTCAACCAACTGAGCTATGCTACATCCCCGCAAACTGAGACAAAACGAACAGTATGATTCTAAGAAACCGTTGGTATCTTGCTCACGTTTCGTTTGTTTCCTGTTTTATTGGTCGTGAATTCGATTTGATTCTGTCAGACACCTGCGGAATTGAATTGTGATCCGATCCTTGCTATTTTTATTTTGCTAGGACGTGATCGAAAATAGGACGTTGATGGCGATTAGTTAACTCATTTTATTTTAAGTTGTTTGCTTCTTTGTATATTTATTTACTACTTTTGTTTGTCACGATCCAAACATGTAGTTTGCCACGCTTAGATATATAGTCTGATGTAATGCGAAAACTCCCTTTCTGCTTCCCTAAACCTGATACGTTGTTATTTCTTGGTGGTTCTCTCAATGTTTGCGTATAGATTCCGTAAGAGTTGATGGTCAGATGGACGACGGACGTTACGGATCGCCAGCGGCACAACACACGACGATCGCCTCATCGGTTCTCGGGGACGACTTTCCCTCGTCCGTATAGATCGCTTCGGGCGGACACGGGGTCACGTTTTTGTTTTGTTTTGTGGCATCTCCCTTCGTTGCTCGCCGTTGTAAAGACCCCCTGATTGCGGTAACGGGGCACAATACCCGTGCTCGCGCGACTTGGGAAACGAGAATACCCCGACAAAGAAGACTGGTTTTGCAGGAAAAGAAAAGACGACTCAGATCGTGCGCCATTGTTTACAACTGTCCCCTCGGGGGTGGCGGTGGGAGGTGCGCGGCGTAGGCGCTCTCTTGAATCTTTGATTCGTTCGCTCTCGCCAACCCTTGCTTGGGATGAGATCTCGATGCGCATCCGGATTCCGAATCGACCTGTTCGGACTTTCTCTCTCCTTTTTGTTTTGCGAGTTTGTTTTTCCTGCATCTCGTTTTTTTTTTTGCGGTCGCCTCGGCGTCGTTGTCCGCGCAACAGGTCACGGGGTGTACTCTTGCAGAGCCATCTCTCTAGCTTGCTGGCAGGTCCGGCTTTGTTTTCTCTCGCAAATGAGCGTGATCGCGCGCGGGTGAAAGTGCGCCTATGCCCCGCGCTGTTGACTCCCTACCCTAGGAATGCGCCTCGTCGGGTGGCTCGGTCGGCTGACCGGATGGTAACCTCGTTTATTTTTTTTTTTATAGATTTTGTTTATGAGTGAGAAATGTTTAGAGGTTATATGAACCGGGGGATTTTTAAAGGGTTTGTCATAGAGTCCCTAGACGGTCCAGGCAGGTCATTGATGCTCAAGACTGGTCGCTGGTAATTCAGGCTGATCACTGGTGTTTTGGATTGGTCGCTTATGCTCCAGAAGGGTCACTGATGTAGTAGGCAGGTCACTGATGTTCCGGATTTGTCGCTGTTTTTCCAGTACTGGGGAATTTAGAAACCGACAAATGATAAAACTGCCGGGAATGATCTGGAGCAGTGGTTCTCAAATGGGGGTCCGCGAAGCCCTCTCTCATCAGTCAAGCCCTGCAAGAAAAGGTTTTTTTTTTTTTTTTTAGAGTGGGAAGAAACGTTTTAATTTTCGGGCAAGTTTTCTCGCATGCATGTCAGTGCGAAAGTCTACTTCAAACTAGCCCTTAGTTATGTCCATTTATTAAATAATTATCATAATTAACCTACACCTTTCCCTTCACCTCATCCCGAACGGGGTCCTCAATCATCCCCGCTGATCCACAAGGGGTCCGCGAAACGTCAACGGTTGAGAACCACCGGTCTGGTGAAAGAGGAGCGTTACAGAACTGGCAAGGCCCGTAGCCGATCAACACATTCCCACGTTGGGTCATTGCGCGGGAGACTTTTAGTAGAGGTGTCATTTAAACAATGATGACAATTCGTTGTCTCTCTGAATTTGAGTTATCGGATTTCTTCGATTTATTATTTCATTGATTGGAGTTTATCGGCGCCAGGTTGTGATGTACCCCGTAAATCAACTGTTGTACAAATAGGGTGGTTTAATAATGTGTGTGTGTGTGTGGGGGGGGGGGGGGGGTGGAACGGGGATGGATGGATGTGTGGTGGTATGCCATCGCTTACGGTATTTTATTGTCGGACGATCTTCTTGCAGTATAGGTACGTTAGGTTTCAGTGAGTGTCGCGATTGGGTGTCATATGAGCGCGTCATCTGTTTCGCAGCGTCCCACCCACGCTACCTTTTTCGCACCGCTTCGGTCCTCGTGCGACTCGGTGCAGTAACGGTAGCAACACAAAGGGTCGCGACGAGCTTTCTATGAGGTGTCGGCTTTGCGATTGCTGCCGTCGTCTTTTCCAGCTGTCGCACATCTTTTGACGTTAATTTCACTGCTTTATTTTTTATTTTTAGTTTGAATGTTTATCTTGCACTAAGCCGCGTCACCTTCGCTACTTGACGTCAGAGCCACGAGTGAGTGTACCGTTGCTCGAAGCTCCAACGAAGGCGACGCCACCTAGTGGAAGAGACGTGGAACGAAGGGAAGCTACGCGCCCGTCCAAGTGTGGAGCGAAAATTTGCGCAGCCTGGCGTTGGACTTGCGAAACAACAAAGAGGGAATTAAACGCGCGAGGTCGACGTTGCCATTGTAAACCCCTACGTGCAGGACAGGAGTGTTTCTTAATGCAGGCAGCAGAAACAAAAGAAAAGCAGGCACGATACCACTTCACGGTATAAATGACCCTTCTGTGTCCGTGTGTGTTAATATACTTTATTTCAAAACTGGGTGCCATCTTGTGGGCTGCTGCGCCAATGACACGAGTCCGCCGTTGTTTTGGGCACGTGAGAATATATTTGGATACGAGGGTGGCGTCGGCGTTCGGTGTGAACGCGAGCTCAGCTCGCGTCGTAAACGACGGCTGCGTCCGTTTTCGCCGAGGACTCGGATACCAGTCGACGCGTTTCGTGCCCAAGAAACGGTGAGCGCCCATCTCTTCGTTGACTTTTGAAAAGGGTCCTATGGAGATTATGATGTCCGCGGACTTGTCGACTCGGTAATTCGGGAGCTGTACACTGCCTTCACGTTGTGGAATATATATATATATATATATTTGCTTTAATTTGGGTGAGTTATTGAATAGAGCATTTGGCAAACAGCCAACTGTTTTTCGTGATCCGACGAAGAGAATGTGTTGAACGATATGTTAGGGTATTTTTAGGCTTCCGTTTCTTTTGGTTTATTATTTATTTCTCAGTTGCCAAAAGAAGAGAAGCTAGTGTTTTTTTTATTGTTTACATGTATGAAGGGGTGTCATTAAGTTTTTTTTTTTTCGTGCTTTGTATGGCACCAATCCTTGTGAAGAAGTGAGAATGGCTTCATCACTTCATTTTCCACTCAAAGTGTCGTGTTCTCATAATCCAGGTTTCGAGGCAAAAAGAAAAAAAAAGGGGGGGGGGTGAAAGGAGAGGACTATCGCTAGATGAAGAGAGTAAAAAGAAAAAAAAACACGAGGGAAATTGAGAGGGAAGGTTCTTTTTGACGTAACGCTCACCGAGCATTTTAGATCACGTCTTTTTTAATGGTGATAGGGGACGCGAGGAAGTGGCCGTATTTACGCGGGACGGCATTTGATAGCTTCCTTTGGGCCGTTTGTTGTTTGTGAACGCGTGGGTGCCTCCAGCTAATGGCGTGGGAGTCGAGGTGTTACTCGGAGACCGAGCTGACCGCAATAGCCCCTACCCCGACGTTGGGCGCCAGTTATGTGCACCGCGGAACGGTTCTCCTGCGAATTTCCGTTCACGAGGAACGCCGCCGAGGTCCCTTGGGACGCCGCTGCTGCTGTGTGTGTTTGTGTGTTAGATCAACTTCCGCGCGGAAGATGGTACCTGCGGCTCGTTACGCTGAGGTCGCCGAAAAAGATCGTGCTCAGTGCCGATGGAATAATGATGCGGCATGACGCCTCACTAATGCACGACTCTTTTTATTTTAATTTTTTTTTTTGCGCGTTGAAATATGTTGGTAATATAAGTATTCTTTGATCGCTTCAAATCTACATCTTCCTATAATCGTATATGGACCTCGCGTTCCGGGTTTTCTTGCACCCTCCTCCCCCGCGCCCTATTCCGGATCGTTTCTTATTTCCCGACCCGTTGGGATAATGAATTTGTTTGGTTAATCCGGGTCGCGATGGGCGGAAGGGAAGGTCTTTGCGTGTTTGGTTCGCTCTGTCGGCACCTGTATGGAGGTGTGTGTGTGTGTGTCTGTGTGTGTGTGAGAGAGAGAGAGAGAGAGAGTATCGGAAGACGGGCTCTAGTTCTCCTCCTGAACTGCTTTACGGAGGACGCGAGAAACCATCGGGTAACACGAAGAGAGTTACTGTTGCGTCTGCTGCTGCTTTGCCGCTTCGTCCCACGAAGTTGGGAGGAGAATTAAGATGGGAGAAGTTCGTTGAGTTGTAGGATTACGAGAAATGTTGTAATAGGCAAGGTTTTAAAAGCTACCAGTGGGCAAAATGTGCTAAGAGTAGCTGTTTAGCACCGGTCTGCTTCGAACGTTCCATGTGCGACATGCGAACTTCATGCGCGGGCATGAACTGAGGGAGAGGAGGAGACAAAGTTGGAATAGAGCCCTTTCGCGAGTGCGTCCTTCGTTGGAAGCTGTGGAATCGCCGCACAATTGATGGACACAAGTCGAAACTACTCGTTTGCGTTACTTTCACGTTCCGCAGTTTCGGTTCTTCCGCCATCGTGCAGTGGATCTGACTTTTTTTAATGCGAAAGCATTAACTGTCCCATGGAGCGAGCCGACGTCACCAGCTTTGAAGCCGCGCCAGACGGCAGCTAAACTCCCTCTCCCAATGGAGTGAAGTGAAGCCGCCTCCTGAAGGCTCCCAGGTTTGAAGCCGCGCCAAACGGCAGCTAAATTCTCCTCTGCCAATGGAGCGAAGTGAAGGCGCCATCTTGAGTTTCCCAGCTTCGAAACCGCGCTAAAAGCCACGCAAAACGGCAGTTAAATTCACCTCTCCGAAAGGAGCGAAGTGAAGCCGAGATCTAATGAATAGGCTCCCATCGGCGCTCCGACGTCCCCTCCCTCTCCCTCGGTTTCTACCCGTATAGTCACGGACAGTATGAGAACGGCAGGCTCTTTGCAGCCATTGCGACAAGCACGAGAGCACAAGGTCTCTGCTTTGAAACGTTATCCTGTAGACAGAGCACTCGCGCTAGAAATGTACAGTCACCTGCAATATGAAAGATCCATTCGCCTATTCAGTTTATGCGTTAGGCGTTGAGCCCACACATGCCAGACACGTCAAATTAAAAAAAAAAAGCATTTTTGTTTTTAAACAAATGTCTTAGTTAAAGCAAATTCGGCAGACCCACTTTGAAATGCATTCTCTAATGGGTCGCTCATATTGCGGGAGGGTGTGCTTTTCAAAGCCAGCGGCGCAAGCTAGCTCGAGCTTGTAGCTTTTCCAGAAAAAGGGTTCCGGGCCGGTTCCATCTTCACTGTTCGTGCGTATCGCGCGCGAGTTGCTCGCTTTCCGAAGCGACGAACATGTGCGTGTTGGGCTGAGGAGATCGCACGCTGGGCTGGGGACTCGTAAATATATTGGAATGGTGTATAGAACCTGAGTATCCCAAAGAGACGTTCTGCCTGTCCTATCAGAGGGCTTTTGAAGCGTTCATTCTTTACGCGGGGTGGTTTCCGTGACCTGTGGCGCTTATACCGAACCTGGTGTCAGTCTAAGGTGCGCCGATTGCGACGGATGCCATTTTGGCTGAGCGTGGACCCAATGCGGCACACGCGGTTTGGCTTTTCTAAACTCGAGCACTACACTCGTGGTTTGTATCCACGCTGTGTGTTTTTGCTCACAGCATGGATGGCATGGAGCCGATGGTACCGGAAACGTAGCGATACGTTTCCGGTACCATCGGCTAAAAATGCCGCAAAAAACAGCGTAGGTGCGTTACGATGTTGCATTTAATCTGCTGCAATCACGCCGTATAAATAACGCTAGCGTATAGATGTGATTCGGCCGGGTTTTGGGGTCGTCCTCCGATGCCCAACGGTTGCTCGTGTGTCGGAGTCTGCGTTTCGGAGCTTGTTGGGTTCCGCGTTCGGGGGAGGGTCAGGCACGAAGACGGCTTGACCTCAGCTCGCGCGCTCTCGACCATTGCTGTAGATTTCTCTCTTTATCTCCTCGGTATATATATATATTTTTTTTTCTTGTGTTTTTGGTCGGTGAGATAGTGGAACGCATAACTTTGGGCCGAGCGCGTGATACATGCAGGAAGACATCCGGCTGCTAACAGTTCGGGCAACGATTTGACCCCCTCCCCCGAGGCACATTCTTCGTTCTCCTTTTTCTTAATGACTGTCCTCTATCCGTCTGTATATATGTAGAGAAAGATTACGTTATCCGTGTGCGCTCACGCGGGCAGCTAGCTATATTCGTAGACATCTATCATCTTTGTTACGCAGTCACGCGGTCACGCTTCCGAAAGGATACACAAACCAGCCATTACCTGTTTTATCTTGTTGTTTAGCAGTACTTGTGTTATAGATTATTATTTTTATTCGTCTTCGTGACGCTTTCTTAAATTATGTAACGGCTGCACTTAAACGTCCGTTTCGCGCGTACGCCTCTTTTTGCGTCACCTGGTGGCGATTGGAGAGCTTTAACGCCTACCTGTGACGTCGCGCGCAGCAATGGGGCTGCTCTGCCAACACGACTCGTGTGAGGAGGCTGCAGCTATTGGAGAACTGGATTCCGCTCATTCTCAATTGCCATCTTCCGATGTCGGTAAATGCGCTCTTGTTTGACCCTACAGGTTTACTTACTGTCATCGCGAGGACTCTATTTACGTGGCAAAGCTGTTGTTGCTCTTTGAATACGCGGGCAATTGAGACATTCTATAATTACTGACAGGATGGGAACAACAACGTGGGAGGCGGACGCCCGAAAGACTTCCCTGCCGTTCTAATCCTGCCACGTCTGTGATTTATCGAAGTGACGCGGTGTAGCACAGTGCGGTGCTCGGACCCCAATTTCCGCGTGTCGGAGTCGTTTCGCTTTTGGCGCAGCTTGTTTACTCGCTTCGCTTGCTTGCGCTGGCGTACCGCCCGTGTTTGCGCCGGCACGGTTGGCCAATTAAAGTCAAACATTTGCACGCCTTTTGTGGGCTCCTTGGGGGGCGGGCGTCCTCTTTCAGTTCGTGTTTGGCTCAAACATTGGCATGGACGGAAGGGTCTGTGTGGAGCGTGTCCGAAGCCGGAGTGGCTGCGCCCGAGCGTATTTCCGTTAAGACTTTCCCAACAAAACACTTAGCGGAGGTACGCTTCTTTTCTTCTCGTGAGTGGTTTGTTTCACGCATGTTGTGTCGGTTTAGCATTGCCTTCGATCTTATTGCGCGGATTTAACGTTGCACACCGACTACGGGAACGGCTCTGTCTGATCGGTTAGGTTACTGAGATGGCTTTTATTCTACATGAATCGAGACGTTTATTGTACATGAATCGAGACAGGGCTTAGCGAGGCTTGACTCTCAGACGATCAACACACGCCAGCAGCAAGATGGAGGCGCCCAGAGGCCGTATACTTGCAAACGTCCATGCGACATTAAAGGGACGTAATGTCGTGACGACGTCCACGGAACGTTATGATGTCGTGAGGACGTCCACGGAACGTTGCTGACGTCGTGAGGTTTCCACGGGACGTTATGATGTCGTGAGGACGTCGACGGGACGTTATTTATGTCGCATGGACGTCCCCGGGATGTTATTAAGGACGTCAACGGGACAGTGTCAGCTGTCTCGGATCTTGGCCGAAGTCGCCGTCCTTAGGTCGACTTGATCGCTGGTGGCTGGAACGCTGAGTGTCCCACGGCGGCGTCGGGTCACGTGTCCCTTGTCCTTGCGTCGCCCGTGACGTCAGGACCGAGCCGATCAAGGCTCTTGGAACGGACACGCCGTTTGCGGCGGCTCGGACGGGCGTCTCGGAGGCCGACTGGTTGACCGAGACACGCTGGGATCGCGCGACGGAGACAAGATTCCGAAGCTGTCCCCCGCGGTTCCATCCCTGAAAGCCCCGCTTAATTGCTCGCTCACCCTCCAGAACAATCGTCCGGGTTCGTTTTATTTTTGTTTCCATGTAAATTGCTTCGAAGATTTTCTTTCTTTCTTTTTCTGCTGGTGGTTGTTTTGGTTTCGTTCTCATTGGACCGGCATTAGTGTTTGTTTAAGGCTGGTTCACGCGTTTTAGTGCGACGGACTGCGTTGCAGCCGCTTCGACAAATCACACTGGCGCCATCTATCGGATGGCTTTGGAACTCTTCCGGTCTGCGTACATTTTACGCATCGTTCTTTCGCCGCGTGCTGAAAATAATTTTGACAGTGTTACGAAGCGGCAACTCCTCACGATACTGCGTAGACTCTCGATCTGGCGAATACTTCGGTATCTTCGGTCTAGTTGTACGCAGATCTGAACGGGAGTGTGTGAACCAGCTTTTGGGGCCATGGCTGTCGATTGCGCTGACCGTCCGTCTGTCACTGCGTTGGAAAGAACGAGTTTATGGCGCAGAATTACAGTGCCAATGTTTATCGTGTCTGTTATTGCGAGCAAGGTGGCGAGGAACTGGTCATTTCGTATTGTTGGCAGCAGTTTTTCTTAACGTCGTGTTTATTTCGCGTTTAGCTTTTTTCTTTTTTTAAGCATTTGTGTTTGTGTTGCAATCCCGTTTTTGCGGATCGTTGACAGTTTTCGCATTCCTCGTTTTTTTCTTGCATTTTAGTTATACTTGTTTTTAACTACAGATGTGCTGACTGCGAGTTACGAAGCTTAATTTTTCCTCATAACGTCTGAAGTCTGTCTAGGAGAGACTTGTGTTAACCCTTAACCCCGGCGTCTGTATCCGTTCCACTTCGGCGGTTACCCCATGCACGCATAACCACCTACTTATCGTTTCTCGTAATAGCTTTAAAAAAATATAGGCATTCAAGAAAGGAACTAGCAAAGATTTGTTTGCTCCTACTCGCTGGTTTCGAAAAAAGTACCTTCGCCCATCCGACTGTCTCCAATACGAATAGTGGTATTCGGCGCGCACGCTGCGTTCGACACTAGGGTCGCTTCAAACGCTAGGTGCCGCAATAGTTCCGTCATTCGGGGTCTGCTTCGAGCGTTTCCTGTTTCCGCGTGCGGTTCCCCTTTATTTCGCTTTTCTCGCATACGAACCCCTACTGTGCCGTGCTTCCAACTGCGCGTTTTTTTGCCTTGTGTCACTGCCTCCGTCCATTGATATCCTCTTTTGGTTGAATCACGTTGTTCCAGCATGATCCAAGTCCAGTGAAAGCTACCGCAAAATGCTCGCTGCGTTCTTTCTTTTTTTTTTTCCTTTGAGAGATTGTACGTAGGATACGTTGTAGGGTTGTTTACGTCGGTGCATCACGTCACACAGTCACGTGATTCAACGCGTGTGCCTCCGGTGGGATGCGTTAAAGAGATGGCACTGGGGGCCTTGTTGTCCACACCCCGCTTCGCTGTATGCGACCTAGCGCGTCACGTGGTCACGCGACGTTGATGACGTCACTTCCATGTCGCTTTTCCCAAAATAGCCTCCTTATAATAAGTCGACGTATTCACCAGTGTCGGTGGTTGCCTGTGCCTTTGTGCATCAGATCGCGCAGAGAGAACTCGAGATATAATGCGTATGATCCCGTAAACATACATTACACGTTCGATGGAAGGGAGAAAAAAAAATCGATTGCATCAGCGGTCGTTCCGTTTCATCGGTCGGAATCGCGCGTGCTTTGCCTACTACCGGACCGCTCATCCCGGTCGGACTCTTTAACCCGTCAGACATGTCGGCGCTCGTGTAGGCATCGAGTGTTGCGCGGATATATCCGCCGATGGTCTCGGTTGCTGGCACGACGGCTATGGGAACGGAGAGAACCGATTTTGTTCGAAGTTGGGGGGAGGTTGCGTCGTGGCTAATGGAAAGTGTGCGGCGTTTCGTTTGAGGTTGCGATTTGCCCCCGCGTGGTGGATACCGTTAGGGGAGGCCTAATGGCTGCCGTGGAACGAACAGCGTTTTTTCTGAATGCGAAACTATGGCTTCCGGGCGTACGGCTACTTTTTGTTGCTGTTGTTTTTTTACCCTAAGAAATTGTATGCGCATTCTTGATCGTGCGAGGTTTGGTGGGAAACGCACGATCATTTGTGCCGTCGGTTTGTGTGGATGTATCGCTGCTGCATCCGTTGCGATTGGTCGGTTGCCTTTGGTGGAAGGTGTCGGGGTTTGCGGAACGCAGGTCGTGGGAGTTCTTTTTCACGCAGAATGCGTTTAAGGACTGGGCTTTCATGGGAAAAGGGTTGCGCTCCAGTGTCACGAAGGACCTTTACACGGAGGCCAAGGCAACATAAAGTACAGGTGGAATGTAGTAGGGCAATGCATAAGAATACAAGGAGTATGGAAGGCACGCGTAGACATAATTTATCATAATTATGCGGAAGTATTCGTAATTAGCGAGATTTACCGAGCGCTGCAGCGGGAATCGAACCCCTGACCTCGCGATACGCGAGCCCGACTCTTTTGCGTGGCGCCCCGAAGAGGAGGCGAAGCGCAGTTGGCTCCCGAACGACGCGCAGTTAGCTCCCGAACGGCATAGCGTAGCTTCTCATCTGATCTCACGACGTCGTAGGTTCTGAACAAATTTAAATTTGTCTCGATAATTGTGACCTATCCGGGGAGCACACGAGCTTGTTACCCGAAGTCAACAAAAGTTTCCTGTGAACAAGCGTAACAGATTACCTGCGTTTCTAAAGCTGTGCGTTAGGAAGAGTTGAATGCGCTCTCAAGAGTCTTTTTGCTTCGTGCCTATTACATCCGCATTTATGGTTCACCGCAGTTCGTAGCCTTGTTTACAGGGTATAAAATAAAGTGAGGAACTTGTGTAACTTGGGTCATGTTGTAACCTGAACTCACTCTGTTCTGATTTCTCGGCCTGCACTTAGTGACGTCTTCATTAGTTCCTGCCCTTGTCATTCGGTCACGTCAAATCCCGCTTGTCCGCAAAAGACAAGTTGTTTTTTCTCGGCGGACAAAATACGCTTCAGTGTTACTAGTCTTTGAGTGATTCACACGCCTTTGTGTCGGACGGTACTGGTTCGATACTTCCGCCGCGGCTCTATTGATTTGTTTATTTATTGCGGCCTTCGCATTGATGAGTATACCCCATGTACGTGAGGCGTGCTTCGTGGCTGGAAGGTTGAGCGCAGAGTCCGTCTGCTAATCCCGTGCTCACGTCGTGACGGTTCCTTCGTTGCGGCGTACCTATTTGGCGGCGAGGGCAAGGTCAACTCATCACCGGGAGCTCGGCCTTTCTTCTTTTTTTTTTCTCGGTCGGCCTTCGGAGTCTGTACTCTCCGAAACCGCTGTCGTCGAGGAGCATAGTGTGGCCTCATAAATGGACGGGCTCCTTTTGTTGCCCGAGACCTTAGGCTGTCACTCTCTGGCCATCTTTTTGAGTCCCGACCTCCTGCTTCTTGATTTGTTTTTTCTTGACGTGTTGCACGTCCCGAGTCTGCCTTTGATATAGCGGCGTTCTGTTTTTTGGGTGGTCTGTGGCTTTGCAAAGGCTACATTTACCAAGACGTGACCATATGCGCATCGAGTATATGAGTTGGCTCCGAGGCAAAACGCCGGCCTACGGATCTCCAGGTGGCGGGTTCGAATCCCTGCCGAGGTGCCCGCCATCTGACGGAAGCCTATTGCTGAGAAAGTAACCGAGCTTTCGGTTCCACGGTCGAAATTATCCCCCAGTTCTCCTCCGGGACGTGCCAGATGCCCGTCGTTAATTTGACACGTAAAAAACTTTTTTTTTTTTTGTGCCGCAGCGTTAACATGAATTTCTATCGACATTTAACCCCTCGTGTCCTGTTAATTGGTTCCGGTCTGCCCGGCGTGCCGGAAGTCGCGATCTTTTTAATTTTGAAGCTCCGCATCTTTTGAAAGCAGCGAAAATGGCCGCCAGCGCTGTCGCGCTTGATCTTAGGTCTAAGAAAATCGTCAAACTTTTTTTAGAAGTTTCGATCTTTTATTGTGACTTCTGGCTCTTCATTAAATAACCGACGTACATTTATTTGATCCTCCGGATTCGACTACAAACGTAAAAGAGATCATTCCGGTTTCCCGGGGACCTTCCCCTCAGTTCTTCAAATACGTCACGACAGGTAACCAAAAGGAAATTTTGTTGTCTGCGCGAGATGGCGACGTAGACTGGACGAGATGAGCGAAGTCGGAGCGTCACGTATATCTTCAACTGCGGCGCCATGATGACGTCAGGCATTCGAGTTAACGGGTGACATCGGACGTCTGACATTTCTTGTTACATGATCGTAAGACGGCTAACGACCTCTTTGAGCTCCAGCGTCGCCTATTACACCGAGGTCGGCTTTCATGTTTCCGACTCGTACGCCGACACCCGTGTGTTGCTTGCGCTACCGTATGTCGCGCTACAAAGGAAAGTTCGAGGGAAACCGTTTCCATCGTCGATAGGTCGAGCCGTGGCCCGAGAAGATCGTCAAACGACGGGCCGTTTTGCGTGCAGATACGAAGGACGAAGAGGCTGGAAATATAAGCGGCATGAGACGCCCTTGCGTACTTGAGGAGCGATGGGTCAAGTTACTGCCCAAAAAGATCGCGCTAAGAGAAAGGTAAAATCACATCGTAGGAAAACGTACGGTCTGGGAAAATGTGCTCGCCCGTAAATCTCTCTAACCGGATGTGCCGGTGACCGGGGACGTCTGGCGCGTCCCTTCTCGCTACTGATTTCGCCGAAGTTCTGGGATCAAATTCGCTCGGGGTCATTACTTTCTTTTTTTTTATTGCTTCACTTTGTTTTATTGTAGTTCTCACGCACAATCCGTTCCACATTCCTCAACAAATGTGAGCCGCGGAACGGCGAGCAGCGTGGTTACCGAGCGACAGAAAGACCCAGACGTTGAGAGTAGACCTTTTGCCGAATTACCCAAGCATCGAAGAGCTTGGGGCGAACAGCTACATCTGCAGCTGTAACTGTTCGAAAAGCAAAATGACACTTGCGCGCGCGACCACAAGCGCTTTATTTTGTACGTTTACTTCGAATGTTTTGCACAGTGAAGGCGAGCGCGTACAGCGCGTGTACCTACGTTCCCATCATTCTCTTTTATGCTTGGGTAATTATTTTGCGAAAGGGCGATTCGAATGCGCTCCTCGAAGGAGAGCGAAAAAGACCACCAACCTTAGATGGCCTGACTTTTTGGGGGCAGAATCCGTTCGGCAATGGCTCGAGACCTCGTCTTTTTTTTTTAAGATATATGTTTGATATTGAAACTGTATTGCAATCACGCGACGTAGTGTCGTACAACTAATGCAAGAACATCCATAAATAGCTAATTGAGGGTATCATTCTCAGTTTATTATTTGAGGATTTAGTAAGGTTTCAAATCTATTTAATCGTTTTGCATGTAACTACGGTGACGTTTCGTTGCTCATGCTGCCGAGGAGTGTCGCACAATCGTTTCAGACAGGCCAAAAAAAAAAACGAATTTCCAAGTGCGGTTTATGAAATGCAGAGTTAATATTTCGCCGTAATACTTGCGAATCAACATATTTGTGGTTTAATGAATATAAGAAAATTAAGATCAGGTAGATATATTTTCCTTTCGTCGCCCCTTTAACGTTTCGGCAACTTTCCTTCGAGCTGAAAACGACGCGGCCAGTCGCCGCATGCCTTTGTCGTCCAGCATCGTTTCGCGGCGTAACACAACAATCCCGCGATTCCTCATTCGAACACTCGATTTGATTTGCAAGCGTTCACACGAAGATGTCGATTCGACTCGAAAATGTCAAACCACCCCTTTCTAGCGGATTGAATCGGATTCGATTCGACGTGCTTGGCTTGCGAATCGATACGCTCGGTCGATTTGATGCGACACTGCCGCGTCCGCGTCAACTCGGCCGAATGTAAGGGATCTTCGGAATCCACGGTGTTCTCGTCATCAATGCGGGCTTTTTTGTGGGCGTGGCCAGTGGCTTGGCGTTGCGGCGAGACCCGGAAAAGTCAGTAATGTTGTTTCTGGTCCTTGTAGACGCTTCGCACACGCGCCAGATTACAGCCGCCATTGCTGACCTTCTCTTGTCTTACCCAGATGCCGACTCACTGAAGCGGGCGTTGACGAGCCTGCACAAAGGACTATGTTGGGGAGAAGGACACAATAGAATCTAAAATGGCAATAACCTGGCATGCTATGGAAATGATGAAGTGAAGTAAACGCAATGAGAGGAAACAAACATTAAAGGTCGGTTATGGCGGCGCCCATGCACATGCTGCACATAGCGTTAGTGCTCTGCAAGCGTCAACACTCAAAATAATGGAGATGGTTCAGCGTGTTGGTGTCTAATTTACAATAGCGAAGCGAAAGAGGGGCATGGAAGGCAAACAAACAACAACCTGTAGATGGTTGAGCGTGTTGGTTTCTAATTTACGATAACGAGAGAGGGACATTCGAAGACAAAGCACGAAAGCCTCTGGTGTCTTTTGTATTGAATGTCACCATTTCCTTATCGTAAACAACCTGTGTTGTCTGTTTGTCTTCCACGTCCCTTTTTCGTTATCGCAAACTCAAAATAATCTCGCTTTGCTGCGCGCTCGAGAGGTACTTTATGTCAAGATATCTACATACTCTATCTGAAGTGTTGTACTCTTGAGTTCTGCTCTCTCTCTCTCGGAGGTTACAAATCTCTGTCGAGAGTTCTACTCTATCTTGAGGGTTGTACTCTATACTTGGAGCTCTACCTTATCTTAAAAGTTTTACTCTATATCGGTTATCTACTCTATTTGAAGAGTTATATATGCTCAATCTTGAGAAGTCTGTCATCTCTGTCGAGAGTTTCACGCTCTTATTCTCGAGACTGGAACACCCCACCTCAGTAGTTCTGCGCTCTTAATCTCTGTACCTTATATCAACAGTTCTATACTTCATCTGAAAGGTCCCGTACTTCTTTTTTCATAGTTCCACACTCAATCTCACCAGGTCCGCTCTACACCTCGAGAGTTGTGTGTACTACATATGAAACGTTACACTCGTACAATCCATTGCGAACGTTGTACAACATACGATCCATTTCAAAAAGCTCTACGTTCCGTTTCTATTGTTCTACAATTCTTTTCCAAGAGTTCTACGATGCATTTTCGAGAGCCCGCCCAAAACTCGTGCACTAATTTTCGAGAGGTACAAACTTCGTCCCGAGAGATCCGCGAGGCGTTGAGAAAGTCACCGGCACGAGCGCTCGCGCAAACCAAAGCACTGCGCGCGTGTTGCACTGAGAGATTCCGCCGCTTCCGTGTCTTTGATTGCGCATTCGCCGCAATGTGCGCGCACTGCCCGTCGCTTTCTCCACCGCTGAACACTCTCTCGCGCTCGCGCGTGTTGATGCCTCCCTCTCTTTTGTGCAAAGGGCGAGCAACAAGAAAGAAGGGGATCTTTTTTTCCTCCTTTCTTTTCCCACGCTCTCCTCGTCCTCCTCCGGGTTACCGGTGCGGGGGAGGAGGAAAAAGAAGACGATTCCTCCAAAAGTCCTTGTCCCGTTATTTGGCGGGAGAGAGTGGGACGCTGCCGCGGGCGACTGCATGCAACGCGCTGTGCAGGCGAGGAAAAGAACGGCCGAGCAGTCACACTCTGAATTTATTTGATTGGCCATTTTGCACCCTCTTTCCCCGCTACGGGAAGGGGTGCGAAGCGCCGGTTTATTTTATTTATTGGAGCGTGCACGCTCGCGTGTTTCGCGGAATGAAGTGTACCGTGCTCCGTTTTTCAGCTTGCGATAGACCGCAGGAGACGCTACGAGTAGTAGTGGGCCGTAGGTTTTTTCCGGCGTTTATTTGTGAGGAAATTTGGCAAATGTTTTTCGGTGTTAATCCTTCTTTCTTCGAGTATTGATGTATTTTGGTGACCTGTTTCGGACGGACGCTAAAGTCTGTGATTATGGAAGGAAAATAAAATATCTAACCATAAGTTTTAAGAAAGGAGAGCAAGTCCTAGCTGAAAAAAAATTTCCAGAACAACCTGTTTTTTTTTTAGGTTTTATTTAATTTTGGTATTTTTTACGCCAACTGTTGAGTGTCGGCTTTGATCAATTTTAACCGATTCTTGTATTTCTGACGCTAACAAATGTTTATATTTTTTTTTCTTCTGGTAAACCGGAAAGTCTATTGCCTAGCTACTAGCCATGGGAAGCCAGTGTGTGTCACGTGATCTGTTCTCGGCGCTGGATTGGCTAGGGTGGCTTGTAGCGTCGGCTTCGGTTCGTCCTAAGGTAAAACGGAGTGTATGGGACCGACCCTTGGAACCGGGTTGTTCTGCGAAGAAGTGCATGGTGATTTCGAGCGTGTTAACTGTCCTACGACGGACGTGGAAAAGAACGCGTCTTTTGTGGCGGTGTTGCCCCGTTGTACACGGCGTTGATGTGTGTCGAACTTTTGTGTCTTGCGGGATTCGTGCTTCTCCGATTTGCAACACGCTTTATATCGGCGCACTGTGCCATGTGCGTTACAAGGAAAGTGATCTCGTTGCGCTGTATCGTCGTCATCGTCACGTCTCTCGCGTTATGCAGAGATTGCGAAAGACTGGCAGTTCTTTTCCTTTTCCCCTTTTTTTTGCGATTTAGTTTAGATCTTTTTAACTTTCGATTCTTGTAGGGTATGCGTATTCTGCGGCACGCTGTGATTCGTGCGTTTAATCGAACATTGGTTTGTTGTTGCGCCCTTTGGAAACGCTCGTTCGTGTTATGTTAGCTCCGCGTGTGTCGTTATTGACAATAAACACCGGTTAATTGCCGTTAACTAGTCGCTACGTCATAAGTCCCGTTAAGGGATGGTCCAATGTTTCGCCGCGGCACTGGGAAAGGAACACCGGTACGTGAAATGCCTCTCGTGGAAGTTGCTCCCCCCGATAACGATACGATGCTCATGCGCAAAGGCGTCGACGGATCATCGGGTATCGTTATCGGAGGTATCGGAACGATCTGCGAAAAACTTGAGGCATCTAGCATTGAGGTCTACCCACTTTGTTTCCAATCAAAGCCAATCAGAGCTCGACGTCGTTTGGACGTCACCGCGACTCCTACCACAGCCTCCTACATACTGACAAAGCCTGGCAAATCGCCACGAGAAGCGGCCGCCGAAAATGGGAAAAGGTGGAGCGGCAGACAACGGATGGAGGAGAGCCACGTGACTTGCGCCCCGCTGCGGCGAGACGCCGAAACACACCTCTCCCGAGCGAACAAGCGTGTTTCGGGTCCTCGCTGCGCTCCAAAAGCTGTGCGCTGACGTCCAGGTTCTCCGAGAAATGGCTCTTTGATGCTCTGTGCTACCAGATCCTCGCGCTCCAAATCTGCGACCGGGCACTGTATGGTTACGTCGTCGAACTGCCATGTTTTGTGAGTTTCGACGAGGCTATGCTAAGAAAGCAGACGACTTGCTCTCCGCGCAGGACGCTAAACAGACCAGTTGTAGACGCGTCCCAGGTACCGCAGTGCAGCTGTGTGTGCAGCGTCTCGGCTGTCGACGCAGTTAATTTGCGAAACACATCCAAGAATCCGCCATTTTTGTTTTCTTTGTCTCGCGATTTGTGCGAGAAAGTAGGCTAAGCCTAAGCGGTATAGCCTACTGCGGTGTACACCCGCCGTTCCTATGCAGTTTTGTCCTTCGCGATATGCTAAAAAACGGTCAGCGTTCGTTGCTGTGCGTGGTGTGTGTATATGCGAATAACGCGAGGACCTGCATTCTTTTGCGCGCTCGTTTCCGTATACCGTTCCCCGCGTTTTATGTGTGTTGACTGTGTTTGGCGAGTGTTTGCTCTCTCCTCCGAGAATCGCCGTTTAACTGCGAGGTCAAGGAGGAGCCGGTGGCGTGAGGATCGATGCGTCTTCCTGACTGACGTAATAAGCGTCGGAGCGGAATTCTTTGGAACTCCTTTTTCCGAGATGGATGGAACTGCTGCGCGTTATGTGTGTGTCTGTAACCGTTTGCGTATACCGTTTGGCGAGGAACGGTGTGATCGATTGATTTACGCCTGTGCGGGTTGCGTTCGTGTGTGTCATTTATTAAGCGTGTTAGCCCGTGTTCACGTGTGTCAGTGTGCTTGTTTAATGTGTGTCAGTGTGCCGTGTACTTGGCCGGGTGTTAGTATATAGAAGGTTGTGAAAGCCGTTACATTACCCGAGAAAGAGGTTTACGGGTCCAGGGATAGATGGATGGATGGATGGATGCGTGCGTGCGGTATACCTCTTTTAACTGGACGGCAGCTTGCGCCACCTAGCTATTTCGGTCAACTTTAATAATACCTTTGGCCTGAAAAATAAAGTTAGCAAAGCATGTTTGACAGTGCACGTATAGTCCATTCTTTCTCGTCAATACAAGAAATGATTATAAGTTTTTTTTTCCTTTTTATATTTTGTATTATATAAAATGCATCACTTTTCGTTCTGTTACGAAGGAGGACATATTGTCTGTGGTCAGCCTATTTGACACCGCTCTGTAAAACGTAAAAAAACAACAAAAAAAACGACATTTTGTGCCTTTGAGGGCGATTAAAGTACGATGTTGACAAATCTGTGCTCCTTTAATGTTGTTGCAGTTCGCACAGTCTGTAGCATGAGGTTGTATTATCAGGTTTTTAATATCTACGTTAAAAAATAAATGCTAAGGGCGCAAATCTGATTTAGGTTATCGTTTCTTGCGTGGAAGCAGTGGCTAATTAAAAATGCTATTAATTTAATAACGTTGTGAGAACACAAACAGTCGAGGCAAAACGCACACGAGGAGAATTCAAACAATGACTAGCGGATTCCTCGAGACAATGACTGCGTTCTTCCGTTTACGTTTTATATTGTTCTAGTCCATTCTAGGTGACATGGCGCTAACCGCGTGCGAACTGGGACGGTTTAGTTTTCGTCTAATCCAACTTCACGTTTCACTCCTCGCGTCAAGG
The DNA here is from genome assembly GCA_037355805.1 of Ixodes ricinus. Lineage (NCBI taxonomy): Eukaryota > Metazoa > Arthropoda > Arachnida > Ixodida > Ixodidae > Ixodes > Ixodes ricinus. Next base: position 15,231 of record JAZHYW010029732.1, on the reverse strand, counting down.
CAGAAGAACAAACGAGCGCGTAGAAATTAAGGACTCAACCGCAAAAGAATGGAGGAGAAACTCGACCACATCGTCCCCCGACTGCCCGCAAGAACAAAAAAAAAAAAATTGTAATGGCCGTTGGGGGAAAAAAATAATTAAAACGTGGGAATGGTCCGCACCGCGCAAGGCTAGAAGGCCTAACCTCCCCTCCGACGAAATCTAGGCGTACGTGATCGTCGAACGTTGCATTGGCAGTTTCGTTGCGAGGGCAATACTCGTGTACTCCGCTTCGCCTTTGGGATGAACCGTTGCGAGCCGCTGTCGAAGTCAATTCTATGTCACGTGACCTTCGGGACTGACGTGCGGCTACGTGCGGGGTGCATGGTCACGTGATTCCTTTGCGGCTCTGGACTGGCTGGGACTGCTTCTCGTCGCATCCGCTCCAGACCGCCGTAAGGTAAAACGGAGTAACCCCCCCCCCCCCCCGTTCCAGGAAGTTGACAGTGGAGTGGAAGCTATACTCTGGTCAACGCTACGCACTCGCGCACGAACGGTGCGGTCACGTGATGTAAATTTTAACGTTGGTTGGTCCGGCTTGCGCGGTGGAGGGTGTCCTCCTCCGTCAGGTTTTGCGGGCGAAGGTTTGTCGAGAGCAGCTGCGGCGACGGGAGACAGGGGGCTACGGCTGTTGTGGTGAGGCGTGGGAGGATGGATGCCTCTGGCGTCCGGCCGAAGAAAAAGGTCGCGACCTTATCGTGAGCGATCGTGACCCTCCCCTCCGGTTCTCGTGCGTGGAGGCTGATTTCTGGGCCGCCCCCACCGGTCACGACTCCGCGGGGCTTGGAGGTTGCGTCACGGCGTGGACCGAAGCCGGGAGCGAGCGCACGCGCGGCTGGCAGCTGTCTGGGCCCATCGGGCCTCTGTGTGTGTGTGTTTGTGTGTGGGTTGGGAAGCGCGTTGGCCTGTAGTCACTGAAGGGGTGAGAACGGCAGAGCGTCTCTTTTGAGCGCCCGGCATCCAGCACGCGATCGTTGCCTTCGAGCGTGCTTTGGCTGCACGCTCGAAGCTCGAGAGACGCTATCGAGGGTAGGAAGAGCTCGCGCTGGAGAGGTTGGACGACCGAAGGACCTCCTAGCCGTTCTAATCCTGTCGGTTACGTTAGCACACATAGGTTCGATGCTTACGATTTCGCGAACCCATTGACATCTGGATGGTTTCTCGAAGGACGAGCCAATTTCTTACTTTCGCCCGGGTGGCGGCGGCACCCTTTTGACCGTGGGAAGTAGCGTAAGATTGCGCTTTCATTTTCCCGTTTGATGAATAACGTCCAATTTCCCTACGCGGACCAACGTTGACTCGATGGTATTCTCTGAACGCTGAGCCGAACGCGGAGGGAGCCGCCGGCTCGGCGTGGATGCGTTGTCTTCCGAAGGCTGTTGATCAAATTTCTTCCAACCTTGGAGAGCGCGTTTCCCGCTCAGGGTGAACGTGTGAAGTCACGACACGACGGCCCGCAACCAATGAACGTCCGCCTGGTCCTCCTTTCCGCCCTTACTTTCCCGGCTCTCGTTCTCGTCACCGGTTCCGCGGCCCTCCGTCCGTCGGCGTACTCTTGAAGCGCTCCTCCGCCCGGAATGCGGCTTGGGCTTTGGAGTCGTGCCCGGTGAAAGGGGTCTTCCAAGTTGCCAGCACCCGTTGCTTTCGCTTCATTGAATCCTTCAACCCAGCGCAGCAATTTCCTCTTCTTTTTTTTATTTTCTTCTTTTCTCACACCTAACGTAGAAACAAGATAAAAAAAAAAGATGGTACTTAAAGTCGCTGACGGGATGAGAACTGCTGGGACGTCCTTCGGTTGTCCAGCTTCCAGCGCGAGCTTGCTATCTTCGATCACAATTCGGCGCCTGGTGAGCCTGAAGCATGCACGCGCAGCACGACGGAAAGCAAAGAGTGCGTGCTGGAGACTCCGAAAGAGACACCCTGTGGTTCTCACCCGGTCAATCACTGTAGAGTCAAATATAAGAACTTTATTCGTAACATCTCTATCTTTTCCCATCCAAAGCGAAGGTCATTGGGGCATATTTAATTCGCTGGGCAGGTGGTGAAATTGATATACATGGTGCGAATTGGGTATGCCCATTGAAAGTGTTTGTAAATTGCACATTCGCGGACTTTTGAACAACATGTCTGAGTCAAAAATCATTTTTTATGTCTGTTTTTGCAGCTTTTGTCTTGCTTCTATAATATTTTTTTCGCGATATCTTACAAAGATGTTCAGTTCTCGTCAACGATATAATCTAAAGTGCAGCTACGTATATCTGAATTCTCTATATAAAAAAGGAAATAAGTAGTGCTCCGCCAGGAGCCGGACTTTTTTTTACTACAGTTCTTGAAATGAAAACGAGTTTAGGGATGTCGCTAACTTTTTTTCGAACCTGAGGTTCGGCTAGCTCGGCGAACCTACGACCTTGCTTGTTTTATTGCTTTTTCTTTTTCTTTTTTCTTTTTGTTGTGTGTGTGTTAAGTCAGTTAGTCAGTCAGTGTGTGTGTTAAGTCAGTGTGTGTTAAGCCAGCCAGTTAAAAAAGGGCAAAATATATACATTCGTTCTGGACGCGGAAGAGTTCGTTTATCAGACACGCTCCTGCGCTAATTTTATTCCCCGCGCTGGTGACCGATGTTGTCCGAATGTTTTGGCCGGGGTTCATTGAAACGCTTGGAAGAGATAATGGAGACGAAGATGGAAAGATGCCGGGACACGAGCGGCGCTTGCGTGGGCCGGGATGGATTTTGACCGGCGGGTAATTAGCTGGGTGCGGCATTCGGCGAGAACCCTGCCAAAACCAACTCCTCTCTAACAGCTGGCGCCAGAAATATCTCGCGTGTTTTGAACGGCGACCAATTAATTGTGCGTTTGGTTTCTAGTGTTTTATTATTCTCGACTGCATTTTCGCTCCATCATTTCTAGGATTCCTTTCTTGCATACACGTTGTAAAGGGACATTGCGTGTTTGCGTTATTTCTCTCTCTCTCTCTCTCTCTCTCTCTCTCTTTCTAATTGGACGGTTGGTTATTCATAGGGATGAGCGAATGGTGGTTTAAATTGAATAGCGCCGGGTCGTTCCTATAGCATCCACTGTACGTGGGAACGTCGAGACAGCCGTTTCTCTTAACAGTGTGGAAGCTATAGTTGGAGTTGAAACAACCTTTTCTGGCAGTGAAGCCAAGGCTGTGGGTAGCCGTGCGCTCGCACAGCCTGAGCATCAATCAAAAATGTGCATGCGTAAACGTCACTTCTAAAATGCAAAAAAAAAAAAAAAGTTTTCGTGTATGTGTGACACAACGCTGTCCGATTCAAACCCATATTCGCACATTCCTGGTTATTAGAGACTTTTAGTATACTGCATACGCTTTAGAGCTTCGAGTATCTAGCGAGAGTACGCGTCCGCTATAGGTCCGTGATCCGCAGCGTACGGTTATGCAACACTGAGTCGACGGATTTGTATTGGACATCTCCATCGAGCCTTCTCTGGCTATCTTTTCTTTTTTTTTGTTTTACTTATTGTTGAGTGCCGGATGACCCGGGGGAGCGGGGGGGGGGGGGGCACGTCTTTTCTAGCCGGCGAAAGTTATTTCCTGAAAGTGAAGTCACCAACAACAAACGAACATAAAAAAAAAGCCCTTTGGCCATTGCGGACGTCCCTGCTGATGGATGGGAAATGCGACGCGACGTCGGCGCAGATTTGGCGAAGGGACCGCTCGTCTATTCTGCTCTCTCCGTTTCGATATATATATATATATATTTATTTTGTTTTCTTGGTTGAGTTCCCTGTTACTTGGAATATTATTTCACGGGGTCGTCGAAGATTCGCTTCCTCGTCGTTGACGGAGCCGGGCCGCCGGACATGGTCCGCGTCCTTTCTTGAGCCGTCGTCGGAGTCGTTTTGTTGAGGTTTGCGGAAGGAAGCGCTCTGCCCGGTACCATCATCATAATCTTCGTCCGGTTTCCATCCGTCGCGGTCCGGTCTATGCGCTACACCGTGCGCGGCGCGGGCGACTGCGACTTGAGGGACTAGTTTCTTCTCTCGGACGTCGGGGCTTATTTGAAAAGCGGCTAACCACAAACCAAAACTTTTTTTTTTTTTGCGGAAAAAAAAGGGGGGGGAGCAATTGTGATAGGTTTGCGGACAGTAGGGAACGTATGCCGGAAGGAAGCCAGGAATGCGGCGGTTGGAGATTCATCGGCGTGATGTCGTCAGGGATGGTATTTGGATGCCTGTCTGTCGAACAAGCGCCCCCCCCCCCCCCACACACACACACGCATTATACTCTGTTTCATACTTAGTGTGCAACGCTGTCAGCTTTTGGCGCGAGCATGGGGCTTGATCTCGTTGATCATCTGCACGCGTTCTCGCGCAAATGAAACCATAGATGAAGCCACGCGCTCGCGCCAGTAGCTTTGACAGCGTTGCACGCTAAGTATGAAACGAAGTATAGTGGGTCAAATAATTTGTGCTACACTTGTTTCAAGCTCGTACTTTCGCCAAAATTTATTTAAAAATATAAAGCTGGCGTTTTACGTGCGGTTTAGGCGAACCCTTTTGTAATCGACATCTAAAATGAGAACGCCAGCAAAAAATCTTGATTGAGTTGTTGGGTGCTTTTTCTCCCCAAAACAAAATAGATCTTACATTCTTTAATCTCTTTCAAGACCCGAATAGGAAAACAGCTTACTCTAGAGATAAAGAGCAGGCAGTGGAAGTGATTTCAACTCGACCTGACCTACATGACCTTTCGTGCAGCATTTTTTTTTTTCGATGAAAAGATACAGAAGAAAAGCCCGATACAAACCGACGAGTGTGTTCTTCCGGAACTCCTCTCTCTCTCTGCAGGTTGAGCAAATCGGTGCCCGTGCTCTTGTTATTTATTACCGAGTCCCAACGGTGTCCTCGGACCTGTTTTGCGCGTTTGCTCTCTGGTCGTATTACCGTGCCCTTTTATCCGAATATCTTGTCCACAGCTTCCGGATGGTTGTTCTTGTGTTACTCATTTCACCGGCACGGGACACACCGACGTGTTGTGGTGAGCGAGGGCGGTTGGGGCCGCACAGGACGCGCCGCGTTCCGTGTACGCGCAAAAAGATTTCTTTTTTATTGGTTAGAACGCATACACTACGTTCGCTTTGAAGCCGACAGTGCGCTGGCAGCCGTACGCACTCGCCGGACCTCTCTTTCGTCGCCTGACCCGACACCACTGAGAGCAACCAAAGCCTCTGCTCTGGAACTCTGACGTCATCGCGGTGAGATCCGCGAGCGAGGACGCCGATTGGTCGCCGAGCTCCGCGTCGGCGTTCGGCTGCGCCTCGTCTGTCCAATCAACGCGTCGGAGGATGCTCGGCGTCGGGTTCGTGTCCAATCGCCGAGTTTGCGCCATCTGTCATGGCGTGACGTTGTCATGGAGGAAGAGGTGGATGTCCGCAGGCCTCGATTGTTCTAGGTGGCGTTGTCTGACCTCGTTCTCTGCGCGTGGGTATGGTTTAGAACATGATCACGTGGCGAGAGATGACTGGATCAACGTGCACGTAGGTTCCACCGTACTGTCAGCTTACGTGTGGACGGAGTAATAGTTTGTCTCGCGCTTCTGCCTGTAGCGCGGGTCGTCGTGCTTGTGCGTTTGTGCTTTTGGACGAGTGTTCGACGCACGCGTGGCAGGCTTGCGGAAGCGCTGTCCTCGGCCCGTGCGAACAGCCGCGGTGTCCGATTGCCTCGAAACCGGTGCGGAAAATCGGTCCTGGGGCTGTCGGAACTTCTCCGGGACCGGTGATGGTTTTACGCTTGACGCGCGATGATCGACTTCTTGTTGTGGGTCTCGGATTGGTGAAGCGGCCAACCTATTTGTTTGCCTTTAGGTCATTCGTTTGTTTGTGTGCTGTCCGGAAAGGCAGTTATTCGTGCCGTGGACTCGTCATCGGTTGACCCGACCCACGGACCAATCGGGCGGCAGCTTAGTCGATGGCGTCAGCACGGAAGCTATATGCTTCCGTACTTCCAGGCTAGGTGGCGCAAGCTACCACCCCAAATAAAGGGTACAGTCATCAGCATTCGTGCTCCGTTCCATTGGTTCACTACAACGCTGTGAAACGCTGTGGTTGGAGCCAGAGCCTCTAAATAAATTACGCTGAGACAATTGGCACTCCATTTCCAGATTTTCTCGAGGGCGCCGCCATTTTGGTGCTGAGTGCAGGAGGAGCACTTGGGCGACCTTTCGGACTTTCTCGTTTTGTGGCGAAATGTTTCGTTCTCGTCCTTCGATTTCGAGGTGTCTGGTTTCGTTTGTTTCGTCACGTTGTTTGGACGTCCTGATGCGACGTTCGTGCGTGGACGACGTTCGCGGTCGCCCACGATGACGCGTGCATTGGTCAAGCGTTTGCTGTCCGCCCACACCAGTGCGCGTACGTGACGCCCCTTCCGGCACCCTGGAAGAAGCGCGACGCCATTAGCCCCGATTGCCGGTCATACGCGCTTGCCGTGTCCGATTGGGGATTTTTTTGCCGAATGCCGGCTGCTTCTGTGTATGCCGCAGCCTCGAGGCAGCAGAACTGTTTTTCTTCCTTTTTGAAGTTTGATAGATGCGATGATTCGGTTAATGAGTCGAGCGTTAGGTTTTTGTTCTGTCGATGTGGGCGTAAGTGTGGTGCGTTCCGCCAGACGCTTGCGTGATGTCCTGCGGGTGTTGAGGTAAGCGATTAGTTTTGGCGTGCAGTTTTTTCTAAGTTTTTTTCTTGTGGGTTGTCGGTTGTTTGTCTCCGCCGTCACGGGCCTATGTGTACATAGTACGCAGCCGAGGTTAAATGTTTTCCGCTAGATGGCACAGCGAGGCCGAGCGGAACGGTGCGTAATCCGTGTGCAGCACGATGTCCGGCGCAATTTAAGCTTTCGTCAGATCGATGCCTGCTCGGGCGTGTTAGAATCGCGTACCTGTTTTATGTCTTCCGGGTGGCGGTTCCGGCGCCTTTTCCCCGTAACTGATACGATACGGAACAGCAACGCCGTCTTACTAAACTTCGTGTCGCCCGAGGTCCGAGCGTGACCGACGCTAGGAGCGCCCGCGAGCCAATCGAACTAGAGTCCCTCGATGCTTCTTTTTACAAGTAACGACAACTAAACGCAGAACGACGAACCACATTCTGTGGGAACAAAATGGCGTCATTCAGTTCAAAGATTGTCGCTACTTGTAGAAAGCTCTAATCTAGGGACTTTAAATCGCACGGTACTGAAAGCACAATGTCACTGCGTTTGTCATTTTTTTCTTTCTCTGGGTCTGTTGTGGCTTTCTGATCCAACCGAACGCCAAAACGAAACCATGACGTTGCGGTTTTAGTGTGTGTTGTTTAAAGTCCCTCGATACTTCTTTTTACAAGTAACGACGACCAATATAAGTGACAAACCACATGCAGCCGGAACAAAATGGCGTCATTCAGTTCAAACCTCTGGTGTGCGGCGCCATTCGCTTCCTAAAACTTGCACCGTCAAGCAGTCGGCGCTTCAAAGAATGTCGCTACTTGCAGGAAGCTCTTATCTAGGAACTTTAGTGCGGTTGCATGTCTCCTCGTATTTTACGCCTCTCAAACTTAAGAAATAATTTTTTTGTTAAGATTTACGAAGTGATTTTGACTTGGAAAACATCACCACAGTGATAGGAATCTGGGATACAAGGGAAACGGAAATGTAAAGGGAAATGAAGTATAGTGGCGAAGGGCAGCCTCTTTGTCTCACCCTACCGCAGACTCCACTCAAAGCTACGGGCTTTCCGGTCCAATCACGAGCCATTTAGAAACCACGTGGTATATATAGCTCCGACGTATGACGCAATTAGTACAAAAAAGAAAAAGCGGGCTGTTGCTCGTTTGTGTTAACGGTGCGCTCGCACAGACGTTGCAAAGCCGCAGTTCGGAACTACTCAAGGCTCGTTGACACATTTGAGTCTGACTGCAAATGCGAGTACGAATCGCCTTGACATATACGTGCTTTGTACGCCGCGTGTCGAGCTACACTCTGCATTGACTGTCACGCTATGTCCGGCTAAAAACCCGGTTCACGCAATTGCGTCGACTGCGTTGCTCCGTTCAGCACGGCGCCTCCCCATTGGCTCGTCCCGAGGGTCGCCATAGCAACCGCTCGACGCAATCAGTCTTCACGCAGTCAACCGCAGCTGTGTCGTCTCCAAGCGACGCAGTCAAACGCACTCAAAGGCAACTCCGTGAATCCCTGCCGAGCCGTTATTCAGAAGATATAATTAAAGCATCCGGGATTTAAATCCACTCGCATTTGAAGTGGGACTCTCCCGCACTCACACTGGCGGCGGTGATGTCTTTCTTTAGCGGTATCGGTTGCAACTGTGATATCCGGGTGATTCAACTTTTTAATAAGGCCACGGTTACTTTTTTTCTTTTCTGTTTTGCATTGGTGACGGGCGTCCGTATCCCGTTAATTGTTCGGTAAGCCTCGAATCGACTCGGCGCCGGAAGCAGCAGCAGCAGCCGCTGGAACGTGACGGCTTTCGGACGGCCTGTTTGTCCTCCGTGAGTCTGTAAGATGGGCATTTCCCCATCTGGACCCGTACCGGACGTCCCGGCGCCTGTCGTCGTCGTGCCCCTAATTGGCCGATCGTGAACAACACCGTTGTCCATGCATCAGAGAGTGCCAAGAACGGGCCGGTGACGCGCCTTCCCTCGTGAAGTAAAAGGAAAAAGAAATTTGTTTTTGGCGAACTTCCGCGAACTTTTGGTTCGAAGACGTTCGGCTTTTGAACAGTGTTGCCCGACCTCGGCACAAAAGTGTTAAATGCATGCGGGGAAAAAAAAATTATGCTCTATCCTTCGTTTCACCTTGTGTGCGAGCGAAGGCAATGCTGGAAGCGCGAGCACGAAAGCTCCGTGCCTTCAGGCTTTGCTCGAGCGCGCGACCTGGGCAGAAACGCAAAAAGCGCTGGTCTCGCGCTTCTATAGCTTTGGCTTCGCTCGCAGATAAAGTGAAACGAAGTATAGTTTATTTTATATTTCACACATAGATGCAAGCGTATAGACATTTGATCATGTAAGCCTGTCTCGCGTGGTGCGAATTTGCTCGCGATTTCGCAGCTGCGAAAATGGAAACGCGTGTCTGCGCTCACAGAAACGCGTCCCGTACGCGTTTCTGCGTGAAGAACGGGCCTCTTTAGTCAGGGTAACGTCGTCCGAAGCTTCGGGGCGCAGACCGAGTCGGTGAGGCATGTGAAGCTCGTGTGTTTCCTCCCTTGCTTTTGGGCAAGGTTCCCGACGGTTGTTGCGGGATGAGTAGAGGCCCTCCTTTGTCTCGTGCCCGGACGGCGTCGGCGCTTTTGCTGTCCTTGAAGGCGCGCTTCGAGGACGCGTCGGGACTGGCTCCTTCGATGCCGTGCCCGCCTGCCTGGCTCGGCGCCCCACGCGTGTTCTACCGTACAATGGACCGCGGCGGACTCTATGAGCCATCGAAGCCAATTCAGTGCCGTCTTAATGCCACGTGACCTTTGGGGCGGGCGCCAGTTCTTTGTTCTCCAGTATTTCTCGGACACTTCCCCATCCCTCGAAGTCGGAGGTTGAAATAGTCGGTGATAAAACGCCTAAAGGCTTACTAAATTCGGGCAAAATTGCAAATAACTGAACAGGACAAAAAAAAAAAAATAGGACGCCGTTCTTTGCGATGTTTTATCCAAAACGTAACGGGTTCCCTTTACAGTTCCACAGATTCAAGAGGGCGGCTTTTCCCTCCGGAAAGGAACGTCGTTTCTTGGAACGCTGTTCCGTACAACACTTGGATTGGCTAGGTTGGCCTGTAGCATCCACTGAGGTCTATCCCACGGTGAAACGAAGTAGGTTGGATGGGACGACGGCTGCTGCAAGTGGAGCTAATGTAGCGGTATTCGTACCCTCGCGGGCGGCTTGGGCGGCCGTTTTAGTAGGCGGTGTTGGCACCGTGTGCGGGACACGCAATTGGATGAGCACGCTGTGTCGATGAGAGATGATTAGTCTGGGATTTTTGTCTGTCGTTTGTTAGTGACATAACTATGTGTCGGCCCGGTGCGTTGTTGGTGCCTGCAGACATGAATTATCTCTTAAAATGCCCCCAGTAAACTAAAGTTCGTTTTTTTGTTTTTTTCGTTAGCGTTTTACGACGTGCTATTGGCATCTTGCTGATTCTAAAGCTCAGCTTCCTTATCTTTATGATCGAAAGAGAAAGCGGTGTGCCTTCTCTTTTTGCGAGGGCGCGCACCGGGACGAAGGTGTTGGGTAACAACGTGTTGCTTTCCTTTATGGCCGTTCCTCTGGCGGTTTACCTTACTAACACTGCCTCTCCAAAATGTACCACCTTACAAATATTTAGGCGTAACATTTTCTGAAGACCTAACTTGGAATACTCATATTGACGATATAGTGGCTAGTGCATGCAGATCTCTAGGATACATAAAACGAAACCTTATACTCCACTCCCCGTTGTGTTAAACTAACTGCCTATAAGACTTTCGTCCGATCAAAATTGGACTACGCCAACTTTGTTTGGTGGCCTCATCAATCGTATCTCATTACTAAACTCGAATCGGTGCAAAACAAGGCATCACGTTTTATAACACATGACTACTCACGAACGTCAAGCGTAGCTGCGCTAAAATTCAACCTCGACCTATGCCCTCGATGTCAAAGAACTCAACTTGCTCGTCTTGTCCTTTTTCACAAAACTTACTATTCCTCTTCTGGTTTTCGAAACACCGTCACGTCACGACCACAGCCTAAAGATTAAACCTCTGTTCGCCAGAACTAATAAATTCCAAAATTCCCCACTTTCTCTCGCTATTACTAACTGGAATTCCCTTCCTGAAACCATAGTACGTGAATCTAACCCTAAGACATTCCGTGAACTCTGCAAGGCACACCTGAAAAGTGTTAATCTTTAACGTGTTTATCTGTTAATTACTTTTTCTACGTGTTATGTTTTGATATCTGTCCTATTAGTTCGTAGTTTTTTTTTGCGTTTTCCTATTATTTACCTTGTCACTCATCTGTTATCTGTATATGTCATTTGATCCCCCTCATGTAATGCATTTCATCTTAAGTGCCTTTGAGGTATAATAAACTGAACTGAACTGAATAGTCACTAGGCGGCGTATGTTTTCTCCGGACATTGGGTTCTCACTTGTCCGTTTCGTACTTTCGCCGTTTGGTGGCGTCGCCCCATTCGGATGAGCGAATGGCTTGCGATGCCTGTCGTGCGTTCACGAGGAATCCTCGTCGCCTTGCGATTGTCCTTTCCATCGTTTCTTTTCTCTCTACGTCGGTTACGTTGTACAATTATCGTATGACGAAACACCCATAAAGCGCCCCGTCGCGACGGCTCACCGTATCGCATTTACCGCCACCTGTCGGCGACACCTTGAACCACGACGCTCCGCAACCCTCCAACGGCAATCGTCGCCGCCCCTCCTCCCCGAGAGAGGGCGCGCCCCTCCGCACTAATGGGCCTAATGGGCCCGACTGCCGCCGCCGCCGAAGCCGGGAGAAATTCGATAGGGCCCTCCTCCGATATTAAACGGAGGGCGGGTAATGGGGCAACGTCTTTTGGGGGCGCCCGTGGTGCGGCGCGGCCAGTTCGGCCCATTACGAGGCATCTAGGGGGCCATCAGAAAACGCTGATGGCGCGTCCGAAAGGTGTATTCAATGGCGCCGACCCAACGGGGTTAAGGCCGTGTCCGTCTGACTGATTGGTTTGTCTCTTCGTTTATCGACTCGCGGACCAATCTTTCCCGACGGGTCGTCGGCGGGGTCGAGGATGCCTTGGCGCGCTCGGCGCGCTCCCACCAGGGGCGTACCGTCACGACGCTGTTGTTGTCTTTGCGGGAGTCGGGTCATGGACGCCGCGTATGACAGGTCGGGTCGGACCTGGCGTCTTGTCCGTTTGTCTGCGGTGCTTCGCTCCAGAGACGTTTTGTCGTCTGCTTGGACGGGTCGTCGGAATGCGAGCGGTTTGCGGACGCGCTGGAAAGCGCGCCGGATCGGTTGCTCTCGTTTTTTCGGTGCGGTGATGTTGGTAGGAGTGGAGCGTAAATCTGTGTTTTGCAATCATCGGCGTTTTTGGCTTCGATCTTGCGTGCCAACGAAGCAGCTCGGCCACTCTGTATGTCGGGGAACGAAAGCCTCGCTTACGTAGCCCTCTTCGCGGGAAAGAGCTTTGCGTTCGTTTTCTGTTGACAATTTTTGTTTTCACGAAATCGAGCCTCCTCGAAAAGTTAACACGGGCTGTCATACGCGTGTGTATCGACGACAAGGACGACGTCTCGAACTGGAGGTGTGAATCACTGGCCAAGACGTCGGGCGACAAAGCGGGAGGACGCCCAAGTGACCACCTCCTCGTGCAACAGAAGCTGGCTGCGTCCTGGCGGCTGAAGCGCGAAACACGAACGGGGCTCAGGAAGCACCTGGTTAGCACTTGCGAATGTCGAATGGCATAAAACAGACTCTTCCTCGAATGATCCAATCAGATATGCTCTTTACGAGCAAGTCTGCGTTTGCCCAGACGCCTAGACCAGGCGTGGCCAGTGCGTGCGCTCGCGCGGAAGCGAGCAAGACTCGAAGCGCCTGCGTAAGAGCGTTCAGTGTGCCGAGAACGCTTTCAAATTGTGCATAACTAGACTGGAGGTTTTGGAGTATCTGAAGAGATCAGATCTACGCAATATCTGCGAGAAACGGTAGCTTATAGCATTGTCGGAAATATTGTCAGACCCACGGTGAAGGAGTAAACCGTAGAAGGTTATAGAAATATATACGCGGGGGCAGAAGTGTTTCGGGGCTGCCCGACAGATGGCGCCAGTGTGCCAGCGGCCGCGCGAGCTCTCAACACACTCGGCACATTCAAATGCAAATATGTGAACCAGCCTTAAGGCCAGTGCCGCGCGTTGATGTATTCGCCCTTTTTTGTTTGGATGATGATGATGGTTTGCGGTCTTATTTTGTCTGCGACTCAGCTTGTGGGTTTGCGTGGCACCGTTTGTGGCCACAAAGTCGGTGGCGCCAGCTATTGGGTAGCCCCGGCACAACTTCCGGTCCACGTATATTTCCCAATTGTTTGCTCGTCATTCTTTTATCGTAAGAGTGAATGAAGTCTGACACTGCTATAAGTGGCCATTTCCAGAAGATAGCGTGCCTATTTGATTTCGAAAATACTGCGAAACCCGCCGTCTAGTTCAACCGGAGTGTCAGGAGAGTGACCGCGTTTCAACTCACGCGAGAAAGAGCGTTTGCTGTGGCACGCGTTGTTTGTCTGATGAGTGTTTGTCTTTTTCTGGTGTGCAGCCAACATGGCGCCGAGCGAGCTGAAGAAGCTGAAGAGCAAGCAGCGCAAGGCCCGTCGGCGCGCCGAGCAGGAGAAGGAGAAGCAGACGGCGGCGCAGGAGAAGCGCGACCAGCACGCCAAGTCGAGGCAGCAGCAGACCCAGGCCCAGCAGCAGCAGGCCCAGGACGCCGGGGAGGTGGACGCGCTCCGGGACGAGGAGCTGCTGCCCGACAAGCTGGCCAGGGTACAGTCAGTCCCCCCTCACTCTTGGCCGTCCTATTCCACCCCGTGCTTCGAACATGCATGCGCCCGAAGTGGCGACAAATGACGTCACGAAAGCCGGAGTGTGTCATGCTGTCGAATATCGCGATCGTGGCGGCTGTGCGTAGAAGTTCTAAAAAGAACCAGGATCGCGCCTGGCGATCCTGGCGATGGAATACTTATAGCTGTGTACTAGGCATGTCGCAAACTTCCGATAAAATTGGACGACGTTCAAAACTCGAACTTCGTTGTATTTTATGAAACGTTCGCGACATGCCTAGTATTACGAGCAAAGAGGAGAACGCCACAGATTGCTTCAGAAGCCAGTCTGGCCACCGTGTGTGGGAAATCCCATTGTAGGTGATCCCAGAGCCACTAAATGAGCTACGCGTCAGAGTAATGGCACTTCAGCCATCTTGGTGCTTAAAATCATGGTTGCCAGTTACCCGAAACTTCATCTGAAATCGCGTGAAACGCTTTTCCGTCCTCCAGAAATAATAAAACAGTTGGCGATGGAGCAAAAGAATATCACCGAGCTTCCTAACACTGTGCCAAAAGCTGAGGAAGTCGCATTTTTATATTGTGACGATCGACAGTTGCGGCGACACGAACTAGCAGATCGGGGAACGGAGTGCCGATACCCTAAGCGTAGCTCATTTAGTGGCTCTAGGTGATCCCACACCGCATGGTGATTGTCAGTAAATTGCAGAAAGGAAGCAAATGGGCTTAGAAAAGCGAAGGGGGGAATCATACTTAGTGATGGAAGTGCTGCGCCAAATTGCTCCGTGAACGAAAGTGCGCTACATGTTGCGCCAAAATACCATTTTTGCTAAGATTTGCGCCACACCTGTGCCGAGTTGGCAAAAAATAAAAATGTTTTATTATTGGTCGACTTTAGTAGTCGGAGAAATAAGTGGAAAGGAAAGTGATGCAAATGTGGCACTCATGTGGCACTCTATCCCTGACAGCGTCCGTTGTAGACGGTGGTCCTCTTAGCCAACGCCACCCAGAAGACGGGGCCGGCGCATGACGTAATCGTTTGTGGACACCCGATCCGCCCGGTATTTGGCGTGGTGCGTGCTTTTCTCGCTTGCCGAGGTCCCTAGCACGCGTGGCTCGGCTATCTCGATTTTACGCTAGACTGTTAAGGCGCGTTCCCACCGGCGATGCGATCTAGTCGCGCGATAACTTTCATCGCAAAAGTGACCATCGCAGGCAAAAACCTGCGGAAATTTGAGCAGTCGCTACTCGACCCGACTTTTTTTGCGATGCGATCTAGTCGCGGAGCGGCTGGAGCCAATCAACGGCGTTCGGAGCGAGAGTTTTCGAGAAACGCCTTGCCAACGAAGGCGTTGGACCTCGCTCATCGCGCACGCCGGTGTAACCATCTAATTTCTTTTGCGATGCGATCTAGTCGCATCGCGCGTTCTTTAAAGTCCGGTTCAGACACTTGCGTTTGACTGCGTTGCGTCGAGAACCGAAAGCGAGTCACCGGCACATCTGTGCTTCGTATGAAGCGTGGAATCCAATTGAAGGAATCATCTTGGCACGCGATATAAGCAGCAGGGATGTCCTGGTGTCTCGCTGCCGCAACGCACGCAGTCAAACGCAGCTGTCTGAACCAGGCTTTACATCCCCGGTGGGAATGCGCCTT